>CM060448.1:83105877-83705877 GCA_030545235.1 Helianthus tuberosus
GACTCGAATAACAATAACGTAGGTGTTGGAGATGATGTGTTCGTTACTCCGGATCTAAATGAAAGACTTTCGGGTGCAGTGGCTAATGGTTATCCCGGGTTGATCCTTGATGAGGGTTTCGCTAGTGAGGCCACTAACGTTGAGGTGGATGGTATTCAACAGCCGATTGATGTAGAAGCCTTAGAGACTGTGAAGCTAAGTAGCGCCTTGGGGGTGGAGAACTTGGACGATTTTGTTCCGAAAGTAAAAGAAGTGTTAAGGAATGAAGGTTATCAAGTTAGTGGTCAATGAATTTTATCACTTTGAATATTCGTGGGTTGGGGAATCTGGGCAAAGCGGATTGGGTCCGTAGTATGCGAGCTAAGCACGAGGTCAGTTTTATTTTGCTTCAGGAAACGCAACATAGTTCTATGGATTCGATTAATCTGGGTAGGTACTGGGGGATTGGTGATTTTTCCTTTGAATGGGTTCCTGCTACGGGTCGTTCGGGTGGGTTAATTTCCATGTGGGATCCTCAAGTTTTTACTATGGATTGGGTGATTAAAAGTGCAAATTGGCTGTTGGTTTCCGGTGTGGTCAAGGGGAGCGGCTCCCCTTTTCATGTTGTTAATGTTTATTCTCCTCAGTATATTGTTCCAAAGCGGAGGTTGTGGGCGGAGATCAATGGTCTGGTTGGCGAAGGGGTGGGTAAATGGATAGTGGCAGGGGATTTCAATGCAGTGAGGGGTGTGGATGACCGCCGTAACTCTGTTTTCAACGTGGTTGAGGCTAATGAATTTAATGATTTTATTGATACTTCGGACTTACATGAGTACTCCTTGAAAGGGAGACGGTTCACTTTTGTTGCAGGTGACAAGATGAGCCGTATTGACAGGATTTTCGTTAATTGGGAATTCTTTTTGGAATGGAATAGTGTGGATTACATTGCCTTAGAGAGAAATAAATCTGATCATAGTCCGTTACTATTGAAGACGAGCTCGAGAAATTTCGGTCCAAAACCTTTCAAGTTCTATAACTCTTGGCTTGGAAGGGAGGATTTCGGGGCGGTTGTTAGAAAGGCGATCAATGACGGGACGTTTGAGGGGTCACCTGATGCGATTCTTTTATTGAAGTTTAAAGCTTTGCGCAGTGCTATCTCTAATTGGGCTGCTGATGTTAAAGCTAGAGAGTTGGAAGAAAAACGGTTGTTGGAAAGTGAACTTTGTGTGTTAGACAGAACCATGGAGAGTAGAGATTTGGCTGAGGACGAGAAGTGGACGCTGTCTGAGATCAAAAGACGTCTTGGAGAACTTGATGTTTATCTTTACCGCGATTTGAAACAGAAAGCTCGTTGTAATTGGGCTACTCACGGGGACGACAACTCGAGGTATTTTCATGGCTTTATTAATAAACGTAAGACTTCGAATTATATCCCGGGCTTGGAGGTTGGTGGGAGGTGGGAGACGAATCCGATTATTATTAAACGAGAAGTTATGGGATTTGTTCGTGATAAATTTAGAGAGAATATGGGTATACGGCCTCGGCTTGGTTGTTACGGTATTTCTTCACTGTCCACGGTGGAAGCCGAGGGCTTGGTTGATGTCTTCAGTTTACAGGAATTAAAGAGTGCGGTTTCTGATTGCGGTGCTGACAAAGCTCCGGGTCTTGATGGATTTAATTTTAGATTCATTAGGCAATTCTGGCATTTATTCGAGAAGGACTTTGTGGATATTTTGGATCACTATCATCAGGCCGGTCGGTTTAGTCCCGGGGTTGGGTCTTCATTCATTACGTTGATTCCTAAGGTGAGTGATCCATCTAATCTGGGGGATTTTAGGCCGATTAGTCTTATCGGGAGCATTATTAAAGTTGTTTCTAAGGTTTTGGCGAATCAATTGAAGTCGGTATTGGGTCGAATAGTGCAAGAGACTCAGTCGGCTTTCTTATCAGGGAGGTATATTCTTGACGGTCCTCTTATGACCAACGAGGTGATTGCTTGGGCTAAGAAGAGAAACAGGAAAATATTCTTGTTCAAGATGGATTTCGATAAGGCTTACGACAATGTCAACTGGGACTTCTTGTTGTCGGTCATGTCTCAGATGGGTTTTCCTCCGGTTTGGTGTGAGTGGATTCGTGGTATTTTGGTTTCCTCTAGAGCTTCAGTGCTAGTGAATGGTTCTCCTACTTTCGAATTCGGGTGCCAAAAAGGGATCCGTCAGGGAGACCCACTTTCGCCTTTTCTGTTTATCCTTTTGATGGAGGCTTTCTCGGGTATGATGAATCAGGCCAGTGATATAGGGGCGTTTCATGGAGTTAAGCTCCCTAATGATGGCCCGGTTTTGTCCCATTTGCTTTACGCGGATGATGCCATGCTTATGGGGGAGTGGTCTTCACATAACTTTATTAACATGAGACGCATCTTACGTATTTTCTATCTATGTTCCGGGCTAAAGATTAATTTACACAAGTCGGTGCTTTACGGAGTGGGTGTGGAAGCCGACGAGGTAGTGAGTTTGGCCGAATCCATGGGGTGTAAGCCGGGTATTTTACCATTCACGTATTTGGGTATCAAGGTTGGGGAGAATATGAACAGGGTGTCAAGTTGGGAGCCGGTGGTGACGACGTTTAAACGGAGGTTATCCAAATGGAAAGCCAATACTCTTTCGATCGCCGGTCGGTTAACCTTAATAAAATCGGTCTTGGATAGTTTGCCTACGTATTATTTCTCTTTATTCAAGGCCCCGAAGAAGGTGGTTGATGTTCTAGAGGGTTTGATGCGGAGGTTTCTATGGGGTGGTTCGGACGAAGTGAGGAAGATGAGTTGGGTTTCTTGGGAGGTTGTTACTAAAAGCATTAAAGACGGTGGGTTGGGGATTGCGTCTCTTGAAACTAATAATAATGCCTTGTTAATTAAGTGGCTTTGTAGGTTTTTGAATGAGCCTAACTCGATGTGGAGAAGGGTTGTGGTGTCCATTCACGGGTCGGCTAGGTGTTGGGGTATTGCTCCCGTCAATAGTGCAATCACGGGTGTGTGGAAGAATTGTGTCTCGTTTTGGAACAAGCACAAGGTGGATGGGATCGGTTTAAACGGCGTTTTACGTGGTAGTCTTGGTAATGGGCGTCAATTGAGGTTTTGGTTGGATACGTGGTTGGGTAATCAACCATTAAAGGCCGTGTACCCTTCGCTCTATAGTCTCGAAAAATCCAAAGGGGTGGTGATCGCTGACAGGTTGAAGCGTATTGGTTCTTCTCGTGTGTTGGTTTGGGATTGGATTCGGGCTCCTTCTTCCACAGTGGAGCTCTCGGACAAGCAGAGGTTAGAAGACCAGCTTCATTCGGTCACTTTGTTGGATAGAGATGATACTTGGATCTGGTCACATGGTTCGGACGGCGTTTTTCAGATTGCTTCGGTAAAAAAATGGCTACGTGGCCCGGTTTCTAGTAACGCAGAGTTTGGTTTCAAGTGGAGTTCTTGGGTCCCTAACAAATGCAACATCTTCATGTGGTGCGCTTTCTTGGATCGTCTTCCGACCAAGACGGCTCTTGCCCGAAGACATATTAATATTGATGATCTTTCGTGTGTGTGGTGCGAGGATACTGAAGAAAATATAGAACATGTTCTGACAGGTTGCGCCATTGCTTCGGGGGTGTGGAACTCTCTAGCTAGTTGGTGTAATATTCCTAGACCGTTCGTCTTTCATGTCAACGATTTGGTGGAGCTTCACGAGCATAGCGGGGTGACGGGTATTAAGAAGAAGGTCCTCCAGGGGATTATTATCATAGCTTGTTGGAGATTGTGGAGAGCTAGGAATGACAAGGTTTTCGATAGTAAGGCGCCCATTGTGACGGAGTTGGTTGCGGACATAAAGTCATTGGGTTTTCTTTGGTATAAACATAGATTTAAAGCGGGGGTAGTGGATTGGAGTAGATGGTGTTTGTTTGATGTAACGTAATTTGAACTATTGTTTTGGTTTTCGGCTTCTATCTCCGCCTTGGTGATAGTTGTCGGTTTTGGTTGGTTTTATTGAAGTTCACTTTTCAAAAAAAAAATAATGATTATCATAAACAGGGGTGATTAAATTAAGAGAACTTTCTTTACTGCTATGTTTTATGTTGGTTTTAGAAGCGGTTGTTGTTGTTTAACGCTAGAATCGAAGCATTAGATTTTTGGTAGTCCAAATTGTTTGTGGGTGTGTATATATGTATACTAGGTTAGAAACTTATGTGTTACATAAGGTTGGATCAATAGAATATTAAATAGTTGTTAATAAGTGAAAAAAAAAACTAAAAGAAATGGTTGAGAAAAGAAATAATAAAATAAGAAAGAAATGGGAAAATTATGATGTAATATTTTTTGTTTAATAGGAGATATAAGTGGGAAAATTGTGATTTAATATTACCATCTAATAAGAGAGGAAAGACGAAAATCTAGAGTCCTTGCTTAGGAAGCTAGAGACTTTAATGATTCATTAACGAGTCGAACCTAGCGGAATATGTCAGGGGAAAAGATGAGCAAAATCGATAGGTTTTTATATTGTCAAGACTTTGTGAACAAATAGCTAGACGTGGCTTACAGGGCGCTTCATAATCTCCACTCGGATTATAGTCCGATTACTCTAGTCATTGGAGATCTGAATTTTGGGACTCGTCCTTTTCGGTTCTTCAATTCTAGGTTGGACCGGGTCGATTTTGAAGAGCTGACCAGAAAGGCTTGTAACTCTTGTGTGGATAGTGGGACCCTGGATGTGGACTAGACAAAAAAAAAAAGGATTGTGAGTTGTGACTGTAATTATTAAAGTTAGATTTAGAATTGGATTATCCGGATCTTATTGAGGAGGAATGGTGGGTCAAGAGTGAATATAAAAAAACATTATTGAGCTTGAAAACCGCTGGGTGAAAGACTTAAGGCAAAGATCAAGGATGTGATGGGCTTCAAGTGGAGATGATAATACGACATATTTCCATGGCATTATCAACAACAAGAGCCCAAAAAACTCAACTCATGGTATTTCGATAAATGATGAGTGGATTATTAAACCTAAACTAATAAAAAAAAGAAGTTCCTTTTTTTCTTTAGAAGCAGGTTTCGCGAGCCGTTTCCTGAGAGACCAGTTTTGATGTGTCTGAATGTCAATAAACTCAACTCAGAAGATGCGGATTTGCTAAGTGGTCGTTTCTCGAAAAATAATGTTAAAGCGGCGGTATTTGACTGTGACAGGGCCCGAGCCCAGATAGGTTCAATTTCCATTTCATCAAGATGTTTTGGGATCTTTATTAGGCCGATTTTATCAAGATTATGGACAAGTTCTTTGAGTGTGGGGAATTTAGCATGGGCTGCTGCTCCATTTTTTATATCTTTAATTCCTAAAGTCCAAGATCATGTTAGTCTTAATGATTATCGCCCTATTAATTTGATTGGCATTATTAGCAAAGTGGTATAAAAAAATCTTGACAAATAGATTAAAGAAGGTCATTGGCAATCTTATTTCTGACACTCAGTCAGCCTTCGTTAAAGACAGGTATAATCTTGGAAGGCCCCCTCATGGTTAAAATTCTTCAGTTATACAAAATTTTTATTACATTATCATATTTTTGGTTTTCTATTATACAATCTCATGTAATACATGAGTGTATAACCTAGTATAATTATAAAAGTTGTTATAATTTGTAAACCATAATTTTGGAATTATTATTCTTTTAACATGTTGATTAAATGTCATATTTCTATTATGTTATTATTTTATGTAACACCCTAGTTTTCTTTAATGCTTTTTTTTGTATTATGTTTTAAGAAATGGTCCTAAAGTTTTCAGAAATTGATTCATGATATAAACTTTAAGGACTTACATAACATACAACTAGATGTTAATTTAAATTTTTAAGTTAGATCCGACTCGAGTTAACTCGATCATCCACTTGACTATGTTTACCTAAAAGTATATATCTTTATAACACATAAGCAATGCTACTTAGTAAGTACATAAAATGATACTCGAAACACAATTCGAAAACACTTAAAAATATGGAAAGAAAAAAAGGAAACCAAATTGTTTGTTCCAGGCATACGCCTACTCCAACTATATATAATATAATCTAGAGTTAAATGCCATTTTAGTCCCTGTGGTTTTGGTCATTTTGCCAGTTTAGTCCAAAGGTTTCATTTTTAACATGTGGGTCCAAAAAGGTTTCACCGTTGCCATTTTAGTCCACTGGGTTAACTCCACCCATTTTTTCTGTTAACGAGAAGACTAATTCGGTCATTTTATATGGCTGAATTGCCCTTTTAGTTAACAGAATTACATACAAAATTACCGAATTGGCCTTCTCTTTAACAGAAAAAATGGATGAAGTTAACCCAGTGGACTAAAATGGCAACTGTGAAACCTTTTTGGACCCACAGGTTAAAAATGAAACCTTTGGACTAAACTGACAAAATGGTCCAAACCACAGGGACTGAAATGGCATTTAACTCTATAATCTATATCTATACTATATATTAATAAAAGAAACAGTGGCGGATCTTGCCCGTTGAACCTGCCAGGGCCGAAAGACACGGGCATTAAAATTAGCACTACGGCCGAAAAACTTGTCAGGGCCGAACATAGTATATATACAAAATTTCGATCGAAATGCGGAAATTAGCACTACGGCCGAAAAACTTGCCAGGGCCGTGGCCCTGCCACCTCTCCACTAAGAACCGCCCCTGAAAAGAAACCAATTTGGGGACACTTCATAGAGGGATCAATAATTTTATTTTCCCACATAATACACATAATTAATATTAAATAGACATGATTTGAAGGATAAATAACTAAGAAACGATTTAAATATCCTAATCTATAATTTACGAATTTAACTTTGATTTATGGATAAATATTATATTGGAATTTATCTTGTAAATCGAAAGTCATTTTAAATTTCGTAAGTTTTACTTTTTGTTTTGGTATCAAATTATATTTTTGTGATAATTAAAGTTTTATGAAGAATATCACAAATCATTATTTAATATTCAATATTTAGAATTCATACTCACTTCATTCTACATACTAGGTATGATATTTTGCTCTTCATATGTTATGTATATTATCTATACATATTACATAGAAAACATCTATGTTTTTTTAGACAAATTTACCATATCAAATAAGTAATAATTTATTCCCCTTTGATCAAATGAGTAAACTCTTAAGTCTTAACACACATAATTTTTTCATCTCAACTTCATTCTACATACTAGGTAGTAGGTATGATATTTTGCTCTTCATGTGTTATCCGTGTTATCTATACATATTACATAGAAAACATCATTTCTTTTTAGACAAGTTTACCATGTCAAATAAGTAATAATTTAGGGGGCTGTTTGGTAGCCTCTTAATGAACATTCAGATGCTACATCTTAATGGTTTAAAACCTCTGAATGAATAAGAGGTAATCTCAAGTCTGAATGGTTAAGAGGTAACATCTGAATGGTAAATCATCACATGTCACATTCTTCTACCTTCTCATTGGTAAAATTTTTAATGGTTCCAATAAGAGATAGTCTCTTAATGACCATTCAGAGGCTACCAAACTATTCTCCTTTAATCAAATGAGAAAACTCTTAACATAATTATTATTACTCTATAGTGGAGGGTTCAAATGAGATTTTTTTTTAAGAATAAAAAAAAGAAGTTTCAACCAATAAGAATGTTTCATTTTACCTCATTTAATATTTGCATTTAATTTTAATAGAAGGGTATATTGGTAAACTTACATAAATCATTAATTTGTATTCTTCCCTTTTTAATAACTAACTAAATTAAATTTGTAACTTCTTTTCAAAATATATACTTTTTCCAAAATAAAAAAACAACTTAATTTAAAGTGTAGAATAAATTACTAATTGTGTAGGATAAATTATGAGTTGTGTAGGGTATATTTCGAGGTGTGTAGGATATATTTCGACTGTGTAGGATAAAATTCTATAATATTTAGGGTATATGTAAAAAAATTTTTGATATGTGTAGGTTTTTTAGATTCAATGTAGGATAATTAATGATTAGTTGACTAATTAATTAAAGAGAGAAAAATTATTGATATGAGTTATAAATGAAATAGTATTTTACTAACATGTCCTTTCTTCTTTTTCTTCTCACATTAAATTTATTCTTAAATGAACCTTCCCCTTACTCTATATTACCTATAAATAGAACATATTATGAACATATTTTTTTTTATTTGACATTGTGATTGTGATTGTGATTCAGCCCGTGTATTACACTGGACAATAAAATAAACTAGTTGACTCTAAAAAGAATCCTATATCATTACAAAATTTAAGACTCGTGGCCAATATAAGGGCCACATGAAAAAATAAGATTCAAATATTCTTATCTTAATAATCTGAAAACCAAACAAAAAAGATTCTATGTTTTCATGCCACACAACAAAAGACTGGTGAGTTTACAAAAAAAATCAGATAAGGTTGACAACATGTATTGTATGGTTCGGACGTGTTGAGGTTTCGAGCAAAAGGTCTAGTTATAATTTATTTTATATACACCACACAAAATGAGTCGGGTTTATTTCAAATACCTTTTTGTTCGTATTTTTAAATTTGATAGATAAGTGATACACATTATACTTTAGATAATAATAATAATAATAATAATAATAATAATAATAATAATAATAATAATAATAATAATAATAATAATGTATTTCTTTTAAATACCTTTGATTTAAGTGATACAAACGATTAAATAACTTTAGATAATTTTCAGCTAATTCGAAATATCTGATCGTTAAATACTTATAAATAAACACCCGGAATGACATGTGCATAACCTAATCGAATAACTAGATACATAAATCCCCTTTTGAAGTTATTAAAAAAATTGAAAATATCGCAGAATAGTAACCAAGTTTTAAAAGTGTTATAATTAGATCACTCGTATCGTTTTTGTCCTAATTAGATAACTTACCATTCAAATCGAACCATGTCATTTTTTCCATGTGTCAAGAAAAAAATGGAGCATAACATGTTGGGATCGTATTACTTTAATATATGAAATTATATTTACTAAAAATAAAAACACTTTAATTACATTAAAAATTAAAAAAATAGTTACGATCCACATCATTACTCGACGTTAACATCAAATAAAAGGGAAAAAAGAAACAAAAATCCAAATAATCACGGTTACCTATGAAATAGATGAAAAAATTATTAATTTTATTAAAAAAATGAATATTGAGTGACCTGATTGTAACATTTTTGAAACTTTATTTCACAAATAAATATAACCTCATTATTATTCATGTAAATATAACCTCATTAGTATCTATCTACTATAATAAAAGAAACCAATAAGTGACACGTGTCATTCATTGAAGACGTCTACATTTGTAATTTCCTGTCTTTTCATACTTATCTTATATCAATTAATTAAATAATAAATAATCAATTAATATTAAATCTTATCTTACTTTGAATGTCGGATAGAATCATTCTATTTTTTCTAATAATATATTATCTTCAAATTTAAGTTATAAATTAAAGATATTTTTTAAATAATAACACAAAACAATAATCTTAAACTTAAAAAAAAAATAATAAGCTCATATAAAAAATTTAAAGTACAAACAAAATATACAAAATAACTTATTAGACATTAGATCAAACTTAAAAAAAAACACTAATTAGGAAGAGAAGCTAATAATATAATTCTGTTTTTGATTTTTCAAATTGGGGTTCTAATCAATTCGAATTAAACTTAACCAAGTGTGTGAATTGATTCGAATTAAACCGAACCAAATTTATGATTTTTTAAACGAATCCAATAGCATATTATTTACTATACAAAATTACATTTATTTAACCCGTGTAATACACAGTGTTTTTAAAGATATGATTTTTTTATTATTTAGTATATATAATTAGATTTATTCAACCCATACAATACACGGATTTTTATTATTTGGTATATAAAATTACAATTATTCAGTACAATACATGGGGTTATTAGATAATTTTTTTTTATTGTTTAATATATAAAATTACATTTGTTCAACTCGTGTAATAAACGAGATTTTTAAAGAATAACTGTTTTAATTTAGTATATAAAATTACATTTATTCAACCCGTGTAATACACGGGGTTCTAACCTAGTTCATATATATAAACTAACTTTGATAGATTCGACCACAACTTTTTCTTCTAGCAATTCAAAAAGGGGTAGCGGCACAACTTGTTGCCCGTTTACCAATTATCTCGATATAAATTCTTCGATTACATTGTATATAATTTATGATCCGAAATTTAATAATCATTTCTTATTATTAAAAAAAAATTATTCATTCGCTTCACGATCTCCCCGAATATATGTATAAATGATTTATTCACTTATGCCTAAGAAATAACAGGGCAAAAAGAATATATAAGAGTACAAACTTACACTTAGCTAATACAAGAATACAAGAAAATACAAATATACCCTTGAACTGAAAATAACTACACTTAGCTAATACAAGAAAATACAAATATACCCTTAAACTGAAAAGACTATAATTAATTAGGAAGGTGTTAATTAATATTTCCCGCAAGCCAAACGATGACAGGTCGAAGCATAGATCTAAAACCTTCAAATTGAGGACGTGGAAGGATCTTGGTGAAAATGACAGCAACTTGAAGCTTGGATGGAATAAAACGCGTGTGGAGCTTTCCAGCGGTGACAAGTTCTCGTATAAAGTGGTAGTCAATATCAAGATGTATTACCCTCTTATGTGAAATGAGATTTGAGTAAGAAAAATAGCGCTTTGGTTGTCACATAGAAGTGTTGGCCAAGTCGCTGGAAAAGCATGAGCTCACAAATCAAATGAGTGATCCAAAAGATTTCAGCTGTTGTGTTAGCCATGGCCTGGTATTCAGATTTACTACTTGAGCGCGAGACAATAGGTTGTTTTTTTAACAATCCAAGAGACTAAGATGCCTCCTAGAAAAATAGAGTAACCATAAGTTGAATGGTGTGTCTCTATACAACGAGCCCAATCAACATCAGGAAAACCAACTAGGGATGATTTGATTGGTTTTGAAAAAGTGAGACCGAAAGCCAACGTACTTTTAGATAATGAAGAATTCATTTGTGTAACACCTCGTAAAATCGTGTCCAATAATGCATTGACATGTGTCCCTAATCCTAATGATGGCTAACGTTGGCTAGGAGGGACTATTTTTGCCAAAATTAAAACTATGGATGTGGAGGGACTAAAAGTGTCAACATGCTTAAACTATGCCTCTGAGTGACCATTTACGATAATCATATTCTCAAACGAACCACTTGTTGGACGAACGATACCGTTTGTAATTTTAACTGGAAGTTTGTTAATTAAAGGGTTGAAAGCGTCAATATGTTAATTTATACCTCTGAGTGACCTTTTAACAAACCGGGAGCCTTATGATGTTCGGTTATACTATTGGGTATGCCTAAAATTGGTCTTGAGGGGTTAAAAGTGCAAATTATGAAAGTTATATTGAGTTTTAGAGCATAAGGACTAAAACTGCCAACTTTGGAAACTTATTTGAGGTCGCGGCGGCCCATGAAGGGCTAAGGCTTATCCCGTCGCGGGTAGCCATACCCTCACCAGTTCAAAATTCTTACTTTGTGGCCACTCCAAGCTGCCACAAACCACCAAAGCGAAACCATGGGCTTCCCTATTGTTTGTGACACGCTAGGGGACACTTGTAGTAATCCCTTGAAGCCCCATAACACCTGTAATCATCCCAAATATCCTCCAAACACTATAAATAGGTGCATCCATTCTTTTCCAACTTGCACCTTTCTTGAATTCTTCTATTCTCCTCTAGTGGAAGTTCCTGAGCAATTGAGAGCATCCATCTGAGTTCTATTCAGTCCCTAGGACCACTTGTAAGTGTTCCTTTCGTGACTTGTTCATTTAGTAGGCTTTTAAAGCCGAAAGTCAAGCATTTTTGATAAACAATTTGACTTTCGGTTTAGACCATATTGGTCCAGCCATTGTTCGCAACGGCTACGTGATCGTAATTAGGTAGGTGGTAATCCCTCAAACGGGCACCTCCTAAGAATCACGTTTGCTTGGTCAATTGACGAGTCAACATATTAATATTTTAAAAAGTCAACGAGTCAGTTTTTGAAATAATTAGATCTGAGTTTAGAAGTGTTCGAAAAGATGTTTTTATCACTTAAACAACTTAGTAATAATTATTAGGACATGTGTAAACATGTTCGACTCGTCAATTCTAGTTTTAGGGTCGGTTTGCAACCGAAAGTCGTGAAGTTTGACTTCTGCTTTGACTTTCGATTATGAACCGAACTAGGCTAGTATGCTACTGATTTAAGTTTCCGTTATGATCGTAATATGATGTATCATAACCCTATAAGGTTATATTACACGATCATACTAGTAAACTGAGTTTTTCTGCATGTTCCATTGTTATGCCATACTTTGACTATTATGCCATTTTTGTTAAAAATTAGGTTTTAGACCCTAACGAACTTGCATATGATATAGGTACTGATATGTTAACATGTTTAACATATTTTGATGTTACAAATCTGATCATAAACCGAGTTTTCATATTATATCGTAAATTACGCTTTAAAGAGACCAAAATGTCCTTTTTGCGCATAGAACGGTTTTAAACGTAATTTCTCATACTAAACTCATTGCTTACTGATGTAATATCATATTTAGGATATTTTGGGATATAAAGTCAGTTTATAAACTGAGTTTACATACAAGTTCTTGTATTATGTCTATAAAATGACGATAATGCCCTTTTGGCACCAAAAATGGTTTTAAAACATAATTTTCATACAAAACCTTTTGACTACTGATATGTCATATTAAATAACATATTTTGGTATTTTGGTCATGTAAACCTGGTCATAACCCCGTACTTCATAACCATCGTAAACATCGTCATTTCACGACTTTAATGCCGTTTCGGCGCGTAGTATGGTTTTAAACCATAACTACCAACCAAGACTTGTTACCTCCAGATTTTATAAATCATTTTAAATATTTTTACAGTAGGTACATAATATAAACTCAGATTCCCAAATTAGCTTTCAAAACTATGTGTGAAATTACCAAAATGCCCCTACGGAGCATAGTTTGGTCTTAAATCATAAAACACACATATGTTTGATATCCTACTGATATTGTATCATAAATAAAGTGTTTTCATTAAATGTTTATGATTGTACATCAGATTATTCGCAAGTTCCTTTTATGCGTCGCTAAATGACCAAAACACCCTTTTCTGGCATAGTTTGATTTTAAAACCTTAACGGGCATACAAGATGATATCCTACTGATATTATAACTTGTTTAAAGTATATTTGCATATGGAACTTGTTCGTGACTCATCTGGTTACCCGATATCGCTTATACGCGTCTGTCGAAACGGGTTTAACCTTATTGTTTTTTATCTCAAAATCCAGAATGTACTTTATTTACCCATATTATACAAGTCCTAGTACTTGTTGGGTTTAAACCACATTCTATTTAGTATACGCTTAATCTAGTGAACCTATTCTTAAGTATCGGGTCATATCTAAAGGAACTACCTTTGGCCCGTATACATTCTAATAGATAATAAATATGTTCATTCCAGACTATAGTACCCCTAGATAATCAGACTTGGGTCAATAATACTTAGACTTGCGGCTTTTTGCCAAATATAGTCTTATTGATTGGAAGCTAGCAAAAAGGTAAATACTCTTGACTTATTTTAGTGTAAACTTGGGATGGAAATTATGCCACTTAGAGCGGGTATTACATAAGTAAGTCGCCTATGATTGCCCGAAAATGCAAGAATCAAGTTTATTCCGTTTACTTGATAATTGAAATGATTGGGGGTTAATGATACCGTGTCCGGAATTTCCAATGGGTTAATCAAGTATGTAAATCTGCTAACAAGAATAATCCCAAGATATATTTAAAGGATCACCTACGGGTTTCCTATATGCATAAAAACTCTTTTCGAAAAACTGTTTTCCAAAGAGTCAGTTAATTGTATTTACCAGCATTGGCTGACGTATTTTCAAAAGATTGAAATCGCAGGTACCGAACCTTATTATAGTCTGGGAATACGGGTCGGCTAGAATGAAGGATAAGGAATTTGCAACTCCTGATGCTTAAGGCCTATGATGTCTAAAGCTCTGTTTATTTAGATCCCGCCCGTAGGCTTGTATTGAACGCTTGTAATATTTTTATACATTCAAGCTTTATATTAAATTTATTAGTTTTACTCCTATACTTCCGTTGCATAATATTATAATGTGATATATGTTATCCAACCATCATGACTATACCCATCCGGGCCCACCGGAAATCGGGGTGTGACAATTTGACTTCCTGAAATTATTCAATGGTGGGAGCATGAAGAAACTGACTTGCTTGATTAAAGGCATAAGATATATCTGGACGTGTGATGGTTAAGTATTGGAGAGCACCAATGATAGACGTGTAGTGTGTAGGATCTAAAAAAGGATCACTTGTATTACTAAAAATGACATTTGAGGCAAGTGGTATAGCAGCAGGCTTAGCATCCATCATACGGGCACGATCCAGAATCTCTTGCACATACTCAGATTAGTTTAAAAATAAACCAATAGGTGTATAAGTGACCTCAAGGCCTAAAAATAGCTAAGCTCACTAAGATCCATAATAGCAAATTCATTGTGTAGACGATGAATAAATGTCTTGAGGATGTGAGCATGATTACATCTTAAGATCAAATCACCCACATACACAAGCAGGTACACAATACAATAACCCTGCTTAAAAATAAAAAGAGATGGATCCGTGCGGCTACATGTGAACCCATTTGTGATTAGAAAATTGCTCAACCATTAAAACCAGACACGAGGGGCTTGTTTAAGGCCATACAATGCCTTATTGAATTTACACACATGATTGGGAAAGTCATAATTAACAAAACCCGGTAGTTGTTCCATATAGACGTATTCATTTAATGGCTATCTAAGAATGCATTATTTACATCAAGTTGATGTAATTTCAAATCATTGAGGACAGCTAGAAAGATGATGATGCGAACTATGGACACTTTCACAACAGGGCTAAAAGTGTGAGAGTAATTAATGCCCGGATGTTGACTGAAACCTTGGGCCACAAGACGATCCTTGTGACGTTTCAACAGAGACATACGAATAATATTTAGTTCGAAAGAGCCACTTAGAGCCAACAATGTGCCGTTTTACGGGGCGAGAAACCAAAGTCCAAGTGTTATTTTTATAAAGTGCATCAAGTTCTTTATGCATCACATCTGTTCATTTTTTTTTATCTTTAATAGAGGTTTTAAATCCTTTAGGATCATGAGAAGTAAAAAGGGCATGATGGAGCGGATTGCAAATGACATGTGATAGATCGGCTTGATGACGAAGTATAAAGATACCGGCTTTCGCATGAGTGATAATCGGATCAATTGGTAAAGGAGAGGGCAGAGGTTGTGTTGGACTGTTAGAGCTGGTCGATGAGGTGGGAGAGTTGTGAGGGGACGGAGGTGTAGGGCTGAAAGGAGGGGAGGTTTGGGCAAACGAGATGGGTTAGGGAGGGGGCTTAGTTATGGTAGCATCTGGATTAAAAGGTGGGGTGGGGTGGTATTCGGGTATATGTGGAGCAGGTAAATCCATGCATATATAACACAGAGCATTAGGCGGGTTAGGGATGGGTAGTGGGTTGGTACAGTGAGTGGGTTGAACATGAGTTTAAGAATAAGGGTTTTCATCAAATGAGCTTAATTCAAATGAAGATATATGTTTTTCATCAACGGTGTCAATGCATGGAAAATAGGGTTTCATTAATCGAGCATGACGTGTGATATACACATGTGATGAGATAGGGTCAAGACACCGATAACCTTTGTAAATGGTGCAATAACCAACGAAGATAAATGGTATGCTTCTTGGAGCTAGTTTATGTTCCGAATAGTCCCGCAAATAAGGGAACACACGATAACCAAAGGTTCGAAAGTTATTATAATTTGGTGGATCGGAAAATAATATTTCAAATGGAGATTTCCCATTTAAAGTGGGTGTCGGTAGGCAACTGATGATGTAAACAACTGAGGAAAAGGCATTAACCCAAAGTTTGAATGGGAGTTTTGCATGAAATAGCATTGCCAAGTGACGTGAGCGAGGGTGTGTATATTTTTATTATATTTTTAACCACTTTTAACTCGTTTATCAAGCTTTACATTATAAAACACGATATAACACTATCACTCTCTACAACACGCTAGGGCAAGTGCACCCATCGTTGGCGTAGTATAGTGATAGTAAGATACCGAGTTCATCCAAGGACACAAGAGCATTTAATACCGGATTATCGTCATTGTCTAATCGACACACATTTTGAGGAAAATTTTTTAATAAGTAAAATAAAGTAAGAAACTTAGTAAAAGAAACAAATAAACAAAATAGAATCATTTGGTTCCGACTCATCTTTCATGTATCCTTTGATGATTTCCGCACTTTTGGTTTTTTAAGTGTAAGGCCCTAACATGTTTTAAGCGAAAAGAGACAGTGGAATTACAGACTTAAAAATTTCTTTCTTTATTAAAGGTTTGGCATACTTGAAGGTCCATTTATAAAGTGTTGTATGTTTTCTCTAAAAGTATTAGAACATTCATTCTTAATTAACGTACAAAATGCAATATATAAATTCAAATTACATGACCACCCTTTTCGTATAATCCTTGCTCTTTAGCTCGATCTACACCCAATTGTCCTTGATGGCGATAGAGAAAATTTGTGCGAATCCTGCAGTCACCATATACAACCAACTCATTAGTAATTGGTAATATCAACATAATTAAGTACATACATTTTTAAATGTAGGAATGTGTTAGGACCGATCACGATCTTCTTGAATGTACAACTGATTGCGAATACTTCATATCTTGTGCGGAATCCAAGTACGAAGGTAACTTGAACAAGAACAAGCTAATTATAACAGGTTTCAATTAATTGGATGAAATTACAAAACCATGAAACCACTTGGACAGAGTTTCAACTCTCTTTAGTCCACCAAAAATTCTACCAAAAGACAAGACATATACCTTATTTATACTTGAGCCCATCCACATCTACTATCAAACACGAACACGCACATATATGTGCGGATGGGACTTATTGCGGATGCGCAAGCCCTGGTGCGGATCAGCATAATTGCGGACCTAGCCAAACCCTAATAGTGCGGATGGGTGGCACTACACAACCTATCTTGTCTTTTCTAATTAACAACGATTTGTTACATTTTGACGCTTAAACACATAACTAACGGCAGCGATAGACATAATGCATTCATAGACTCCCACTTGGATATTACTGCAGTCAATCTCGCAGCTAATCTTCTTTATCTCTAAGTCTTCAAAATTCTTTGACAGTTCTGAATCACAAAGTCCTCTTTTCTCTTTGAATCATCAGCTCCCCCTTTCATCAGACTCTCTCTCTGCGAATTTCTCCTTGCTTTGATCTTTCAGGATTCGTACCTGACTCATTGAGTATCTGTACATTTGACAGTTCAAAACACTTGTAAGAATTTCTTGCAATTTCAGAATCACAAACCTGCCTCTCCAAAAAATTAATTTGACAATTAATACTATTTGAGATTTCCAGGATTCTTATCTGGCTTTAAACACAAATATTTTGACATTAAAACAAAAGAATTACTTGTGAATTCAGGATCTGAACCTGACTCAGCTCCACCTATCAAATAACTTTATATTTGACTTTAAAGCATCCAACTTCATAAACCCTCATAGATGATCAAGTTCAATTTAATAACCTTGATTTATCTGATTATCTACCAAGTCCAAATTAATGACCTTGGAAACAATTTTCAAACAACTTTTGATTTTTCATTAAGAAACCTTAAGTTTCAAATTAATGAACTTGTTATTTTCTGAGACATGTTCAGCATACTTAGATTTTGAAATTCAGCTTTCCAACGTTGGTTGTCGAAACATAAAGTAGAAACAAAATCTTTTTGTATTTCTTAAACTTTATGCTAACACACACTGAAAATCTTTTTGTGTTTTTTCTTGAAATGAAATGCAATAAAGAAATGTTTACAAACATATTTTTGTTGAGTTTGTGTCAGAGAATCATATCAGTTTATGACAAATCACTAGCACCGTTGATCTACATAAACTTTAAGCTTTAAACGATTCACTTAGATTGTCAGTATACTGTTCCACTTACATGCTCACACAAATTTCAATTGATTCAAGATACGAGATTAGTGTTTAAAGAACTAACTTAATCGCGTGTCCCATCTCAGAATATACTCCCATATCAAGATTCCCTAGATTCAGTCTTACAGGTGAATATACCTAATGATATATCTGTCTCTGGGTTAATGCGAGACCTTGAGAGCTCAGGTTAGAACTTCCGTTCAGACAAAGAGATGAAGGCTCGACTTAAGGTGTGTTCCACTTAGGAATCTTCTTAACTGCACTTGATATATATCTTTCGATATTTTCTCAATTTTTTATGCAGTGGGGGAATTTTAAGCGCTAAAGTATTATACAAGGTCTAGGCCATTGCTGATGCAAAATCAGAAGACCAAGTATAATACCCCAGATATCAATAAGTATAAAAACCTAGTATCTCAGAATCAGGCAACCTCTCAAACAAAATTTCGGAGTACTAAGTCCATATATCCGAGAGATGTTCCCCACGAAAGAAGAAAGTTATTGTTTTAGGTTCATATCTCGAATTCAATTTACTAAATGCGTAAAAACCTACTGGCACATCATCAGTGAGACCATTTAACACTTTATGACTTTCCATTTCTTTAGCATGCCGTGATTGTCTACTGATGTACTATCATTTACTCTTTTTACACACAACTCTTTTAATTTTTTCATGTTTTTGAGTTTTTCCAAGTTTTCAGATGTTTTTGAATTTTTAATATTTTTTACTCCCCCTAAAATCCAAAACATTTTAAAGAAAATTTGACAAACTGATGTAGACAGCTTCATCTCGCCATCTGTTTCTGTTTCACACTCTCTTTTTAGCACACACATACACCCATGAATAACAAAAGCACTGATCTTTAACATTTTGAAACCATTTTTTCAATCTTGTTTTATCATGTTTTTGTTTGTTCAGCCGTGAGGGTTTCGGCGTATTCCATTAACCCTTTTTTATTTTTTTATTTTTTAATTATTTTATTTTATTTATATATTTTTATTTATTATTATTAACCAACACTTCCTGGTTTCAGTCACAGGAGTCCTCCTCGCCTGTCAGGCTGCTCCATTCTCCATATTGAACTTTGGTTGATTTCTGAAACGCCTGCACATTCAATCAACTCAATCACTTGAATAATGCAACCCAGGCCTATTTGACTTGGGTATTTTGACACAATACGATTCATTCAGTTTCGGAAAATCTTTGTCATTTTTCACAAAAACTTTTTCATTCTTGACTTCAACCTTTTTGGTTGAATCGATTTTCCATTTCTCATCAAGAGAAATACTTTGTTTCTTTATCACCCAAATTTCTCCTTTCGAAACATTCTTTTCATAAAATCTTGAATCATTTTGAATGTTTCATTTTGACAAATCAATCTTTGGTTTCCAAATTTGTTTTGGTTTTGACATATCAACCTTTTGTTTCCAAATATGTTTTGGCTCAAATTTGGGTGACTTCTATTTCACAAACTCAGATTTCTTTTTATTTTTCTCAACATCAACAGGCTTCAGATTTTGTGAACATTTACGACCGATATGTCCAACTTGTTGACATTTATAACATGTTTTCTTTGAAACATCTTTGGCTTGTTGCTATTGTTTCTATCGAGCATAAAATTCTTCATTAGTCTGTTGACTAAATCGGAGTTCTTTCTCTTCTTCAGAACTTATTCCATGAACAAAGTTCATCTTTTTCTGAAAATTTGTCTTTTCAAACTTTTTCTTTTGATTTTGTTTCTTTTTATAACTCAACCCAGCCTTTGTGTTTTTCTTTTTGTAACTTGGTTTGTTATAAAAAGCTTTCTTGCTCGCTTTACCGGCAAATTTTTCAATTTCAGTTTTCTTAATTTCCACCAATTTAAAAACTTTGTCAATCTTTTCCGCAATCACATTTTGAATCGGAAATTTAACATCTGAGAACAATTTGTCAGATCCAACTATGTAATATACCAACATTATTGGATCATCATTCATGTTTGTCTCAGATTTTGAATTCTTCAGATATTTTTTATGAAAACTTTCTTCATCTTTAATCTGTGATTCAGAATTTTCATTCTTGGTGGAATTGTTTTGATTTTCTTCTTTCAAAACACTCTCAACAACCTTGCTTACCACCTCTGATTCACCATCATCAGATTTGGTGTATGTCACATCAATGTTTTCAAGCAATTAATCAACCATATTCATTGCCTTTGCCACCTTTTCGTCTTCATAGAATGTATAATTTTTCTCCTACGGTGGTGGAACTTGATGGTATTCTGAACCTATTCCCTTTTTATTCTTTTCAGAATCATTATCAACTGGTTTAATGTTGAAAATACGTTCGAGAATATATGAAGAAGCATGATAACTTTGAAGTTTATTATTTTCCTTGTACTTTTCAGCCAATTCTCGTTTTAGCTCAGCAACTTCATCAATATATTGATTTAAAACCAACTATTTACCTTTATATATGGCTTCAAGAAATTTTGTCGTTTCAGAATATTTTAAAACTTTTCCTTCAAGACGTTTAACTTGACTTTTCAAAGTTTCATATGCTTCTTTTACTCTATGATGTGAGTATTTCATCCCATCATATTCTTTTTTCATCTCTCGAATTATATTATCTTTTTGAAAACATTCGTTGCAATCTGTTGAACACTTTTGCTTTAAAATTTCATGTTCCTTTTCAAAATCTTTGCTTTTCAGTGTCAGCCCCTCTACTTTTTGTTTCAAAACTTCTTCTTTTTCAAACATTTCTTTACATTTTTCTTTGAGTACATTCTCGATTTTAGTGAATTCAATGTTTCTAGATCTTAAATTTTCATCCTTCTCAGTACTTTCAGCCTTCAAAGGTGGAAAATTTGCATCATAATCAACCGAAGTTGATTCATCAGCCTTTTTCACTTCAGAAGTTGAAATTTTCATTTCAGTTTTTGGTTTCCAAACTTGTTGAGATAATGCAACCTGTTTATAAAACTTGTCATTTTTAGTTACCACTTTCTTTACAGGTTCATTTTTCACTTTGATGATGTCATTTTTCATATGCTTTTTCTCAACAATGATTGGTGCTTTACCCTTCACATCAACTTTCTTCTGTTGAAACTTCACAGTCTCAGTCTTAGGCTTCACATTAGTACACTTTCGTGCAATGTGACCCACTTGATTACATCTAAAACATGTACGAGTATCAACACCTAGACTTTTGCCTTCAGACTGATAATGTGAAGCTCTTTTCTCAAAGAACTCTTTATTTGATTTTGAAAAAATTTCATTGTCTTCATCAGAACGTGAACTTGAACTGTTCACAAACACCTTCTTTTCAGCAAACCTTTTGTTTTGAAAACTCTTTTTCTGATAACTATTACCACCCCGATAACCACCCGACCAATTGTTTCGATTGTTATTATAAAAACGTGGTGGAACAACAGGCTTTTTGTAATAAGCTTTATCTTTCTCAAAATTCATTTGCCTTTTTGTTTGACACAAACTGTTCACTTCTGACAACTCAACTTCAACCAATTTGAAAACATTCGTCAACTTTTTCGCATTAACATTCTCAATTGGAAACTCAGAATCCGAATACAACTTATCAGATCCAGCCATCTTGTACATCACAAGACCCGGTTCATCACTTAAGTTGTTTTTGGACTTTGATTTCTGAATGTATTTGTCCAAGAAACACCCATCATCTTCAGCTGAATCACTATTCAAAACACTTTCAGCTGTGCTCTTAACAATCTCTGTCTGAACACTATCATCAGATGATGTAGAAAAAGTAACATCAATGTTCTCCGGAAGTTTAACTTCTTTTTCTTCCTCAATTTCAACCAATCCAGACTGCTTTTTAGTGTAATTATGAAGAACAGGTGGTGGTACTTGATGAAAACCCACCCCAGTTCCATCAGAATACACATCTTCGCCCGCTTTATCTTTCCTAATGGGTTTGGGAATGATATGTTGCAAAACAAAGCTTGCGGAACTGTAACTGTTAAGCTTCAACTGGATTCGCTCGTTTTCGATTACAGCCTCTTGAACTTTAAGTTTCAATTTAGCGATTTCATCCAGTTGTTTGTTGATTGATTCTTCTTTAACTCTAAGCACTGCTTTTAAATGTTCATTTTCTTTAAAAGTTTTACCATTTCGATCATCACAATCTTTCATTGTGCTTTTGAGTTTTTCAAATTTTTCAGAAATCTGACGGTTTTCAAGAATCAACTTTTCATTTTCTTGTTTAATTTTGTCATGATCAATTTTATCAGTTTCAATTTGAGCAGTTAATTCTCTTATCCGTTCAGTTGAAGCTTTAACTGTTTTGTCACGACCAAGAATCTGATTCTCAACGTTTCTGACCTTTGCTGTCAGATCTTTAATTTTCTCACCGTTGAGATACGTGACAGTATTACAAAATTTGCACTCTTTGTTGCAATTTTTGCAATCAGCATTTCCTTCGATCTTTTTACCTGACGCATTTGTTGACACATCTGAACTGACCTGGCTTTTTGACTCAGACACGGAGTTAGAGTCTACCTCAAGTGCTTTGGCAGCTAGCACTTTGTCAGCCATTTTTCCCAGATTTTCTGCATTCAACTCCTGCGTAGTATCGATAACTCCAGTATCAATCTTCTTGGATTCTTTTCCTTCTATCTCTTCTTTCTCCTTTCTCTCTTTCTCTTCTTTCTCCTCTTCAATCATTTTCGAAGTTGGAGTTCCCCACCATTTGTGTTGCCAATACTCATCATTTTCTTTAATTTCCTTGATTAAGACTTCCAGATCAAGAGTTTTGTGATCAACTGCAATATTTCCATACTCATCAAGATAACACTCTCTGTCTGGATCCCATCTTTTGGCTCTTTTTGCGTCCAAATAAATTCTAGAAAGTCTAGTAATTTTGTTTTCCGAAATCATCTTTCTGTATTTATACTTCTGCTCTTCAGTTCTCTCATCTTTCCATGGAATAGGTTCATTTTTCGCCATGAATGCGTAACCAACCGCATCTTCTTCTGGTAGAACCTCTTGACTCCAATCATATCCCTCATCATCATAAATCACTGCAAGAGCTCTAGATTTCTCTCTGTTATCTTCAACCTGCTACAATCTAGGCGGCTCGGATTTATTCTGATGATAAATCGCCTTCTTGTAGTAATCATCTCTGAAAGGATTCTCCGACTCATCAACATAAGCATTTCGGCATTCTCTCTTGAAGTGACCCTTCTGCTTACATTTGAAGCATGTCACTTTGGATTTATCGAACCCCAGCTTAGTAGAAGCACCACCAATTGTTTTTCTACCAGTAATTTCCATGAATCTTTGTGCACGACGAACAGCACTTGCCATAGCCCAACGAATATCGATCAGTTCCATTTCCTCCGGATCAATCTGATCGTAATCTTCTTTCGTCAGATTTGTATTGCCAATCTTTCCAGCTACCAATCCTTCATATGATTCCAACACCGATGCTAGAAAGATCATTTGCTGCTTCGCCGACTCTTCATCAAAATTTTGAGCATTCTTCAAGTCTATTGCAATGTTGCATTGAAAACGATTCTTTGCATCAGCATTTCCAGAAGATGAAGATCCACTGTGAAAACCACTGTGACTTCCACTGCTTTGACGACTTTGACTTTCTTTGCCAGCTGTCGACACATTTTCAGCAGAAAAAGCAGTTTTTGGTGAAGTTGCTTTTGGCATCATGCTTTTTGGATAGTATAGATCCAGATTCTGTTGATAAGATGAATGATTAACTTTGTACGTCTTTTTCAACTCCAACTCATGACTCTCGAGTTTTTCAATCAGCAAATCTAATGTCAGCTTTTCTGGTTCTTTGATGGTATTCTTCAGCATCAGCGCATAATATCTCCAATCCATCTCGTCAGGTAACGAATCGAACAATTTGTCGATAAGATCTTCTTCAGGAATGTCAATATCATGTCTTACTAATTCCAGCAGGTCATCGTCGTCCTCTATCCACCCATTGTGGGTGAATGCGTAATGGGGGTCTACATGGTCAGCAAAAGGAGCATGATCAACGGCTGCAGGTAAAGGGTCAGGTAATAGTGGTGCAACAACCGGTACATCAGCAGGTGCAAGGCCATGCTCAGGTAGAGGATCATGAGCAGGTATGGGCTCGGGTGCAATCAAAGGCTCAGGGTCAGCTGGAGCTAACTCAAGATCAGCGGGTATATCAAAGTGTTGATCGTCAGGAACGACAGGTGCCTCAAAAGGCTGACCATCGGGGACAAACTCAATCTCATGCTCAGGATCGAATTCGTGTGGAAAGACAGGATCCAACTCATCATCAAACTCGAAATCCTGTGGAGGAACAGGTGCGGCAGACATAGCTATGTCAGAATCAGTATCGGTGGGATAACGCTGTAATCCCAGTGCGTGCAATGTAGTAGATGACACAGACTCAAATGAATCAGGACCAGAATGGTCAGACGAAATCTCCACGACAGGAATCTCAATAAGCAGAATAGCAATGACATCATCGACTGGGGCTCCATCGTCCTAGGCACCCTCAGGGGGACCCTCAATAAAAAGATCGATGTCATCGTCAGACATAGCGTCAAGAGGCAGATCCTCAAGAGGAAATGCAGCAAGAGGAAAAGGAGCAGGGATCTGAATAAGAAGTAGATCCTCGCCAGGAAGACCATCAGCTAGCGGTATATCATCTCCAAAATCTGGTAAAGCAAACGGCTGGAAATCATCATCGTCGCTACTCGTAATGTCAGATGTAAAAACCTCATCCTCTGGGATGATCTCATCATCAGAAACTATGGCCATAGGGTCTACTGTATCAGATACCCCACTCTCGGAGGAGGACATGATGTCTGTAACAAATCAATCACAAGTATGCACATATATCAACAATCATCAAATAAGCATGTAAGTAGTAACAATGTAAGCATGTATGCATCCTAGCCTTCCCAAGACTATCCCACCCAGCCTCTCAGACTGAACTACTTAGTCTCTCAGACTAAACCTCCCAGTTTCTCAAAATGAACTACCCAGCCTCTCAAGCTAAACCTCCCAGTCTCTCAGATTGCCCCAACTAGTCTCTTAGACTACCCAGTCTCTAAGACTGAACTACCCAGTTAGTCTCTCAGACCAACTCCCCAGTCTCTCAGACTGAATTACCCAGCTAGTCTCTCAGACTAACTCCCTAGTCTCTCAGACTACACTACCCAGCTAGTCTCTCAGACTAACTCCCCAGTCTCTCAAACTGAAATATATATGAATTCTTTGAAATGTATTTTGTGTCTTTTATTTGTAAAAATATTTGTTTCCTAGATCTGGACATTTTGTGTATGCAATGAAAACATGTTTATGAAAACATTTTCGTGAGAGCCCTAATGATCGTAGTCTAGACTCGAGAAAGAATCCTAGTTCGTTACGATCGAAGCTCTGATACCAAGCTGCCACACCCTGACTTTTGCGGAAGCGTGGTTATTGGTGTGACTTCTTAATACCATAGCATTCAATCATAACAATGCTATATGATAAAACCAAAAGATATTCATCCATAAATTAAGTTTAGAAAATACCACAACATACTTGTTTGAAACATCGACATCAAATTTAAGTTACAAACCATAACATGTTTTAATGAGTTCACCAAGACTCAACAAAAGACCTTAAACAAACCCGAGTTTAGGAACATGTATCTCGTCCAGGAGTAAGATACATCTCCTAAACCCAACGACCTCGGATGACATCTTTTATTTATAACGCAGCTTGAAACACATGCATACACCTGCCAGATCCACTTAGTTTCTTGAAATACATGTAATTTAAAAATATCAACAAAAGTTGAGCGAGTTCATGTGTTGCTGAGTATGTATAAAACCTTTGTAAACAGTGTAAGTATGAATGTCCCTGTATTATAGCAAACAAGGAAAAGATCACCAATGGTTTGCAAGGCCACTGATATGTGTGACGGTGTAGGAAGACTCAAACGTAGCAAAGTTGCACCGGGCTTCCGGCTGGAAGACATAGTCACCCTATGGGCCACCCTGGTCCTCATGGGTGTGGGCTCGCTACACCCAAATAGATCTATCACTCATGCCCCTCGGTCCTTATACGAGGATTAATGGTCCTAAGTATCCGCCTACCCATTCACATGATCTATGGTTCTTTCCTAGGATAACTATACCAATTGTATTTGTATGTAATCCTTTTGTAACATGTATTTCACCCCCGAAGTAAATAAACAAAACAGTTTAAAGAAAAGGGGGACATGAACTCACAGTATTGCGTCTTCAGTACTGGTACTCAAATCTCCTCAGCAAACACGACTACCTACAGTGTACTAACGTCTATTAGACGGACGGGTCGTGCCTTTGCTTTGTATTTACGTTTTTGAGTTACGTTTCTTATGTTCCCAATGTTATTCCAAGTTATAATTACTTGTTAAAATACTAATTACTTTAACCTTAAATTATATTTAATTTTTGGAATAATTGTTTAAACAATATTTTGTAATAATACTTCTCAAGTATTTTATTTTCGTATTTCCTTCCCAAGGATGGGGGTATCTTATACATGTATATTTATATTATTGTATTTGTAGTTTCCAAAATAATATATTTCCGAGTCTCACTTTAGAAAATATATTTAAACTTATTTTGTCTAAATTATTGTATTCCAAGAAAATATATATTTTTCCCAAAAATTACATATCTTCTAAATATTTAAGAAAATATATTTTTTACTTCCAAAAAATAATATATTTTCCTCTTGTCAAAAAATATGATACAACTTTGTAATATTTACAAAAATCATATTTTCATTTCTTGTATCCAAAATAATATTTACCAAAAATATATTTGTAACGGTATTTTCCGGAATATTTGTTAGTTACATTTTTGTTCAGTTCCACAATATTATGTGTGTAACTTATATATTTATTCCTTGTGATTTTTGGTATTATTTTGGATTGTAAATTCCATGGTATTTTGTTAAGTTATATTACTTTACCCTAAAATAATATAACTATTTCACCAAGTATACAAATATTCACACAAGTGTCTTAATATATATATATATATATATATATATATTCTAAATATATATATTTACCCATTTTTATTTATAAAAACCAACCTCCAATACTTGTATTTTTGTAACAAATTCTATGGCAAAGTTTATATTGAAAACCATAGTTAAATACACTTGTAAATACTTGTTAGAAAAATATTTTTCAAAGTGTTTATATTTTTAGAAAATTTTGCTATAGTTTCCCCTAAAAATGGATGTGTCCATGCTTTCAAAGCATATAATTTTCTTTTCAAAAATTATCACAAACAATCAACAATCAAACCCTAAACAACTTACACTTACCAAGTGCAAGAACTATGTTATTTGCACTACAACATGAACTTGAACTTTTGTTAAAAACTTGTAGGAACTTGGTAGTGTGCTTAGTAGGTTTAGTTACCATCCAAAATGTATTTAATTCTTGATAAACTTCATTTTTGAAAGTTTTAGGTGTTTACAACTTGTAAACATATTTTACAAAAACGTTTCTTTATGGATCTTCTTGTTTCTCTAGTGTTTCTACACTTGTTTTACCACCAAAAATAGTGTAGGTTTTAGTAAGAACCATGACCTTCTAAAAATCATATTTTGAACTTGGTTCTTTTAGAAAAACCATTCATAAATCTTAGATCTCTAAGTTTACCAACTCACTTGATTATCATTTTTCAAGAAATCATTTTATTTTCAAGTTCATGCTTACACATGAGGATGATCATCTCTTTTCATCACATAATCATCCTCTCACTTGCTAGATCATGTGTTTAATCCCAATCTAGCAAGCATCCTTATGATGATCAACATCATAATCTCAAGAAAATAACAATCAACTGTCATTCATACACTAAACAACATAGTTTCATCCATATTTCATCACATGTTAAGCTTATGTTCAAGATTCAAGATTATGTTCTTTAGTGTTCTTGTGATTTACAACATAATACATCTTTTAACCAACTAAAATTAGAGGTAACAAAGGTTATGAGAGTCTTACTACTAGCACTATGGCTAGGGATGAACACAAGAGAATGAAGGTGACAAAGATGGTGGATAAAAGCAAGTAAGAAAGGTCCTTGATGATCCACAAGCTCCTAACTCCTTTATGCTCCTTCTAACACCTTGTGATTACTTGGAAATGGATGAACTAGAGGTGGAAGTGGTGGTGGTGGTGGTGGTATGTGGTGTTCTCGGCCGAGAGGGAGAGCAAGAGAGGGAGAAAGGTGGGTGTGTGTTAGTGTGTGAAATGTGTTGAACTCTTGAAATCTCATGCCATACTTATAACCATCCCTTCCTTAATATCTTGTGTGTAAAGCAAGACAAGATCTAATATAAAAAGGAAATAAAATCTTGAGGTATGGTGGTGGTGGTATGGCCGATTGTAGGTGGGGGGGGGGGGTATAGAGTAGGCTTTAACTAGTTTGATTACTTACTAGTTCAAAACCAAGTATATAGTTAGTTAAGTTAGTTACTAGATATTTTAGTGGGTGTTAAGGTGTTCGTGGATCACGACTAGCTCAGAAATAATTAAACAATATTTCTAGTACAATTTTGGTGTTTCGGGTAGTGTCCGGTTGTTCGGTTAGATACCGGTTCGTTAAAGTGTCAAGCTATTCCGTTTAACGATCTTTATGTTACTTTTTGTGACACTTTTAATTCCCGACACTTAGGAAAGCATTCAGGACCATTTTGTCATATTTTTGCACATAACTAGCTTGTTAAAAAGCTTAATTTTGCTGAAATATGCAGAATTCTGCACTTTTTGTGAGTTTTAGGCACTTTCCGGCACTTAAACTATCACCTAGTGACGCAGTATTATGGTCTTTACTTCCCTACACACCATACTAGTGTAGAACTTGGTTTCTGGCTCATACTAGGTCTTAAAACACTGTCTGTCTATGTACTGAACCCAGTCAGCATATTCTTGTTCCATTCGTTAACTGTGCTAACTGTGCTTTGTGCATCATGTATGTCAATAAGGTTTGTATGTGATAATGATGTGACATTATGTAATATGTGATGCACATGTAAGTATGATGCAGTAATCAGAAAGCAATCAAGTAATCTAGTGATGTGTAAAATGTTTAATATATTTTTAAAATACCAAATTAAATGGTCAAACTAGCTTAATTACACACAATCGGCAAGTGCACCGGTCGTTATGTAGTCAAGTCGGTAAGACCGAGTATCAATCCGTGGACACAATGGCGCGACTCTCGATACTAAACCTTTGTCGAGTCCTACTCTAGCAATTTTTAATGAGTGTTTGGATTTATATTAACTACTAAAATTAAATAAGAGAGCAAATACGAAAGCAGAAATCAAAGCAAACAGATAATGAATTTTAGGTGAATTCAGAGGATGGAAAAAAATGGCTACCTAGGCAAGATGCATGTCAATTCACTCACGGTTCTTGGAATGGAATAACTAAGTTTTGGCTACCTGGATCTTAAGGTTCACTAAACAAGACCTAAACTGGCTGGCGGATCATTCTCCAAACAGGTCGCAATCTAGGCTCAAGAAAAGCGTATAAACTCACCGGTTAATGTCAGATCACCTCTCGGTCTCTCTAACTAGGTTACGGTACCCAAAGTCTAGATTACCTCTCGGTCTCACTAGAAACGGTACATCCTGGTAGTGTAAGGGATGTACGGGGTGGTGACTCTAATTAGGTTCTAACACGGTTTGCTAAAATCACAAGAAAACCTAGGGTAATTCACTCTCGTGCAATTAACACCTAGCCCGTCTAGTGATTAAGACAAGCCGACATCTAATCTCCTCTCGGTCTCAAAGATGGTAGAATATTTAATTACCAAATAGTTTATTAATTTGTTCCTAGGGTTTACTACGTCTAGCAACCACAAGATTTAATTAAAAACACAAAGTTAACGAAATCACCTAACCCTAGTCTTAATTAATACGCAATTAATTTTAACCAAGAAAAAGGTGGAACAAAAAAAAACCATCAATTATTAAATACGCATATACATTAGAACCATGACAAGAGCACTTTTACCATAACACTGGGCCAAAACATTAATTAACCAACCAAGAAACTGCAAATTAAACTAACAATTATCCATGGCCTAGGTAGCACAAAGAAATTTAGCCAAGCATATTTAAGATCGAAACACAATTAAATTTAAAACAAACGATTCCAGAAAACATTGTCATAATATTCAAATTCAAAACAAAACTGAAATAATAAAACAACGTCTAACCGAAAAGCGATAGAATTTTAAGATACTAGACTTTAATCTCAAAGCTTCCTTTTCTTCAAACACCCTTGAGTTCGTCCCCTTCTGTTCGTATACTTCTGCAGTCGTTCAACAACATCCCCCTTTTCCTTTGAATGATATTAGAGTAAACTTCCGTTTTGCTCCCTGTGGTTTGGTTGTTTTAACGGTTTTGCCCCAAACCTTTAAAAATAGCCATTTTGCTCCCTGATCTATGAAGCTTATCTCTATTTCACTCCCTGCCTCTAACGCCATCCAATTCAACAGTTAAATTCTGGTCACATGCCCCTCACATGAGGGCATTTTAGTCTTTTTCTTTTCCATCTGACCCACCCCCTTTATCTTCTTCTTCATCTTTATTTACACACAGAGACACATACACATGCTCAATCTCTACTCACTCTCTCTCTTTCTCTCTACAAAACCCACCATGGATTTTTCATCTCTAGATGAAGAAGAACAAGATAAAAAACGATACCTCACCTCCGGCGAAGAGGGCTATTCATCTCCAGAAGAAGAAGAACAAGATAAACAACCATACTTCACCTCCGACGAAGACCTACACAGCCCCAACAAACACGTTTCCGGTGACCGTACAACCGGCAATGATTTCAATAAGCCCTTGTTCGATCCACCCAATCCTTTCGCATCTTCTTCGCTTCCTTCTGCATTCGATGCATTTTCTGAAGTAATATTTCACTCTGTCTCTCTCAATTCATGGATTTTTCTGTTTTAGGGGAGTCAGATTTGATTTTTAGAAGTGAAATTGTGTGGTTTGAATATCATTCTTTCTCTTTCTATATAAAAATCACATCTAACTCTTGATTATTTTGAAATTTGGGGATTTTGATGATACAAGTTAGGGTTTGAATCTAGGGTTTTGTTTTGAAAGGGGTTTGGGATGATGTCGGATCTTGTTGGAGTTGAGGTTGGATTTGGATTCAAAACGACGGCTAGAAGGGTTTTTATCAAGATTTTGGTGGCTTGTTCAAAGGAGATGAGGTTTTCAAACACCTGTTCAACAGCGGGTGGTTGTGGCTGGTGGTAGTCGGCGGAAAGTGGTGTTCGGGTGATGGTGGTAGGTGGTGGCACCGAGGTGATGGGTGGTGCCGGCGATTTCAGGTGGTGGGTGATGAGTGTAGAAGAGAGAGACTGTGTTGATGATGATGAAAGCTTAATGAAAAACAAAAATGCTGGTGGTGATGTCAGTGGTGGCGCCCGGGTGGTGGGTGACGGTGGTGTGAGGTGGTGGTGTCGGAGAGAAAGAGTGATCTTGGAGAGAGAGAGAGTAAAACTGAACTTGTTATTCATATATTAATAAAATTTACTTTTAAATGTAAATTACCAAAATACCCTTATTTTATATTTGTAATTACCAAAATACCCTTTCAGTTAACATAGAATATGGATGGAGTTAAGACCGTGGTGCAAACTGGAGACAAAATCCAAATATCAGGGAGCAAAATAGCTATTTTTAAAGGTTTGAAGCAAAACCATTAAAGTGACCAAACCACAGGGAGCAAAACGAAAGTTTACTCATGATATTATATAACAGTGGCCGTAGGGATTTTTGATCTCTATTAATTGGCCCAAAATAATACTCCGTCAAAAATAAAGCCCATATTTCAAATGCTTTCCTTTCTTTTCTGACCGCCAACTACTACATTCTTTTCTTTTTTTTTTAATTGTTGACCATAATTTAGAATTCACGTATGAATTCTTATCTTCCATATCATCTTGGAATTAATATCAACTTTGATCATTATGTCACTTTTAGTCCACCAAAATTTATGAGGTATTTTTAAACAACTTTCCTTTAATTGCAATTCAACCCTTCGAGTTTCAGCTTCATTTAATATTTCTCGATTCTTCACACATTAATCGTTTAAGCTCGTTTTTCATTCATTTTCACACCGGGACCTGTAATAATAATAAATAATAAAATATATGTCTAAATATTATAAAAATTAGTCTAAACTATTAAAATAATATATAAAATACACAAGGAAAATAAGATGCGTTTGCAACACATCAAACATCCCCACACTTAAACATTTTTCGTCCCTGAAAAAGACTTATGCAAACGGAATCAGAATCAGAAATACTCAGGTTCAAAAATATAGATTATTTATTAAAATTAAAACTTGTGTTAACCGCGATTGCAAGTATATGTGTCCACTTAAACCCAAATCTGGTTCTAAGCCCTTATCATGTAAGTTTAGTTCAAGTGTAGTCAATCTACCTAGGGTCTCACGCTAAGAATCGCAGGTCCACCTAGTCCCCCCTCAAGCTTATAAGACAAAAGGAACAACCACTGGGTTATTTCCTAACCGTTTTATACCAAGATCAAGAGAATTTAAAATCAAATCTTTGCTCATTTTTTTTCTTTTTCATTTTTTTTCTTTCTTTTGAGCTTAGACGTTGCTTTACCTAACCCAGAGGCATTCCGGCTGTAGAGTCGCTATCCCCAACCAAGATTACAATAGGCGTCGGTAAATTTTTTTTTTTTTGCAATTTCGATTTCACACATCCTAGAGGTATTCTGGCTGTAGAGTCGCTATCCCCAACCAAGACTACTGTGACAACCCGCACTAAACCAGGTATCCGTACGACTTAATTAATGATTAATTACTGCTTAATTACTGTGCTTGTTTGAACTAGCTGATGAACTGCTACTTGATATCTGATACATGTACTTATTTGCATCATACTTTACTTATCGTCACTACATTATTTGCATACGGCACCTTAGTGACAAACATGATGCACAAAGAGCACAGTAGCACAATACACGGATAACCTATTGAACATGCTGATAAAGCCAGCATCAGGCAAACACTGCCTCTAAGGCCTGTATGAGCCAGAAATATTTTGCTACACTAATGGTGAGTGTAGGGATATAAGGGTTGTAGAACTGCGTCTCTAGGGATAAGTCACAGTGACTGGATGTGCCTAAAACGTAGTTAAAGTGCAAAACTCAGCACTTTATTAAACAATTCAGCTTCTAGCTAACTAATAAAGTGCCAATACATGAGAAAAATATTCCTGACACTTTGGAAGAATAAGCTGTGTCACTAAAAAGAGTAATAACGACACTTTAAGCTTTGTTAAGCGCTTTAACGGATTACTATCCAACCGAACAACCGGGCGTTACCCGAAACATGAAAATATTGTTATTTTCACTATCTATCTTTTTCTGAGCCAGTTAGGGTCCCCGTATACCCTAACACCCGCGTTAATGCATAACACTCTAGTAACTAATATTAAAATCCTAACTAACTAACTAACTAACTAATACTTGGAGATTAGTTGGAAATGAACCGGGTAACCCCCCCCCCCCCAACCGAAACCGTCCCCCAAGGGGACATACTTGTACTTGGATGATTTGTTTAGTGATTGTTGTCTAATATCTACATAACACACTAACCCTTGGTTAATACTCATGGCAATTGTCTATAAGTAACTTAGTAATACACATAAGATCATTTGCCACACAACACAAAAACAACTCTCCTCTCTTGCTCTCTAGAGCTCTCGGCCGAGACCCCCACCCCCATCCATCATATTTTCGGTTCTTGATCTTGTCATTCCAAACATCTACACACATCAAGGGTCACGTATTAGGAGGTTTGGAGCAAACGGAACGCGAAGGACCTCTCCGCTTTGCTTTTATCCACGCCATTTTCGTCAAGAATCTTCCCTAGCCTTGAGCTAGAGGTATAATACTTAGAACTCATTTTTAAACTATTCTAAAGTGGTTAAAAGGAATTATATCGGTTAAATCTCGTTAAAATGCAAGATGATGCACAAAAGTTTACTAAAAACATGAAAAATGGTGGTTAATAGCATGTAAGTTGGGTAAAAGTTGTAGTAATTGAAAGTTGTGTTTATTTAGACCCGATCTATGATTGTGGTAGCTCGGATCATCGTTTAACCCGGTTTGGTAAGATCATGGATCTTAACATAAGCTTGTTTTGAGTAATACAAGGGTTAAAAGGTGAAACTCTACCACACATGAAACATGAACTTGTGTAAAAGTGTTTTAACTTGTACAATAGTGTTTAAAACTAGCAGATCTACGTGTCTGCAAGTGGTATTTTCAAAGGACCAAGAGTTAAAGAAACCATGTTTTCTAAAAGACGGATCTTACACTAACAAATATGATTTTTATAAACCACAAGTGTGTAAACACTTGTGAAATGAAAAGATCCGACAAATAACCGTTTTTGTAAAAGATGACGAGAAGTTGTAAAGACGGATTTCTCTAAGAACAAGGTTTTTACGAGGTCGAAATTACTTTATATAAAGATCCACAAAATATAATGGGATTTACACTATAGTTTTCGGAAAAACTACAAGTTCGTGCGATTGTGCGATTTACATACTTGTCGACTAGTTTGTTGTGTCGGAAATTGTTTGATTGAATAAGGAAGTTGTTGGGATTGATTTTGTAAAAGAAAATGATACGCTTGAAAGCGTGGCCACCTCCAGTTACAGAGGAAACTCTGGCGGAATTTTTATAAAAACCTAACACTTAGAATTATTTACATTACAAGTGTTAGAATTATTTTTGACGTGTTTTCGAAATATAAATTTTGCCATGACTTTATTTACTAAATATTCGGAGGTGGGATTTTCACAAAATTTAACGTGATAAATATATATTTTTCACACACTGTTTATGATTATTTTGTGAAAATGCATAGATATTATTTTAGAGTAAAAATAATATTTACGAACGTTAACGATTCCAAAATGATACGAACGCTTTCACCATAAATATATAAGTTACATCGGTAATTATATTACCACTCGATTGTTAAACGTAACTTACGCACTTACGGAAATATTTATGAACGCACATGTATTAAATCCCCCATCCTTGGGAAGGAGATTAACTACCAAGTATACAAAAAGTAAACACGAAATAGTTGTCTAACTATTTCCCAAAAACATAAACTATAAAGCTAAGGCACGGCCATCCGTCTAATAGAATTAGCACTTGTAGGTCGTCGCACAGCTTTCTGATTTGGAGTACTTGGTAGAGACGCACCGACTGTGAGTTCATGTCCCCCTTTTCTCTAACTGTTTTCAGTTTTCTTAACTGCGGGGGTGAAATACATGTTACTATGATTACGAGTACTTTATACACGGTATGGTTAGCGTAAGGAGGTTTATTACTCAGATCATGTGAGTGGGTAGGAGCAATATGAGGCCATTAGTCCTCATGTCGGGACCGAGGGACAGGAGCGGTAGATCTATCTGGGTGTAGCGAGCCCAGCCCCAGGCCAAACTAGAAACGGACCTTGGGGTGACTTTGTCCACATACTAATGCCGTGGCGAAATCTGCTAGGTTTGAGTCTCCCTATTTGCACTTCACATATGTCAGTGGCCTTGCAAACCATTGGTGATCACAAGTCCCCTTATTTGCTACATACCACAAATTATTTTTATACTCACAAAGGTTTACTTACTCACTTACACATGAACTCGCTCAACATTATTGTTGATTTTTCAACTTACATGTATTTCAGGAAATTAACGAGATCTGGCACGGTATGGCATGTTTTCCGCTGCACTAGTTTCCGAGGTCATCCGGGGTTTAGGGGATGTGTCTCTTTCCTGGACAAGACACAATCCTTAAACCATGTTTATGTTATGTTTTAAGTTTGTAATGTCTGTTGAACAAGGTTATGGTTGTTAGGGTATGTTCCCGTTAAACAATGGTACTGTATTTGGTTTTCAAAACTTAATGGATGATCTTGCATATTTTTAATTCATATAGCTTTGTTATGATTAAGCTATGGTATTAAGAAGTCACACCAAATTAACCACGCTTCCGCAAAGCCAGGGTGTGACAACTACATAGGCCTGTGCTACTTTCATTCAGTTTCTAGCTCATTTTTTTCTATTTTTTATTATTTTTTTTCTTTTCTTTCAACGAGATATGATAAGAAACTCTAACGATCTTAGCTTATAACGGCATCCTTTATACTATTATTGGCGGTTTCAATTTCCCCACTTTTCCTAGATGAGAACCCACTAGCAGACTAACACTCAAGTATTTTAATATCAAAGGAACCTAGAAACCAGATCAGGCCTACTCACATATCCCAAATTAGACACAAGCTTATTTTTTTCTCATATTATTATTATTTGAAACCCGGACATATCTGATTTTCTATCATTTTCCGTTTTTATTTTGCAAACATCTTAATCAAGAGACATTTTCATTTTTTTTTTCAATTTTTTGGATTTTAAATTTTTTATTTTTTTTATTTTTCAGATTTTATGACTCAAGACTCTACTAACTAAGACCTAAACGACAGTTTCCCATCCCCACACTTAAACTCTACATTGCCATCAATGTGAGATGGAAACCGACTCAAAATACTAAAATAAATAAGAAATAAAACAAAGGGCATAAATTGGAAAGGACTTAGCTGGTTTTATGATGCGTAAGCTCCAAAACTCTCGTCCAATCCAGCTCGATCGTATAGCATTTCGGTCGCGATCGGCTTTGACTCTGACTAGTACACTTGGAAAATTCCTTGAAATTTGTTTTACAGCTCTGAAATCACCCGAATAGAGATTGAGTATGGGTGGTACATATTCAAACCTGCATAAACAAAATCAAGCAAAAACCAAAGCAGTACCGACTCTAAATAAAAGCTAACTAAAAAAACTACTAACTTAGACTCATGGTACAAAAATATACAAAAATATATACTCGGGTTTTCACCCGAGAATCATTCAAAACTATCCAGCACTATGAGGATCGAGGCGAATAACCTCGACGTCATCCTTCTCACTCGGCCTACCTATGTATAACTTCAATCTATGACCGTTCACTTTAAAACTTTCACCATCTTTTCCCTCTATCGTCACACTACCATAGGGAAACATCTCTTTCACCACAAACGGTCCCGACCAACGGGACTTCAACTTCCCGGGAAACAACCTCAAGCGTGAATTATATAATAACACCTCATCCCCACACTTGAAGTCTTTATTACCCTTCAACTTCCTATCATGCAACTCTTTCGTACGAAGTTTATATGCCCACGACTTCTCATACGCCTCATCGCGCAACTCCTCTAACTCGTGAATCTGAAGAAACCGGTTCTTACCCGCAGCTGGCAAGTCAAGATTGACTGCCTTCAGTGCCCAGTATGCACGATGCTCTAGTTCTATCGGTAAATGATACGCTTTCCCATAAACTAACCTAAACGGTGTGGTCCCAATAGGCGTCCTATACGCAGTACGGAAAGCCCACAGAGCGTCATCCAACTTCTCGGACCAATCTATACGACTGTTTCCGACAGTTTTCTCCAGAATCCGCTTAATTCCCCTGTTCGAATTTTCCACCTGCCCACTAGCTTGTGGATGATAGGCCGTCGAAAGCCGATGGGTCACCCCATAGCTTTTCAAGACCTTCTCCATTTGTGAATTGCAGAAGTGGGTGCCTCGATCAGATATCAAGGACTTCGGTGTCCCGAACCTAGCAAACAGTCTCCTTAAGAATCTGACAACAACCCTAGCGTCATTCGTAGGCAAGGCCTCTGCCTCCACCCACTTAGAAACGTAGTACACCACGACTAGGATGTATCGGTTCCCCCTCGACATAGGGAACGGACCCATGAAATCGATGCCCCAAATATCGAAAATCTCAACCACCTGAATAGGGTTCTGGGGCATCTCATTCCGGGATGAGATATTTCCTGTCCTCTGACAGGCATCACAGCTTCGCACAAACTCATGTGCGTCCCTAAAGATGGTCGGCCAATAGAATCCCGCGTCAAACACCCGTATGGCGGTGTAAGCCGCACCATAATGGCCACTAGTCGGTCCCTCATGACAATGTCACAGAATACTGCGAGACTCGGACCCAAACACACATCTCCTAATAACCTGGTCTGCACCGATCCTAAACAAGTACGGATCCTCCCAAATGTAGTGCTTGACATCCGCAAAGAATGTCTTCTTTTGCTGGTACGTCATGCCCTCCACAAGGTCACCTGTAGACAAGTAATTCGCTAGACCAGCAAACCAGGGAAAGCCTTCCTCGTGGGCTTTCAAGAACATCAACACCTCATGGGGGAATTCATCCCCAATCCTATCCTCCCGAGTTTTCTCTATCTCGGGGCTCTCTAATCTCGACAAATGATCCGCAGCTACGTTTTCAGCACCCTTCTTGTCTCGGATTTCCAGATTAAACTCCTGGAGTAGCAGAATCCACCGAATCAGCCTCGGCTTCGCATCCTTCTTCGCAAACAAGTATCGTAGGGCTGCATGATCCGTGAAAATAACGATCTTTGACAGCACAAGATACGAACGGAATTTATCACACGCGAATACGACCGCTAGCAACTCCTTCTCTGTCGTGGTATAGTTTTCTTGGGTGTCGTTTAGGGTCTTGCTAGCGTAGTAAATGGGATGAAAGTGTTTCTCCCTACGCTGCCCTAAAACGGCCCCAACGGCGAAGTCGCTAGCATCGCACATGATCTCGAATGAGAGGCTCCAATCAGGAGCAATCAGAATGGGAGCACTCACCGGGACCTGTAATAATAATAAATAATAAAATATATGTCTAAATATTATAAAAATTAGTCTAAACTATTAAAATAATATACAAAATACACAAGGAAAATAAGATGCGTTTGCAACACATCATCCAGCACAGTCATTAAGCATTAATTAATATTAATTAATTGTATGGATACCTGGATTTATGAGGGTGGGTTGTCACAGTTTTGATACCCGAAAATAGTTTCGTCGAAAAATGCACATAATTGTGCATTTTGACCGAAACTTTGACTCGTCACTTCGACTAGTCAACGTGGTAATCAGTGGGTATAGTCGCAAGGGACTATAACCATCGTGATTACGCTCACGTTGCAAAGTTCGAACGAACTTTGACTTGACCAATTCATGGTCAAAGCTGAAAGTCAAACACTGTTTCACTTTCTAGTTTGAAATAATTGAACAAGACATGAAAGAACACTTACAGGTGTTCTAGGCTAGAAAAATGACTAAGAAAGCTCAAGTATGAGGCCTCCAACAAAGTGTGGTAGCCTCAATTCAGAGCTAGAGAGAGGAGAATGAGTAATGAGCAAGGATTGAATGAAAGTTCTTAGCTATTTATAGTTGTAGTGATGTTGTAGGATCTTTCCAAGTGTAATAAGTGTTGCCCAAGAAATGATCCACACCCTACATGTGTTTGGACCTGATTAATGGACTTGTAGGACACTTAACTTGGTCCCCAAACAAGAAAACAACCACCCAAAACCATTGATTTCAGCTGATTTGGATTAAAACTGGTTTCTGCCAGCACCAGTTCTCGCACCCCGTGACCCCAGAGGGTCTTATCTCTCGCAGCCAGCCTACCAGGTGTAGATCAGACTTTTCAAAATTGTCAAAACAGGTCCCTGCAGCTCCGAAACTTGTTTTTCGACGCGTTTAACCCCTGTTAACCCAAGTTCAAGGCTCTAAAAGGATTTTAAAGCATAGGGGACTTGAAATATGCTTGAAAATATCATGGCTGTTGGTTTTTTTGGTCGTACGATCGCGTTGTTCGGTTAATTACAACGAAACTCGAACGGACGCGAAAACGATCCAAATTACGCGACGAATGGTATTTTTGCATTCCTATCACTAAAATACAATATTCTAGTGAAAACAAAAATTTTTGGATGTCCGGATATGGTCAGAACGCAAGATATGCACGAAAATGCATACTTCCGCAGTTTTTGACTCTTTTAGTCCCTGTGATCAAATAAGCGCATTTTCGCATACTGAACCCTTCAATACTTATTTCTAAGCTATGTAAAGGTTATTTAAGGTATGTTTAGATTATGTCACTATTCCGGAGTGTTCGTTGCTATACGAATTGGCAGACTTTTGCAGTTTGACGCAAATAGTCCCTGTGATCGAATAAACTTGTTTTTGCCATACCAAACTCTTCGAAACTTATTTTTAAGTTATGTAAAAGTTATTTAAGGTATGTTAAGCTTATGTCACTATTCCATAGTGTTTGTCGCGTTAAACTGATTACGCTTGCGTAACAGTTTGCGTATAACTTTCCAGAAAGTGATTAAGAGCTCGAAATTGAACAAGAATTTATATGTGTAAATGTCACATGTATTTGTACAAATCCCGAGAATGAAACACAAGATTTCATTGGATTCCTATTTGTATGATGGTCGTAGAGGCACAAATGTCACAATTTAGTGTAAACATTTTCATTTACAACCCATGTAGTTTAATTATTGTATTTTTTTCTTTTACTTTAACAAAATTATTTTTCTGCCCCTAAATAGTTTTTTTTAACAAATATGTTAATACCGTTTTAGACATGTTTTTTAATTTTTCTTTTTCTTTGTTATAACGAGTGTAGCAAAGGTTTTTTTACTTTAATATTTTTTTTAACGAACACGCCGATACTCTTTTGAACATATTTTTTAACTTCTTTCCTATAACGAGCGCGTCGAAACCGACCAAGTTTCTGTCGTTTTCTTTTCCGTTTACCATATTTTTACCTTTGTTATTTACTATAGCGTTTTACCTTTTGTTATTATTTTGATGTTTAGAGCCGAGTTACGAGACAAATAGCATAACCCATTAATATATCATTTTAATTAATTTTACAAATTTATTTATCGGTTGTCATGGTGTGCTTTACGTCCTAAATTTCAACCGCATCCCTGCGTAATGCACGGGTAACTACGACCCTAGTTGTATATAAAGTAAAGGTAAACTTTTTAGCTGTTAGATTAATTGCAATATTGCATACTTCTCAAGTTGTATGGTTTTGATCTTTTTTACATGTATATTTCAGTTGTATTGATGATATAAAACGGAAGTTGTTCGAAAAAAAATAATATACTAGATAGAGTTAATGCCATGCATGCTTACATGCAACATTTGAGTTTTCACAGCACCTAAGTTGGATACAATAAAAAATGGAAATGCATACATGATTACTTCTCGACATCACTATTTTGGTGGGGTGGTAGACGCTTTATGTCTCTTGGGAAGATACCAGAGTTCAATGTCTTATATGGGATAAAACTTAGTGTAATTTAAAAGTAGTGTTATGTAACTTTTGTTGTTAAAAAAAATACATGATTACTTCCTTGGAAGCTTAAAATATGTATTAATGTGAAGTAGTAGGTTTATTAAACTCTTTGTCAGTCATTTTTGAACTCAGATGATTGTCTTAATGTAGCCAACTTGAGCAATTTCCATTCTCTCATTGATTTCTATGAAGATAGAAAATTCTATCTTGATTTAAATTTCTAATAAACTTTTACCTAGGTTCAGAGATCCCGTTTAGTGTTTTGGTTATACGAAACATCTATAGATACATTCTCATTTCATTGTATCATCTTTTACTTATACCAACCTGGTTTTTTTTCGCTTACTATATGAGTGTTGATGCTAACCAATGTTGTACACTACTAGAAAAATGACGATTTTTAACGCCTCTTTCCGTTACAAATGCGTTGCAAATTCCTCTTTGCTACAAATTTACAACAAAACCTTGATATTATAAAAAGCCCCGTTGAAAAGCATTTACATCACATTTATTACGCATTTTTCAACGTAAATATGACAAAAAATTGGTGTTGGAAATTTGTGAAGCATTTCCTACACATTTCCTTGTTTTAGTAGTAAAGTTTTGTGACACATTTGTAAAGAAATATTTGAAAAAAAAATGCACTGCATTTGCAACAGAAAATTTAAAAACTATTGCAACGCATTTATAAGGGAATATATAAAAAAATGCAACGCATTTGTAACGAAATATTTAAAAAACAAAAGAGAAACTAAAAAATCCAATCAATCAAATAACCTACATAAATTTAATACAAATTTTCAATCTATACAGTAATAGATTAGAGCATTTCACATCAAGTGATCGATCGATAAGAACAAACTCTCAGAATTCATAAAAAAAACACGATCAAATTTTCAAATACTACCCTAGGTTTCAGATCGAGTGTGCAATTGAAACTTCCAATCAATAAAATACGGAAACAAAACAGAGCGACTTTGACTTAAGATCGGAACACAAATAGATGACGATTTTCGCATAACATGTTCAGAGGAACTAGAAGCATCCGTACCAGGCAACATCTTTTGGCGCCGTCTTATGCACGTTTGCAGCCACAACGGTCATGCCTTAGGTTTCTCTAACTTCTCTTTCTCAATCCTAGATCCACCAAGGGTCGGGTTGGTGATTAGATCCGCCACCACAGTTGTTAAAAGCGAGCGCTTCAAGCGCCTAGGCGCAATTCTAAGGCGCAAGACATTAAATGCGCTTCTATCTCCTAGGTAATTAAAGCGCAACAAATTTTTTTTTTATTAAATCCGAAATTCTTTATTAATTGCAACCCATGCGCAATTAATATTAATTAATTCAGTTTTTTTATTTAATCTGAAATTATTTACTAATTCATTAACTGCAACCAATGCACAATTAATGTTAATTAATGAATTTATTTAATGAAACACCCGCACACGTAATAACTTAAAACGACGCAATGGAAAAATATGAACCTTACAATTTCTTTCGTATTTACTCACATTTTACTAAAATAATTAACACTTTACTAAAAGAATTTACAACATTCATACTCCATTTTTCACTTTAAATGAATTAAATATAAGCTCCAGTTGAGTGACCGCTCTCCCCGTACAATCCTTACTCTTGACTTGATCTTCAATCCTCTTATTCTTTATGTTGATGTTAAGTCCGCCCAACCTGCATTCACCACATAGATGCACATCATTAAGACTTGGTGATGTCATTCTTAAATTAAGTATACACAATCAAATAACCACTCCGTATTTCTTCTTCTCATGCCAGTCTTTCAAATAAGCTTTCTATGTACGATCATGCATTCCAATTCCTTAAACCTTCACAAGGTCCTTAATAGTGTACCTGCATTCTCATTTCATAATCAAGAACCCGGTTTAGTAACTTAACATTCAAACTTATTTAAGTTATGCAAACATATACACACATCCCATTCATTTGTAAGCAATAAATCCCGCTTCGTACTCAGGCGCAATCATACATACAATCTAAAACACATACTTACGTACGTGATTATGTACACATAAACAAATGAACAAACTATACAAACATACACGTTACATAAGGCATTCCAGAAGAGTTTGCTAAGACATCCTAAATACAAACTTCCAAATAGATAGATCGCATACATACGAACCTACGTACATTCTCTCTTTTATTCATAATTACCAAGCGATCCCGACTAACGGAAGGTAACTATTTTCCAAAAATCCAAAACCAACAAAAAGGTTAGTTTTGATCGTCTAATAAAAGGTCTAAGCAAGTTCCATGTCCATAACAAACAAAATCGAATGAATTGCCAGCTGATTGGTCCCTGGCGGGGCGGGACGGCCAGCCCATCTTCTTTTGCGGGCCGCGACCGGTGTCGCGTGGCACGACGGAGGACTAGACTTGCTGTCGCGTAGCGCGACAACCTTGTTTCGACAGAAGGTTCCTTTTTATTTAGCTGCAAATGCCCAACTCCATTTTTAACAAATTTTCAAACTTATAATTGCCATATCTTTCGTTCTAGATGTCCGTTTTGTGTGATTCTTTTTCCTACGCGTCCGTAATTAAAATAAGGATCTGTTCATCATAATTACTTGCATCAAAATCCAGTTTATAAGTTAAAAGCTTAAAATTACCTTTTTCGAATATTCGACCCCTTTAGTTTCTGAGTACACTACATGGTTACAATCTACAATCGTTCTAACATTCTTATCTATTCAGGCTTACCAAGCATTTGCGTTTTCGCTCCCAATACGGGGTTCGCGTACGCGTTCACGTTCACTGTTGGTGCATCTACTGTCTGTTAACTTTGTCTTAATCGAGTCTTATGTCTAGATAGGATGAATGAACACACAACAGGGTCGAAATTAGGGTTTGTACATGTGTTAGCATGGCATTTCGCTTGAAAGTAACAAAATGCAGTTTAAGCAAAATCAACTTATGTGAGTTCGCTTGAAACTATCCTGATACATCCTCAAGTGAAATACCGTAGCCTATAAATAGGTGTTGTATGTTGTCATTTGAAGCGAACAGGGACATGGTCATGGTGTGTGAGTCGAGATGCTGCTGAATTTTCATCAGAAATCATTGTAAAGACTCAGAAATCAGTAATAGAAAGAAAGTTAAAAGGAACAAGCTGTGTGACGTTGTTTACTTTGATTCCGCCTTAGTAAATGATGATGAACTGCCTTTACTGACTGTTTAGGGTCACGGAACCGATCCAACAAGTGGTATCAGAGCTCAGGACAAGGAGTTCATACCATTGCAGCTTGAAATCATCGGATTTTCTTACTTCTACTCATTCTTTTCTGATTTGGACATATTTTTACGGTTGAAATGGCCTGAAACTCATATATATCAAGCGAAATAGAGTGTTAACTAATCCTTGAAAGAATTGGATTAAAATACGGCTTAAAATTGATCAAAAACGCATTTTCGCTTGAAACTGTTCGTAAATAGATGACGTCATAGGTGATCTCGCTTGAAATACCTTGGTGATCTCGCTTGAATATCACATTTCGCTTGAAAATATTGTCTCATTTCGCTTGAGTTGAGGTTTCGCTTGAAAGATCAAGTGAAACAAGAATTTTTGCTTCAATTAACCTGTTTTCGCTTCAATCTGTTTTCGCTTGAACTTGATTTATGATTTCGCTTGAAAAGCTATATCTTGCTTAAAAGCTGATTTCGCTTAAACAGATTCCGCTTGAATCTGTATTTTTCAAAATCAAGAAATTTCTAAGTGTTTGCTGATTTTTCAGGTACGTACAAGATGGATGATCTATTCATGAATCCGTTTAGCGATATGTATGCCTTTGCTGGAAATTCTGGAGATGATACTTCACCTAGCAACACCAATGAGAACACGCCGAATACGAAGAAAAGTTTATCGGATGCTTTGGGAGTTGAAAGTGCTTTTGGAAGATATAACAAACCCCCGAAGTTGTTGGCTATCGAAGAGTACAGTCGGTGGGCCAAGAAGTTTGAAGAATGGTTGAAAACCTTTGCGTATCCTAGCTGGAAGAGTCTAAAGAATGGATACGTTGATGGAGGCAAAACTGGTGAAAGCTTGACATCAGCTGAAGAAATAGAATCGTTTGTTGCTGAGCAAAAATGCATCGCACTGCTGTTTCAGTCTGTCCGAGAAGATATAATATCCTTGATCGAGTACAAGAATTCTACAGATCTCTGGAACAAGTTGAAGGTTAAATGTTTGGGAAGTGCAGAAATTGTGAAAAATAAAAAGAAACTGCTAAGAAAAGAATTTGATTTATTTGGTTGTCTAAAAAATGAATCAGTTTGTAAAATGATTGAGAGGTTTAGGCACCTAAAGCTGGAGCTGGCGAGACATGAAATTTTCTATTCTCAAGAAGAGCTAGTCGACAAATTGTTTGATTCATTGCCAGATGAAATGGATTGGCAATATTATGCTTTAATGTTGAAGAATACTATCAAGCCGCCAGAAGTGTTGACTGTAGATTTGCTGATTGAAAGACTAGAGAGTCACGAGCTGGAGTTAAGGAAAACACACAAAGTCAATCACTCGTCTTATCAACAGAACTTGGATTTGTATTATCCAAAAAGCATGATGCCAAAGAATACATCTCCAAAGACTGCATTTTCTGCTGAAAATTCCTACACATCAAGCAAAGAAAGTCAAAGCAGTGGATTTCACAGTAGTTCTTCATCACATTCAAGTCAATCAGATGCAAAGAACCTGTTTCAATGCAATATCGCTGTAGACTTAAAGAACGCTCAAAACTTCAGCGGGGAGTCGACAAAGCAACAGATGGTTTTCTTAGCATCTGTGCTAGAATCGTATGAAAGCCTTGTAGCAGGGAAGATTGGCAACACCAACCTGACAAAAGAAGATTACGATCAGATAGATCCTGAGGAGATGGAATTGATCGACATAAGGTGGTGTATGGCCAGTGCAGTTCGTCGGGCACAGCGTTTCATGGAGATAACTGGAAGAAAGTCTATTGGTGGACCATCTACCAAGCTAGTCTTTGACAAGTCTAAAGTGACATGCTTCAAGTGTAAACAGAAAGGTCACTTTAAGCGTGAATGCCGAAATGCTTATGCTGATGATTCTGAAAACCCGTTCAGAGAAGATTACTACAAGAAAGCGATTTATCATCAGAATAAATCGGAGCCGCCAAGAATGAAGCAGCTTGAAGATAACAAAGAGAAATCTAGAGCTCTTGCTGTAATTCACGACGATGAAGGTTTTGACTGGAGCGAGTTGTTACCTGAGGAGGATGCAGTTGGATATGCATTCATGGCAAAATCTGTTGAGCCTGTTCCTTGGAAAGACAACAAAACTGAAGAACAGAAGTATGGTTACAGAAAGATGATAGCTCAGCAAAGAATGGTCAGAATATCTGGTATCTATCTTGAAGCAAAAAGAACGAGGAGGTGGGATCCAGACAAAGAATGTTATCTTGACCCCGAAGGAAACATTGCTATTGACCATAACACTCTTGATCTTGAAACCATAATTAAAGAAATGGCTGAAGAAGATGAGTATTGGCAAAGAAAATGGTGGGAAACGGTGAAGAGAAAGAAGAGAAAGAGAAAGAAGAGAAAGAAGAAAAGCCAAAGAAGGTTGATAATGGGATCATTGACACAACTCAAGAGTTGAATGCTGAAAACATGGGAAAGATAGCTGACAAGGTGTTGGCTGCTAAGGCACTTGAGGTAGATTCTAAATCCGTCTCTGAGTCTAAAAGCCAGGTTAGTTCAAACGCGTCAACAACTGAGTCAGGTAAGAAAGAAAATGGTGATGTTGACTGCAAAAATTGCATTAAAGAATGCAAAGTTTGTAGTATAATCACTTATCTTAATGGTAAGAAGGTTGATGATCTGACTGCTAGAGTCAGAAGTGTTGAGGATCAGATCTTGAACCGTGATAAAATGTTGAAAGCTCCAACTGACAGATTAAAAGAATTAACTAACAAAATTGAAAATGATAAAATTGATCAAGAAAAGGTTAGGAAAGAAAATGAGAGGTTAGTTCTTGAAAATCGTCAGATTTCTGAAAAAATTGAGAAGCTTAAAAGCACGGTTAAAGATGACGATGATAGAAACGGTAAAACATACAAAGAAAATTGTCAATTGCAAAGTGTTTTGAGAGTTAAAGAAGAATTAATCAATCAACAATTGGATGAGATTGCTAAATTAAAGCTTCAGTTTGAAGAAGCTAAGATTGAGAATGAGCGTATCAATTTGAAATTGAACAGTTACAGCTCTGCAAGCTTTGTTTTGCAACACATTGTTCCTAAACCCATCGGGAAAAACAAAGCAGGCGAAGATGTATACTGTGATGGAACTGGGGTCGGGTTTCATCAAGTTCCGCCACCAGTTCTAGACAATTATTCGAAAAAGCAATCAGGGTTGGTTAATCTTGAAGATGAAAATGAAGTGAAACTTCCTGATTCAATTGATGTGACATTTTCTTCATCATCATCTGATGATAGTGTTCAAACTGAGATTGTTAAAGGCATGGTTGAAAGTGTTTTGGATAGTGATTCAGCTGAGGATGAAGTGTGTTTTCTGGACAATTACATTCCGAAACCAAAATCCAAAAACAACTTAGGTGATGAACCGGGTCTTGTGATGTACAAGATGGTTGGATCTGATAAGTTGTATTCGGATTCTGATTTTCCTCTGGGGAATGTAAATGTTTCAAAATTAACAAATGTGTTCAAAATGGTTGAAATCGATTTGTCTGAAGTAAAAAGTTTAAAACAAACAAAAAGGCAAATGAATTTTGAGAAAGATAAAGCTTACTACAAGAAACCTGTAGTTCCACCACGTTTTTATAATAACAATCGAAACAAATGGTCGGGTGGATATCAGGGTGGTAAGAACCATCAAAGAAAGAATTTTCAGAACAAGAAGTTTGCTGAGAAGAAAGTATTTGTGAACAGTTCGAGTTCACTATCTGATGAGGAGTCTGAGATTTTTTCAAAGACAAATGAAGAATTCTTTGAGAAGAAGGCCTCACAGCCTCAGTCTGAAGGCATAAGTCAGGTAGTTGATACTCGTACATGCTTTAGATGCAACAAAGTTGGTCACATTGGAAGAAATTGCACCAACTTCAAGCCTAAGACTGAAGTTGTTGAGAGTCATAAGAAGAAGGTTGATGCAAAAGGCAAAGCTTCAATGGTTGTTGAGAAAATTTTGAAAAATGAGAAAACAAAAGTCAAAATTGAAACTGTTAAGAATGGGGTAACTAAAAATGACAAATTCTATAAACGGGTTGCTTCATCTCAACAAATATGGAAGCCAAAAGTTGTTGAAAAACCAAAGGTTTTAGAGTTGGAAAAACAATCATCTTCTACCACACCGGTAAAGATGGATGTTCCTTTGGATTATTATGAAAAATTGGAGAAGCAATCTTCTACTCAACCAGAGAAGAAGAATGTTCAAAAGAAAGGTCAACCAACTGGTCAACTTAAAATAGATAAAATTTTCTTATATAAAAAGGTTGAGGTTGGATCAGAAGAAAGCTTAAAGATGAATGATAAAAATTTTCCGCCACTTTACACTACAAAATCTCACATTAAAGTCCAGTTACCTGAGTCAAAAGAGGCTTGGGTAGCATTAAAATCTCACTAAAGATTTTGGACTTGCCGGAGCTTCCTAGTTGGTAATTGTGAAGCATGAATCGGTATCTTTATTGAAATGTGTTTTTAAAATCAATTTGTGATATGTGCAGGAACTTCCGAGAGCTGTTTCACGATGGATTATGGATAGTGGAGTGTCTCGTCATATGACAGGGAAGACTGCATTGCTGTATGATGTTAGAAATTTCAATGGAGGTTATGTAGGGTTTGCAGGTAACCAAGGTGGTAGAATTGTTGGTGAAGGAACGTTATCCAATAGGATTGTTACGTTTGAAAGAGTTAACTACATTGCTGAGCTGGAGAATAATCTGCTTAGTATCTCGCAGATTTGTGACAGGATGTATACCACTCACTTTACTGATAAAGAATGTTTGATCTTGAAGCCAGGATTTGTTATCCCTGAAGAATGGATTATCATGAGGGCACCAAGAGTCAATGATCTGTATGTGTTGGACATGAGCGTAGCTACTACAACCACGGGTCAGGCTCATTGTTTTGTGTCTAGAGCAACAGAGAAAGAATCGAAGTTGTGGCACCAAAAAATGGGGCATATACATTTGCGAAAAATGAATCACTTGGTGCACAATGATTTGGTTATAGGTGTTCATATCAAAGGTTTTCATCTGGAAGGGGAGTGTATTAGTTGCATCAAAGGCAAGCAGAAGAAAAAGTCACACCCTAAAAAGCAAGTCAATTCGGTTTCCAGACCTTTAGAGAGACTTCATATGGATCTTTTTGGTCCAGTAAACGTCAAAAGTATTACAGGGATCTCTACTGTCTTGTGGTTACCGATGATTATTCCAGATTTTCGTGGGTATCATTCTTGAAGTCGAAAGATGAAACGTTTGACAGTTTGATGGCGTTATTCAGAAAGATTGAAAATTTGTACCAAAGGCGTATCAAAAGAATTAGAAGTGATAATGGTACTGAATTCAAGGACAACAAGATGGAAGAATTTTGTGATGAAAGAGGTATATTGCATGAGTTTAGTGCTTCATACACTCCGCAGCAGAATGGAGTAGCTGAAAAAAAGAATAGGACACTAATCGAAACGGCCAGAACAATGCTTGCTGATTCAAAGCTACCGATAAATTTTTGGGCAGAAGCAGTTTCCGCCGCATGCTATACGCTCAACAGAGTTCTCACTGTCAAGAAATTCAACAAAACATGCTTTGAGTTGATCAATAACCGCAAACCAAATCTGAAGTATCTTGAACCGTTTGGGTCTCCCTGTACTGTTCTAGAGCCTTTTGGAAAGTTTGGTCCGAAGAGTATTGAAGGGATATTCATAGGTTATGCAAGTCCATTACGACGAGTCTTCGTTCCAAGTCTGAAGCGGATTATTGAAGCTCCTAATGTTGAATGTCAAGGTTATACAATGCCGCCGCAGAATCCTGGAGATTCATGGCGTTATCATTACGACAAGTTGTGGGATTCGTTTGACATGATGGAAGAACAAGAAGAAGAAGATTTCTTTGAAGAGTTGGATATTTTGCGAGAGTATGAGTCATCGCAGGAAAGGTTCCCAGCTGAGTATTCAAGGCAACCACGACAAACTTCAAACGATGATGAAGCAGGTCCAAGCAATGCTGGAGAACATGATGATGTCCAACAAAATGAAGTTGCTCAAGATAATCAGATGGCACAGAATGATAATCAAGAATCTGATAACATGCCAGTATTTGATCGTGGTGATTCAGATTCTGAGGGGGAGCAAATTCAGATTTCAAGTCAAACCAACCCAGTCAGCGAACAAGGTGCAAACCAGAATGTTACTAATCTGGAAGGCGATGTAGATGTTCCAGGCGAAGTGATGCCACGAACTCTTTCATACCACCCAGAGGAATTGATCATTGGAGAATTGCAGACAGGCGTCCGCACTAGAAGACAGCTTGATCAAGGGCTTACATGTTTTTATTCAAAAGTTGCTCCTTTACAAACTGCATTTTCACTAAGTTGTTTTATCTCACAGGTTGAACCAAGGACTTACAAAGAGGCGCTTACTGAAGATTCTTGGGTCAATGCGATGCAGGTGGAACTGAGCCAATTCGAGAAGTTAGGTGTGTAGAAGTTAGTAGACTTGCCTGATGGTTAGAGGAAGATCAACACCAAGTGGGTGTTCAAGTGTAAGAGAGACGATAGAGGAGTTGTGGCTCGTAACAAAGCTCGACTCGTAGTCCAGGGTTTCAGTCAACAGGAGGGTATAGATTTTACTGAAGTGTATGCTCATGTGGCTCGACTAGAAGCTATCAGAATCTTCCTAGCATTTGCATCTTGGAAAAACTTCAAAGTTTATTAGTTAGATGTAAAATCGGCGTTTCTTTACGGGAAGGTAAAAGAGGAGGTATATGTCGGTCAGCCACCGGGCTTCACCGATCCAAACCACAAAGACAAGGTTTACTTGCTAGACAAAGTGCTGTATGGTTTACACCAGGCCCCGAGAGCTTGGTACGAGACATTGTCTCAACACCTGCTAGCTAACAGCTTCATTCGTGGAAAAGTGGATGCCACTCTCTTCACCAAAGAGGTCGACGGACATCTTCTGATAGTTCAAATATACGTGGACGACATCATATTTGGGTCAACAAATGAAAATTTGTGCAAGGATTTCGAAAGAGTTATGAAACAGAAATTCGAAATGTCATCGATGGGTGAGATGAAATTCTTTTTGGGACTGCAGGTTGATCAACTACCCAAAGGAATTTTCATACATCAAACGAAGTATGTTCATGATATCTTGGAGAAATTTGAGATGGTAGGTTCTACTCCAGCTTCCACCCCATTAGCAACGAATCATGGGATAAACCCTGATCTCACCGGAGAGAAGGTAGATGAAACGATGTATCGTTCCATGATCGGGTCGCTGATATATTTGACAGCTTCAAGACCCGATATTATGTACCCAACCTGCCTCGCAGCAAGATTTCAATCTAACCCGAGAGCTTCGCATATGGTAATTGTGAAAAAGGATATTACGCTACCTGAAAGGAACTCCATCATTGGGGTTGTGGTATCCAAGAGAAGGCGATTTCATGCTCGAAGGGTATTCCGATTCCGATTTCGGATGCTGCAAAGTTAACGCTAAATCAACAACAGCAGGGTGCCAGTTTTTCGGACCACGATTGGTCACCTGGCAATGCAAAAAGCAGACCTCTGTGGCTTTATCCACATGTGAAGCGGAGTATGTATCTGCTAGCAGTTGCTGCTCTCAGATCTTGTGGATCCAGCAACAGATGCGCGACTACGGTTTGCAATTTCTAAACACCCCTATCTTTGTTGATAATGAGGCAGCAATTAACATTACTAAAAATCCAGTTCATCACGCTAAAACCAAACACGTTGAAATTCGTCATCACTTCATTCGCGATTGTTTCGAGAAGAAGTTGATACGAATTGAGAAAATCCACACTGACGAACAAAAAGCTGATTTACATACCAAAGCATTTGATAAAACACGTTTTCAATATTCGCTAAAACTGAATGGTATGAAGCTTTTATCGGTGTTGGAGGAGATTCTTGGCGTTGATGAAGGAGACATTGTAGATGATGTTGAGAAGCAATCTGCAATGGTTTGTCGATTTTTTACTTGTTTTGGTATTTAGGGGGAGGTATAGGGTAATATTTTCAGAAAATACAAAAACATTAAAAAATGTCAAAAATACAAAAACATGAGATATTTTCAAAATCCAAAAACAATAGAAAACCAGAAAAGAGCTTGTGTAAGAAGGGAAAATGATAGTACATCGGCTTAACAGTTACGGTATGCTAAAGATATGTAATGTTTTAATGCATTAAACAGTCTCGCTGATGATGTGCCGATAGCTTTTTACACATTTAGTAGGTTTGTTCGGGATATAAACTTAAATCTTTACTTACTTATTTCGTGGGGAACACTACTTGGATATATAGGTAACCCCTGAAATCTTGTTTGAAAGATTCCTTTTTCTGATATACTAGGTCTTTATACTCAGTGATATCTGGGGTATTATTCCGGGACTTCTGCTGAATGGAAGTTCTGACCTAGTCCCCGAATAATACTTTTCGCAATGCTTGAAACATAGCATCACCCTCAGCATAAATGATGAAGACAATAAAATTGCTAATCAATGATGTTGTAACAAAAGATCCTCTAAAGGGGACACACCCAAGTCGATTCGTGATCTCTCTGCTGAATGGTAGTTCTGACCTGAGCTCTCACGCTTTCGTACTGTTATATAATTTATTCCCCTTACAGATATCATTTGTGGTATACTCACCTGTAAGACTGAATATTAGGATCTGGATACGGGAGTATATTCAAGAGGTGGGACACATGAATAAGTTTAAGTCTTTAAAACACTAAATCCGTATCCTGGACAGATTGAAATGTGTGTAAGAATTTAAGTGGATCAGTATATCGACAATCTAAGCGAATTGTTTAATTCTGAATATGTAATCAAAGCTTAACGGTACTTGTGACTTGTCGAATAGCTGATATGATTCCCTAACACGCTCACCAAAAATATGTTTGTAAATAGTTTACTTTTAATGCATTTTAGTTCTATATTTCATTTCTAGTTCAGAAACTTTAATAAAAATTCAAAAAGATTTTACACTTCTGCTTTATTTTTGACAAACCAAAGTGGAGAGTTAATCTTCAGATTCACAATTTGAAGAAGATGCAGGAAGTTTCTGGGCTGGAAGATGAGTTTGGAGCTTAACATGATAAATTTGTGAAATTGGAAAGTTGAAAACAAGTTCATTAAGTTGAAACATGTAAATTTTTCAGAAAATGATTGTACAAATGTCAGTGTGAATTATCTCAGATCAACCAAGGTCATTAAGTTGGACTTGGTAGATAAATTGAGTAATCAGGGTCATTAATTTGAATCTGAATACTTAAGTGGATTTCTAAACACTGGTTAGACTATCATTTGTAGTTGAATGGTAAGCATGGATTGAAACTGTTATTATCATATATCTTATATTTGGGTAGAGTATATGCAGGTAACAGGAATACCCATGGCAATGAAAAAAATCAAAAGTTTGAACCAGAATTTAAGTCCTAGCTTATCGAGAGGGGGAGTCTGCGAAAGGGGGAGTCAGAATTCTGGATCAACATTCAAAAGGGGAGTTTGAAGATAAAGATTGAAGAGAGCTTTTACAATGATAAATTAATTTGGAGAAAGAGAAAGACAAAGACTAAAGACTCGACGCCGAAGACTTCGTCAACATCCAAGGGGGAGTCTGTTGGTGCATCTACTGTCTGTTAACTTTGTCTTAATCGAGTCTTATGTCTAGATAGGATGAATGAACACACAACAGGGTCGAAATTAGGATTTGTACATGTGTTAGCATGGCATTTCGCTTGAAAGTAACAAAATGCAGTTCAAGCGAAATCAACTTATGTGAGTTCGCTTGAAACTATCCTGATACATCCTCAAGCGAAATACCGTAGCCTATAAATAGGTGTTGTATGTTGTCATTTGAAGCGAACAGGGACATGGTCATGGTGTGTGAGTCGAGGTGCTGCTGAATTTTCATCAGAAATCATTGTAAAGACTCAGAAATCAGTAATAGAAAGAAAGTTAAAAGGAACAAGCTGTGTGACGTTGTTTACTTTGATTCCGCCTTAGTAAATGATGATGAACTGCCTTTACTGACTGTTTAGGGTCACGGAACCGATCCAACATTCACTAATTTATTTGTATCTTCCTAAACACTTAATCCACATTTAACCTCTTAATTTATTTGACCCGTTCAGGGGACTTTTAAATATTTAAGCATCGAACTCGCTCTTTTACTTTTTGCATTCTTATGCTAATTAACTACTTTCGGTTACACTATCATTCTTATCTTAGTTATCTCAATTGTTACCTATTCGTACATAACTCCCCTCATTCATAGGTATTAAATAACTCCTTGTACATGCTAATAAGTGAGTCGGATGTCATTTACGCAAATCATACCAAAATGAGTAAACTCTCATTTTGACCCGTTTGATCGACTTAATGAAAGTCTTTACTTCTACATACCCATATCTTTCTAAACTCCGATACCATTCCTAAATAACTAATTCATAACCGTACTTTACTCCATTAAGGAGTGATTCCGGATAATCACTCGTTTAGTACTAATACTTGACATCATCATCTAATTTACGTTTCGACACAACTACTAACATTTATCATACAACTAATCACTTACTAATAAGAGGGAGTTCGGAAATTACTTACCTCGTGCGTCCGAATTTACACATAGCTTCCGTGTTTACCTTCGACCCGTGGCGCTTCCATGTTTGTGCTCATGTTGACACGACTCCTATCCGTACATGTCGTCATAATTATGACACGGTTAGCTTACATACATTCATTCATTCAGCTTTCAATTCATACAACATTTGTATTTCGTTAGTTTATTAGCGCATATAAGGATTATGTATCATCATACTTTATTACTACCATACATGGCACAAACAATTAGTTAGTTCATAACACATAAGTTCTTGCATACGAACTTTTACCTTCTAACTACAATCCTATACATATTCCGTTCTCATTTTAGATTACGCCATTAATTTACATAACAGTTACATTCACGCATCATTCGCTTTCCATAACACATTTCATAATTTATTTACTTTACATTTTCCAAATATAATGCAAGACTTCCTAATTCATTCAAAATTTATAAAATTAACCATTCAAGCATTTAATCGAACACTTGGTGTGCATACAATATTTTAAGCACTATTTACATGTGCTTTATGCATAACCTACTCATTCACACCACACTTAATCAATTCAACCAATTTCACTTAGCTTCTTAGCCTACATCAAGAACATCTACCAAAACTCTAATACTTATACATTCATCCTTTAGTTTCTCATAAGTTTTAGCATCTAAGAATTGCTAAAATCTTATCATATGACTAACACAAGTGGGTTTTACTTCAATCCTTTGCTATAATCAAATTCAAAGATAATTCGCATTCTACATAATGATATTAACCCTCATACAAACTCAAATTCATACAACACTGACTTTTATTTTTTTGTCAAGTGTTTTATTTAACACTTTTCCCTTTTAACCGCTCAAACTTTTAAAACTTGTCATTTATTTCATTTCACATACTAACTTGTATTTAAAACCAAGTTCACTAACTTAGTTACCTCAATATCACACCATGTAAAATAAATTATTCTTGTAATTTAACATTTGGGTTTTGGGGGCGTTACATTTATTCAGTAACCAATAACATTTTCTGTATAAAAAAAATGATAATTAATAATTAAATGTCCAGTAATTAATAATAGTCTTACTTAAATGGTTTTAATAAAAAAAGTGCATATGCCTCTTAGAGGTGAAGTTAGAGATTCAAACCTGGGCAAGGGCCACTAGTTTAGGATTATTGGAGTAGTAGAGCAGAGCAAGCGTTGCCATTAAAAAAAATGGTATTTTGATACTTTACTTTGAAAATTATGTTAACTTTTTAAAATACATTCAAGTTTTTCTTAATTTATTAGAAGAAAATACTATTTTTCAACACATGATATATTGTGTTCTTTATTTAGGTGCGTTTTTTCTCAACCCTTCGCTTTTTTTGCGCTTTGCGCCTAGGCTCTAGGCGAAGCATGTGCTCCTTGAGTGCGCCTAGCGCCTTTGATAACTATGTCCGCCACTAGTCGGGTTGTGTGAGTAGTGCCCATACTATTATGACAAAATTAAACAAATTGACCTGCCCATCAACCGAATAAAATCATACATTAGCATGATACATCCATGTGGCAAAACAGACAAGTTAGGTAATACGTATAAATGGATAATTTTTGTTAATATTTCGAGTTGCGTTGACCTGAAGTACTTTCAAGTTTGACTCTTTATAAAAAAAATAGTGAAAGAGAATGTCCTTGCTCCCCCCCCCCCCCCCAAAAAAAAAAATACATGCTAAAGTAGCTTGTGTCATGATTAAAAGATAATAATAATTAACAAATATGAGATCATACAAATAGTGTTAGTCAGCAAAACACTACCAAAGCTCGAGCTATTTTGAGATCGACCACAAACGAGCTAAAAGCTCGACTCGAGCTTGCTTTAATATGGCGCAAACGAGCCAAAGCTCCGCTCGAGCTCGGCTCTCCAATGTTATCATCATTATTATTATATTATATATGAAAAGAAAAAATTTTGTTTGGGCTAGTTTAGGCTCACGAGCCTATACAAGCTTTGTATTCTAGGCTCGAACTCATGCTCGATAACTAAACGAGCTCTGTTTCAGGCTTGAGCTTGGACTCGTTAAGTCTCGGCTCATTTAAACTTTTAACAGAGCCGCTCAGGAGTAGCTCTCGAGCCTTAGGACTTGTTTACACCCATTAGCAACCTATCAAAGCACACACATACGGAATGAAACATGTGAACCAAAATGTAAAGCATAAAAAATCAGTAGATATGTGCATAAATGTGAAATCATAAGAGTATGAACTGGCAATTAAGGTGTTTTTAGCAGGGATTGAAGAGCGAAAGTTGTTCGAAGCTACAAGATTCCCTGGAGAATAAGCAAGAGATGCCATTAGTGAATGGATGCTCTCTGTGTGTTAGACAATAAGAGGCGAAGATGATTTAGGGTTTACACATATATACTCTAGATTTTATTAAACTTGCAATTCACTAGCTCAATATTGCTACTCCTAAATTTACAATAACACATAACTTACCCTATGTAGTGCCAACAATGATATTACTGATCGGAATGAAGATCATTTTGACAAAGAACCAAACGAATCCAATCGTAGTACGAGTCGCAACTTTTGTGAATCGCACCGAATCGAATCGTATGATAACTGAAAGTTAGGTTAAAACCTGCATTACAATCACACATAAGCGTTCAGAAATGGATCAAGAGCATACATACCTTTGCGATCAGGTTAAAGAGAGTATCAAAACTTCACATTCCTCAAAACATGCTACAAATCTATACCAAATTCCGATTTCAATCATTACTAACGAATGCGGCTATAAATCACATTTTAGGAACCCTAGAAACCAGATCTATAGCCTACACAACGCAACCAAAACAAAAACGATCTGTTCGTGATGAAACTAGCATGAAACAATGATGAAATTGAAATGAGGATCTAAGTAGTTAATGCGGTAAAATATTGGATATCGGTCAAGGATCGATATTTGAGATATCGATTATCGCGGTGGGATATCGGTAATTTTAATATCATGCTAGATTTATATATATATATATATATATGACAAAGATCCATTAGGAACCACCCTTTATTGCGAGAACCGCGAGAAGCAATGTGAACACAACAAAAAATGCCTAAAAATAGCTAAAAAACACACAAATTTTTTTTTTTAAATATTTTTTATAAAAAAATCGCTACTTTTAGTTGAAAAAAAAATTTTAATTTTTTTATTTTTAAATTTTTTTTTTTTGCTACTAAAAGTAGCGATTTTAACATAAAAAAATATTAAAAATTTTTTTAGATTTTTTTAGGTTTTTTTGGGGTTTAGTTTTTAGCATTTTAGCTTGGGGGGTTAGGTTTTTTTGGGGGTTTTAGTTTTTAGCATTTAGCTTTGGGGGGGGGGGGGGTTAGTTTTTTTTGGGGGGGGGGGTTTAGGTTTTGGAGGGGTGGGGGTTAGGTTTTTTTAGTTATTTTAGGTTGTGTTCACATTGTTTCTCGCGGTTCTCGCAATAAAGGTGGTTCTCGCATGAACCTTACCCTATATATATATATATATATATAGGGTAGGGATAGTGTACATTAATTCAGAATTGTGAGAAGTGTATTATAACACTATATATAGCACTATATAACACCATATAAACACCGTATAACAGTATGTAACACCACATAACACCATATAACACTATATAACAATATATAACACTATACATCTATCAAAGACATGTTATCAGAAAAATATAGTGTTATATTTGTTATATAGTGTTACATAGTGTTATATGGTGTTACATAGTGTTATACGGTGTTTATATGGTGTTATATAGTTTTATATATAGTGTTATAATACACTTCTGACACTTATGGATTAATGTACAGGATCCTCTACCTATATATATATATAGGGGAAGGTTCATTTGAGAAGAAATTTAATGTGAGAAGAAAAAGAAGAAATGGCATATTAGTAAAATGCTATTTTATTTATAACTCATATCATTAATTTTTCTCTCTTTAATTAATTAGTCAACTAATCATTAATTATCCTACATATAATCTACAAAACCTACACATATCAAAATTTTCCTACATATACCCTACACATTATAGAAGTTTATCCTACACAGTCGAAATTTATCCTACACACCTCAACATATATCCTACACAACTCGTAATTTATCCTACACAACTAGTAATTTATTCTACACTTTAAATTAAGTTGTTTTTTTTTTAATTTAGAACAAGTATATATTTTGAAAAGGAGTTACAAATTTAATTTAGCTAGTTATTAAAGGGGAAGAATACAAATTAATGATTTATGTAAGTTTACCAATATACCCTTATATTAAAATTAAACACAAATATTAAATGAAGTAAAATCGAGCATTCTTATTGGTTGAAACTTCTTCTTTTTTCTTCTTACAAAAAAATTCTTCTCATTTGAACCCTCCACTATATATATATATATATATATATATATAGCAATTTAACACTAACAATTGTAACAAGTAAGAACTGACTAAGACTTAAACCACTAACATTTAACAGTAGCAACTAACAATTAAGACTTAAAACACTAATAGCAACAATAAGAAGAAAAATGAATAGTAGAAATAAGAAGAATGGTATTGATATCGGGAAAATCGATGATTTATCGATCAAATATAGGTCCTATATCGCTCAAATATAGTTGATATTATCGGTACTGATATCTGACCAATATTTTGTACCGCTATCTCGGCAGGGGACCGATAACCGATATATCACTGATATATCGGTTGATGTATCGGGATATTAACTACATAGATAAGGACAATGAAGATACCAGAGAGAGAACGAACAGGGACTCGATTGAAGCTGAGCACCAATTGATTGAAGCATAGTGACTCGATTGATCTTCGTTAGGTTATGTTTCATCACAAATGATTCATCTACAGATTTGGCCAAAAAAAACCTAAAAATAACCAAATCTGTAACGGTTTTATGCTGAAAACAACAATCAACATATCCAATTATGATATATTCAACAAATAAACGCTATCGTTACTTGAGCCAATAAATCCAGGGTTTTGTATCAAAACTAGTTAGATTTTTCTATCATATTTGTGTCTAGGATGCGCTAGGGTTTCAAAATTCAACGAACGACACCAGAAACACAAAACCTAGGGTTTCATGCCAATGATTTATAGTTCTTAACATCGAAAATGATGCAGCTTTAAAACAAATTCGCTTATAAACTGTTGAATGAATGATACTATACTATACTTAATCTACGAGATTCATGTCTCATAATTCACGTGAGAGAAATAATAATGATGATGATTTAACAAAACTGAACTTAATTTGAATCTATAGATCGAACCCGACAGGTTTAAATCAACAGGAGCACCATTGTTACTCTGAAAAAATCTAGAATGGTGAGATCGAACGGAGGGAATTTGAATTTTATGAAGAAGAAAAACAGGGGATTAGGGTTAGGACTTTATGAGCTCAGTGTTGTTTTTGGGTAAAATGGAAAATGTTTATTAGACGGGTGTTATATGTTTGTGAGAAAGTTCAGGGGTGAGACGGGATGGGGGTGAGACGAGAGTTTTTTTGAAAGATGAGAGGGTGAAATGGAATCTACTTCATATCTTTTATTTTGTTAAAGCGTTTGTTGCAAATGTGTCACAAATTGTGACACATTTCCAACGAAATATATAATAGCTTTATTGATCATCCGATTAAAACATTCTAATAAGTACTTGTTGAAAATGTGTGGCAAATTTGTTCCAAAAATTAGGGGGGTTTTTGTCGTTGGAAATACGTCATAATTTTGTCAAAATTTGCATTGTATTTTTTTCCATTGGAAATCTCCGTAGGAAAATAACATTTTTCTAGTAGTGGTAATGAATTGAACGAAGATGATACCAACCTAATTTCCGCCGCAACGGACGGGTAATTCTACCAGTTACTTATTACTGATAAACCTTTTGACCTTGTTTTATCGTCTAATAATTAAAAATTAACTCTCTTTAATTATTATCCAATAATAATTAATTCTCGTTTATCTCGAAAAACCATTATTCACTCCTCACTAGTCAAAAAATGCTTTAACTTTGTTTTATTCTTAATAAAACAACCTTTTAATTTATGGTTACTGGATTTTAATAATCCTAAGTTTCACCTGTTGGCCGATAATAATCCAAACTTTAAAAATTCTCTTCAATAATCCCAACTTGTAAAAGTTTGGTCGCCATTGAGCCTTTTCAAATATATAAGAATTTGGTCTCTTCAATAGATTCAATTACACCTAGAGACTCCTTAATTGGTTTAAGTGCACCTATTTTAGAAAAGGATCAATGACGGCCAAACTTTTACAAGTTGGGATTATTGGAGGAAATTTTTAAAGTTGGGATTATTATCGGCCAACAGGTGAAACTTAGAATTATTAAAATCCAATAACCCATTAATTTATTATCTGTTATGTAATAACTAGAAATCTATTAGCAATGTATAGAAAGAATGGGAGAATGAGAGAATAAATTTCTTATTGATGTTTAGTATATCATATCAAATACAAATGACCTATATATATAGGTCATGTTATTAATACAAGAGTACATGAAGAGACGGTAGTTAAAAACGTGAAGAGTCATCATAAATAATTTCTTTATAACACTCCCCCTTGACTATCCACGTGATAAATAAAATAATCTATAAACTTTTAATATGCTTGGTTATCAACTTGATACACTTGGAGATGTTGCATCGTTAAAAACCTTGCCAGTAAAACCTAGTGGGACAAAACCTAAGCCAAGGGAAAAAGAGTGCAACACGTATCGTCTCCCCTGATACTTCTAGATCATGTATGTTGCCTCATTAAAAACCTTACTAAGAAAACCCAATAGGATAAAACTTAGTGAAGGGAAAAAGAGTGCAACTTGTATAATACTTCCCCTCATTTGAACATGTATTATTCAAGTGACTAGTGCCCATTTTTCTTGAAATTTGCTCAAAGTTTTTGTAGTCAATGATTTGCCGCTTGATCCCTAAATGTGCAATTCTTTATGTTCGCAATGTTGTATATCTTCATATGAGCCTTCTAATGCATCTTATATTAAATAAATATTATAAGATCCACAACTGTGATTTGTTACATTCCCTGCATTTACAAAACTAACCAAACTTGCTTTGATAGGTTAGTAAAATATAAATTCATATCTTACATACCTTAGATGTATTGAAATAGATGTTTTCCCATTTCAATATTTCGTCGTTTACCACATGCTATATCAAATCAATAAATTCAATAAAGATATATAAAATCATGAATAGATAGCAAGAAATACTAATGCACAATTGCACTTAAAGATGGTACCTCTAGACCAAAAATTTCAATTTCTTTCATATGAAGCTATAACAGCCATTTTATATATCAAGTAATTGAACAACCTTTAACGTAGTTAAAGGATAAACTTTGTCCATGGTAAAACGCGTAAACCTCTAATAGATATAGTTTGATTGATTACACATATACTCGAACTGCAGGTCGAGCAATAATTACAATGTGTCAAGGTCATTAATAAATTCTCTCTCTAAAAGCTTGACAGTTTCTCTCGATGGTGCCTAGACATCATCACTGTAAACTGCGATTATATTGAACTTTTAGGAGAGGACTTTTGATAAAGATGGATGATATTATCAAACTCATATTGCTCTTTATCAGAATATCTCATGAGTTGTACAACACTCAATCCAACTATTTTATCCATACTATCTTTTTAAGTTTATAAAGATACATTCATGAGGTTTTGAAATCAATGCTTCATACATTTACAATGATTCACTTCTTTCCACTTTGAAAAACAATGTATGTGCATACACTATTTAGGTGTTCTGTTACATAAACCTCCTTATTGATTTCTATATCATATGCAAGGATGTCTTGAACACTTGCTTCATTTGTATAATACATATTGTACCATGCTTATACACGGTACATTGAGATACCATAATCACCAAGTACAGGTATTCTATGTATGTTTATTGGTGCACAAGAATTACATCCATAAGATGTTTCCACTTAACCTTATAAGCACTTAAATGCTTTAGGATACTCATCAAGAGTTCCAATTATATTCAAGTATTCAAATATGAATCTGTATACAACGATCATATCGTTCTCGAGAACTTATTTTACATTTATTTAATAAATTAAATCCTTGAGGGACTTTCATGTAAACTTTTAGTATCCAGCGATTCATAACTTTCATAAGACACATATCAATTCTCTCTTTATATTACCAGACTAATTAAATCCACCATCGGAGAATGCGTCTCCTCGTAATCAGTTATAGATCTTTGCGAAAATACTTGTGCCACCAATTTTGCCTTATATCAATTTATTTAATTTTTCACACGATTCGCATAAAAGACCCATTTGTATGGACTGTTGATCCAGAAACTTTTCATCTTATTAGAGAATTCAACTCTGCTTTATTTGTGTCTTTCCATTTTGGCCAATCATTTATATGTTTTCATTCATAGGCAGATCTTAAATCTTGATCTTCGTCACTTCATCATTTCAAGCGCTATATTATATACAAAAGTATAACGACGTCGATTTTATTTCGATTCCATACATATCTTAGACATGATATAACTTATCGAGATCTCTTTATTTTCAGGTACCTGAGGTTCTTCTTGAACCATCATGTCTATTTTCTCTTCAGGATATCTTATTTCTATAACCTCGACTTAACCATCTTAATTACTTGCTCTAATTTTCGAGGAATTTTATTATTGGAATCGGCTAGTCTACCACGCTTCAGGCGTGCAATAGACTCACTACAAAATATGTGGTTGTCCTCTTGGGACACAAATATAACTGGTGCATAAGCAGTTGATGACTTACTTAGTCACTCTATTTAGGTCAGTGAACTTGTCTGGTAATTTGTTCTTTAATATTGGTAAATGAATTATACTTTAAACTTCTAGTTATAGTTTATAATCTGAGGATCAATATGACATGATAATTCATTTCACTTTTCACTTTCCAACTGCTTATTATCTCCCCCTAATGTTGGGAATATTTATTCACTAAAGTGAAAACCAATGAGCCATAAATAAATTTCTCACTAATGGCTTTAAGTATTCAATCTACGATTATTTATACCCAACATATTCTCAAACTTTTTAGAAGTCTCATCTTTGTGCGGTGTGGTGGATGAGTTTCAATATATGTCGCACAACCAAAATCTTTGATGAGACATCTTTGGTTCCTGACCAAAAACCAACTGTATGGGGAGAACTATAACTTATTGGCTTGATGTAAATTGATGGTACTATATATAAAATTACATGTACCTAAATGAACTTTTGCTCCTCTCGTGATCATTGGCTTTGTAACCAATAGTAATCTGGATTAATATGCTTGCTATCGCTATAGCTAAGCCACAATCACACAAGTTTCAGGTTGTGGATTTGATAACCATTTAGACGATGCATCGATTTCAGTATACTAAATGGTATTATGTCGGGATACATATATTCCCTTATTATTTCCAGAATATTTAGGGATCTAAACCATACTTTAGTTGGTATATCATTAACTTTCCTTGAGAGCAAATATTACATGTGTAAGTACCATGAAGAATCTTCTAGTTCTTTGATATTTTTCACACCATCTAGACTCGGTATGGTCTAACTGGTCATGCCAATCATTAAATGCTTATGAACCATAAACTTCGGGTTTGTGATCATCATATATGCTTTTAGTTGCACTCGTGTTTGTTCAATATACAAATAGAAAATACAAGAGAATAACAATTATTATTTCAATCATTCATATTATAACATGTTTTCCATATTTTATTCTCGTATTATAATCACTCCCTTATATTTCCACTTTTTGTGGTCGATTTCAATATAAATATGGTTGCGGATCATTACAGTTTCCTCATTTACCATGATCATAACCTTTATAATGATCATTTTATAGTCATCGCAATATAAACATGGTTGATCTCATTACATGAGCATCATTCCTCAATTACCATGATCACGATCTTTGCACCAATTATTATATCATCACATTTTATTCAAGGAATAATCATACAACATTCATGGTGGTATCCTTACGATTTCCTTAGTTATTACATGATTGTGACCTTTCACTGATCGTTATATCATTACATTCACTTTAGGGAATGGATAGCTCCACATAACTTTTATTCTTGTAATAACCTTGAATATTCTTTATTAATGTTGCTACTTTATGAGCATATGATCATATATTTATTACTTGCACTATGTTATAGGTGCACATTGTTTGTATACTAAACGTATAAAATATGAGACAACATTGTATTAGCAACTCAAACTTTCAACACTTTATTCTCATATGATCACTCCCTTTATTCGCCTCTTTTGGTGGTCTATCTCGTTATTAACATGACCATCATTACGCTTTTTTTTGTAATCGATTTCATTATTAATTTGATCATTATATGAAATCATTTCGAACTTTTCATTTGATATTGCTACTTCAAGAGTATATCTTAGGTGTGACCAATGGAAAACTTTATCTTGTTTTTCTTAATGTTCTCTTTTCTTGCCATCAATTGAGAAGTAGTTGAGTTCTATAAGATTTATCAATCTTATATCTTACGACCTTTATAATGAGATACAGGGAGTATGACACTTTGGATGTCAACGTAAGCGTATTTATACTTTTCATAATATTGATAATAAACCACAAGTTTGGTTTAGTTGTTCAATCGTGTCACCAGTAAAGCGAGCAAGTTATGATAAAACTTCATAACCCTTTTTCATCACTTACAACTTACAAATATATATGATGTATGTTCTATGTTATCGTATCATAAATATGTATTATCCTATCACAATATAAACAATCACAAGTATATCATACACCAAAATATCTCCATAAGGTTTCAATAGTAATATTTTTTTATCAAATAAACTCCTTTGAAAGGTATCCAGAAAGTCTTAAAATTAACTTAATATGTCTTTTTACTAGCTACTAATTTGTAGTAATTATTTGTCATCAGTGGGAGTAAAAATAATCATATAACGCACCAAAGCATAGACCTATCATATATTGTATTTATAGTAAAATGACTATGAACACTTACATTATATATCAAATATACGTATTACACATTCTCAGAATTGAATGTACATGAATACATAAAATATTATAGCATATTTTTCATGGTATAATAATTCTTTTCATTTAGGAATTACAAAAAATTGTTAAATAAGATTACACATATAACTATACAAACAAACAAGAACAAACAAGAATAAGTAGCAACTATTATTTTAGAAAAGAAAGCTATGTAAATACACTATAGGTCATTAGATATCCTGACTTACATATAGAAGCAATATCACTTTAAGATATAATTATCAAGGGCGTGAAGTCATGAAGTTTCAGTACACAAACTTAAACGAGATAAATTGTAAACTAATCATCAAATACAAGATCTAAACTTAAGAGCATGAAATCTCAGATCCAACAGAAATTTAACATCAGAGCATAGAAAACATACCGATGTGTTAACTGGCAGGAAACTTACTGTTGAACATCCTTTTATGATTGGGAAGTTGAACCAAATATAACATATAAAACTTATCGATGCATAGTATCTCTTTTAGTATATAAAAGAAAAGCAATATATTACTTTGTTTTGAGAGGCCTTCTCAAATCCCATAGATCTTACGCAATAAAACTTTAGAATAATTAATCATCATAAGTATGTATGTGGTAACATCGGCCAATGTAAAGTATGCAATTTCTACATGATAACATAACTTTACATCATATTATTATAATGTGGCAAATAATAATCTTTTGATAATAAAACAATTAAAAAAATTAAACAATTAGACTATTATACATGTACCCATTAAACAATTGTGTTGTTATACATCTACACACATTGAACTTTTAATTACAATAATACTAATAATATTAATTATGAATAAAGATAACATGAGATAACCTCTTAATAAGATCACTTCCGTTGCTATACTTCTATAATAATAATAATAAATAATGTAAACTTAACTTATTATAAGTTTTAATAAACCCTTTTATTAATTCAACTAATTAAGTAATGATTAAAAAGAATAAAGAAACATAAATTCAAATGAATAACATTTTGTAATGAGGTTAATAAGAATTAATATCACAATTAATACTTTTCAATTCCATTTGATTGAATTTAAGTTATATTATTATTACTAAATTAAAATAAATTCCAAAAGAAAAATAGTAAGAAAGTGGACTAGAGATAATGTGCTTCAAAGAGTATACCAAATGAATTATAATTTTTCAAGGGTCGAAACATCTACGATGTATATTAAAATTAGTACCACATTCACATGTAACAACTTTCAAGAAAATATGGTTCCAGGTAATCTTCCACAATCTCATATTCAGATTTGCGTACCAAACCTAATAAGCTAGCATTGATAGAACATTTTAGAAGAAAAGGAAATCGAATCATACCTTGATCCTTGTTCATGTGAGATCACTTTGACTTACGATAACATGATCCAACTTTAAAAGCATTCGTGCTGATAACGTGTTATGTAATAACTAGAAATCTATTAGCAATGTATAGAAAGAATGGGAGAATGATAGAATAAATTTCTTATTGATGTTTAGTATATCATATCAAATACAAATGACCTATATATATAGGTCATGTTATTAACACAAGAGTACATGAAGAGACGGTAGTTAAAAACGTGGATAGTCATCATAAATAATTTCTTTATAACATTATCTAATAATAAATTATTACTCGTATAACCCTTTAAACGACACTAATCATTTCCATTAAATTAATTGTTTCGCAAATAATTAACATTTCTAATTTTTCACCAAATACTTGTTCTCAACGATTAATCATCCGCTAGTGTGATCTATAATATTTAATAATTAAATATTATTCTTTGTTAGTCGTCCGAAGTGTAACTCTTTAAATCATACCTTAATAGCAACGTTAAATGATTGATAATTAAGCACCTAAATCCAACACATTTACAATCTACGCTCATAAATAATGATTTCATGTCTATAACAAAATTATAAAAGCAACTAATGCTATATAAAGAAAACCTTCTGGTAAGTGAAGATATAATAAAAGGCATGACATGAGTTATGTACAATCACGACAATATTAGCCACAACAAACACTACTATATAAACAAATAACAAACACTCAGCCGATCCGCATTTGTGGTGTGAATGTGAATGAAAAGTGATGCTTATTAGGCGATATCTTGGCGCCACATAAGCATGAGAGATACACACTCACCCCATAGAAGAGGTATATTGGTGTATTATGAGTATGAAACTAAAGTGAGTTAATGTTATGTATTTTGATTGAATGAAATTTTGCCCTTTCTTTATGGTTGTAGGCACTTGTAGCCACAACTTAAGTCAAAACGTCCACTCACACTGGGTGGGGGGAGGGGTGCAACACCCATTTGGGTGAGTTGGCACCCCTAACCATCTCTACTATGGACAATCTCACAGTACTGTAAATGTAGTAAACAATAATATAACGCGCCCTCCTTGAAAACTAGTCAACAACTTAATGAGTATATTACCTCCAAGTAAACAAGCAAATAATGTTAGCTCTTATTTGTAATGTATCATCCTCGTCTATGAACAAGAGACCTTTTTAAGCTAAGAAATTTTTTGTGAAGAATTTGTTCAAAATGTTGAAACGTAGCAGTGGAATTGGAACTTCTTAGTTGAGGGTTGTCTTAACTTCTTTTCTCCACTGTTTAGATTAGAGGGGTCAAAATCATGTTTTAAAAGAATTCTGGATTTTATAACACAAACAATATGACGCATTATAATGACTAGAAGGTCAACAAACCTCACTAGGAGTGTGTATGGTTTGGTTTGATTCAATTTTATGGCAAAGCCAAAACGAAAACTGAAATGTTCAGTTTTTGGTTTTTGAAAAACGTTTGATTTCGGTTTTTCACTTTTAGCAACAGTTTGGTTCGGCTTTTTTCGATTTTTTGAACAAAATTAAGTAAGATTCAAAAAGAAAAAGTATAATCCAAGATTTAACAATCTTTCTTAAATGTTTACAATTAAGTTAATATATTCAACATTTGTAATTAAAAATGTTCACATATACCAAACTTTTTAATCTATTTTTATGTCTATCCAAAGTTTTTATTGTGACGTTTTATTTTATAATACTTTCAAAATCATTTAATTTTTATCTTAAATTTTGATATTTCTTGTAGACAATAGAAAAATCAATTCAAAGATATATATACATGTTAATGTTTTTATTATAAATACTTAATATTTAAGAATGAAATTTATAATTTCTAAATCAATATGTAACAAACATTAAAAAAATGACCTTTTTGGGTTATTCGATTTGTTTTTTTTTTTAATGTTTGGTTAAACCATAACTTAACCATAAATTTTAGTTTGATCTTTTTGTGCGGCTCAATTAAATCGTTTTTTTTTTCGGGTTTCTTTTTTAGGTTTTCTACTTACCCTAGACCCAGGGCCGACCCGTAGGGGGTGCGGGGTGGGTAACGACACGAGGCCTAAACCCTTCAAGGGCCCAAATCTTTTTAATTTTGTATAAAATTTACACTGTATAAGATAGAATATATATGCACTGAATCGAGAGATAACATAAATGAGTTTTTATACTAGTGGTTACTTGTAACAACTCTCACAAAAATGTCCTAAAACGTTCCGTAAGTGAAAACCCTAACCCATAAAACCCTACTATTTATAAAAAAAAAATCCAAGAAAACAAGCAATTTTAGTCTGTCGCGGGGGCGCGACAGAATTAAGAAAGTTGGTCGTGGGGCGCGACAGCTCTATGATCTCCGGATAATGATGAACGACACGTGTCGTCACGTGTCAAGGCTAGATGGTGACACGGCAGCCCTAGCCGTAGCTAGGGAGTCCCTCGCGGGCCGCGAAGGATTTAACTGTGTTTGTCGCGGGTCGCGAGAGAGTCAAATTTCAGCTATAAATTGTACGTTGCATGAACTTTTCATTCTGCTCGAAAATTTCTTTCAAAAACGTTTCCTTTCAGCTCAAATCACAATTTTAAGTATCGAGACGTTGCTACGATAACGGGGTAATAACTCGATCACTGCTACGATACAATGTTCGATCGATTAAAACCGGTCCGATGGATGTTTAAGTGCTGCCCGAATCTTGGGCTATACTTTGTCACTCGTCGTGAGAGTTTCGATCTCGTGAACTATCGTAAAAGTTGTATTAAGTTACTAACCTAGTTTCGTTTGCATTTTATATAACTAGGTTTATCGGCTTAATCAGTAGGCTACCTGTGATCGTTAAATCTGCAATGTGAGTCATTCTCTTTTTATCAAACTGTTTTACAAAACCTTAAATCATTTTTCAGTTATATTTTACATGGATTAAGTCTTTGCAAATCTTAAATTACTGGCAGTAAGTGGGGTTTTGTATACATTACTGCTGTAGTATCAATTTTAGGTGGGCGCGCCTAATTCATGATACACGTCACTTTTGGGTGACAAGACCCAATAGTGATATGACCACAGTCACAGATCCGGTCGAGTGACAACTGGACCAGATAATTATAAGATATGGGCAATTGTAATCGCTCTTAATACTGTAAATTATAGCATCGAGTCTTTTTGTATAAAATAGAATGCACTCGCCAGTATTTCCCACTGATAAAATCTTTTTAAAACCTGTTTCAGGTGTTTTACCGTGAAAAAGGAAAAGTGTCGCGTAGCACTCCAACTTGAATGAAGTGGCTCAGTAAATAAATAAACATGTTTTTTGTAATCAGGAAATTTCCTAGTGAAATTCCTTTACTATAAAATACGGGGTTTGTCCCGATATTAATTGATGCGTGTGTAGCGTTATATAATTTTAGTTATATTTTAAGCCCGTTTTACACTTTAGTCAAGTTTTAAATTTATAAAACACGATATTCTACTAACACTAAACACACTTATGGGCAAGTGCACCCATCGTGAGCGTAGTATAGCGTTGGTAAGATACCGAGGTCGTCCAAGGACACAAGAGCTTTTAATACCGGTTTATCCTCAACGTCTAATCAAATCAAAATTTTAGAAAAAAGTTTTTAAACATGAAAATAAAAACTAAAAATGCTGAAATAAAAAAAATAGATAGACAAGATGAATCACTTGGATCCGACTCGCCTTTACAGTAACCTTTGATGATTTTCGCACTTTTGCACTTTTGCACTTTTTAAGAGATTATCGTAGTTATAGTAGTATGCCCCTCTTTTGAAGGTGACGTTACCCTCAACCCAGTAGTTTGAGTCAGCAAGGATACAATCCTAAAGGGTCGGAATATTGAAAGATAATTAATTAAGTTATTAATGCGAAATGTGGTAGGCCCCTCTTTTGAAGGTGACGTTACCCTCGGCTAAGTGGTTTGAGTCAGCAGGGATACAATCCCAAGTAGCCGGGTTAATGTATTAATAGTAGTTTACATATGAGGGGATCAAGCTATTCGCACCCCCGCCATCCAATACCAGTGGGTATTGAAGGAGGTCCTAGTAAGCTTGACCCAGGTCCTTGCAGGATCTATACACTGAACAAGGCAAGAACCTTACCAAACCATTCCCTTAACCCCCGACCAGGTAGCCAACATATCTCTATACAGACCGTAGAGATATGAATGGTGTAAATCTTTTATTTTATATAGACAGTAAAATAACGCCAAGACACCACGGACAAATGATAAGGAAGTTTCACCTTCAACATAATAAACTAGTTATTAAAGTCATTAACACAAAACCAAATAAAAAGTGAGAAAAGATTAAAAAACAAAAGTATTACACTAAATGCTTGTCTTCACCAAGTGATGTAAGAGACTTGGGCAAACATGGCCTTTGATTGTCAAGAACTCTTACTATCAATCTTGGATCCCGATACTACTACACAAACTCTATGATGGATGATGGATGATGGTGGTGGATGTGGGTGTTGTAGTGGTGGTGGAGTGTGGGTTAAGTGGGAGAGATGTGGTTTGCCAAGGGATGCCTTTGAAATGAACCAAGCACCTCTATTTATAGCCTGCACAGAAGCCCGGACACGGCCCCGTGTCCATCCACTTTCTCTTTCTTCATTAATTGCAATTTGTCTGCATTAGCTCCACACGCCCCCGTATCCGCTGGGCACGGCCCCGTGTGCAGAAGCGTATCTGTACTATCAAGATTTGCTTGGATTATGCGAATCTTAGCGTTGACCACGCCCCGTGTCGAGCTGGGCACGCCCCCGTGTCGGGAATAGAAGCTTCTATAGCTTTGTCCTTTCTGCAGACATCTGGCCACGCCCCCGTGTCCGCTAGGCATGGGGCCGTGGTCAACCTTCTGTTCACTTGTTTTTGCTTGGTAAGATGCTGTCGAGGGGTCGGGCATGCCACGTTTATTCCTTTTCTTGTAATTATGTTAGATTTTGCTGCATATTTGCTTCTTTTGTTCATTTACGCTCATTTCATCCTGAAAATACAAAATGAAGACAAAAGCACACTTTTTCCAACATTAGTACTAAAAAGGGTTAGTTTTATGTCTCATTTGATGTAATTTTTATGTTGCATTTTACACGCATCAAATACCCCCACACTTGAATCTTTGCTTGTCCTCAAGCAAAACTCTTTATAATGTGGCTTACACTCCCAAATGGAATGGGTAGAAGAGAAGTGTTGGGCTTGTCTTGAGTGTCGGGAATCCAAGATCTTTATTAGGCTTTATTTTTATGTTATTTACAATCCTATTCATTATGATTTATTTAGAACGTTTCATAAGAGAAATTACTTATTTGGGCATAACATGCCTTTTTAAAATTCCATTTATATACAAGTTCACATACCTCACAGGAGATCACTCAGCACTCGGCCGAAGTTGTATTTTTGTGAAACACTCGAGACCGGCATGGAACTTACTTCTACCATATGCTTGCCAAGCAATCAATCATCCTCCTTTTTAACTATACACCTTTGTAAATATTAAGAGGACTTGGGGAAGGGTTAGGCTTGGGTTAAAGGTAGGTGGTTTTGGGGTTAGTGGTTAGTAAAAAGGGCTAAAAGCGTAAAAAGCGTCGGTCGTCGTAAAACTTTTTGTTTTTGTGATTTTTATTCAAATAAAACATTTTCAAACAAAGTTTCTATTGAGGAACTTGTTTGTTTATTGCTAGACTTCATTTTTTATGATAAGGAATGTCACATGAAAACCGAGCTTTTTACTAAAATAAAGGGTTAAAAATAAAAAAAAATTGGTGGGTAAAGGGTGCTTGTTTTGCGGGTTTAGAAATAAAAAGGTTTAGGCTCAAAGGGGTTAACTAGGGGGATTTTGGGTAGGTGGTAAAAAAAATGAAAATAATGGTGTTGAAAAGAAAAAGGGTTAGTGCTAATGCCTCCATCATTTACTTACTTGGGTTTAAGTTGGTAAGGACCGGGAATGTATCATCATGGCAAGTTCTAGAGTCGTAAGAAACCAAGTGGCTATTCACACAAGAAACGAAAAATGAGCATATAATTTAAAGATATATGATTGTATGCTTAATAAAGGCTCAAAACTCACTTTTTGTGGGAATGAGTTTTTAATGTGATCAAGTATATATAATCAAATTTTAACTAGATTTGTCATGCCGTTTCATAATTTTCTTATGTTGGTTCTTTTTACCATGACGCTATCGGTTGTAAATTTGTAAAAATATAACCTTTTTAGAATTTGTTATTCCCAAATTAAACCAAGACAAGTAAAAAAAATAAAAAGTTTTTGAAAAAATTTGGGGTGATTAGCGGTTCTAATAGAGTTTTGTGTAAGGCTTGTTATTAGGACTTGCAAAATTCAAGGTTTTAGCATCCCCCCACACTTAAATTACACATTGTCCTCAATGTGTCCCAAAAATAAGGTTTTAGGTTGATTGAATGCGTAAAAAGGTGTAAAAAACAAGGTTTTGGTGTTACTGAGCATCTGGGGCCGGATGAGCAGGGCCCCGTGGTCAGACTGCCAGTAACGAAAACTTACAGAAGGTGGACACGGGGGCGTGTTTGGTGAACATGACCCCGTGTTGGGCAGAAATTAAACAGCAATCTGCAGAAATTAAACAAACAGCAGGTTCTGGGCGGTGGACACGGGGTGTGCCTGCTAGGCACGGCCCCGTGTGGACAATCTGCAATCATTGAAAACAGGTTTCGGCTTTCGGTTCTGCTTTCCCGGCTTTTGTAGCACTAATATTTAGTGATTCAAGCCTCATAGGTACCTGTTTTACTAATAAATACCACACCAAACAAAATAACAAACATCCTACTTTACCATAGTTTCATCATCCACAACACAAACTAAAAAAAAAGAAAAATGCAGGAAATTAGAAGTGTTAAGAAAAGTAAATTGTTCAACAATGGCACGCAGGCCATGAAATTGTTTGTGAGAGATAAAGGGTTAACATGTTACGACCTCCAACCATGTTACGTTACCTCCAACACCTCTAGCTTAATCCATGTCGTCATCCTCGTTATCATCCCCTCCTTGGCCCGCCATGTACTCCCGGATGTTGCTGATATCATCCTGCATGCCGGAGATGGTTCTTTCTATAACTCCGACCCAAGCGTACGTATTGCTTGCCATATTGTAGGTGTTCCGGGTGCACATGAGATTTTCCTGCAACAAATCATGTAAACTTTGAAAGTTAGGAAAACCACCTCCTTGAGAGGAGGATTGGCCCGGATCACCCTGAGGCTGGTAGTGGTACTGGGGAGGAGGACGGATCTGTGGAGCATGAAGGACGAGAGCTTCTTTAGGGTTCCACACATGCCCTTAAACCGTTTGAAATCTAACCGTCCCGTCATCTGCTTCGTTGATTAAGTTCCTGGAGCGACATATGACAAGGTCCACTTTTCCTGACCATGGGCCCTTCTGGAAGGATCTTGGCATCCTTTGCACAAAATGCTTGAAGAGGCGGTAGATCCACCCTCCAAAAAGGATAGGAGTCGGGGGAGTAGTAAGTTGGTTCAAGTGCATGTTGCGAAGTTGTAGGTGTAGAACATCAAGGTTGATACGGTTGTGAATGCAATGGAGGACTATCAAATCACGCAACCCTACCACACCACCGCTGTCATGTCTTTGGCAAAGGGAGTAGCTGAGGACCCTATGGATGTAGCGGTAGAGAGGGTCCCACAACTGTGTGCTCTTGGTCTGGCTCGGGTTATAGTGTCCCTCCCCAATCTGAGCCCATGCAGCTTGGCGTTGATCTTGTGGAAGTTCGCGGAGACCACCAGTGTTCTCTTCATTTCCAGTATCCTCCTCCGAATACAACCCGACGATTGCCCCAAATTGTGTAATAGAAATTGAGTACACAGCCCCTGAACAACGGAATTCTACCCCCTCATTGTCAAACGGCTCCGCTCTTGCCTTGAAGGCGAATGTGCTATAAAATTCCATGTTATATTCGTGCACAGAGTGAAGCCGAGTGCAAAGAGCTGTTCGTAGTGGACCAGTAACAAGGGTGTTGAAGCGGTCGATTTGGCCTACTGCTTCTAGAGTATCCAAGCAAACTTGTCGGGGGCTTTCTTTGGGCCTTGTCTTGAGAACTTCAAACCGTGCTTGAGCAACATACTCATTCGCGCTGAACCTAGTAAATTTCTTGGCCATCTTGACGTTGTTAGAAGTCGGGGGAACGTTGAAATCTGCCGAAAATTTCACCGGAACCAGAGAGTTCTTGGAGAAACGGGGCGTATTGAAATGAGAAAATGAAAGAAAAGGGGTTTTATCCCTGACAGTTGCGCGGACACGGCCCCGTGGGCAGACAATTTTAATTTTTTTAAGTGCTCGTGTGAGTGCCCTGTTTCCTGAAGCTTGGTTTTGGAAATCTTACCGATTTAGATGCTTTCCCGATGTTCGTAATTTACAGGTATGATGTTGATGCTCAAACCTTCGTTTTATTCTTCGGCCGCTTGTAGCGGGATTTCTTCCTCTTCATCCTCAATAAATCCTTGATAAAGCTTTAGCCGTTGGCCATTGACTTTGAATGGAATTCCATTCCGAGATTTAATTTCAATTGCACCGTTGGGAAAAATGTGGGTGATGGAAAAAGGTCCCGACCACCTAGACTTTAATTTACCTGGAAATAATCGAAGTCGTGAATTAAACAATAGAACTTGATTTCCTACCCGAAATTCATTTGGTTTAATGTGTTTATCATGCATATTTTTCATTCGTTCCTTATAAATTTCGGAGTTAGAATATGCGTAATTTCTTAATTCGTCTAATTCATTTAATTGACAAAATCGATTTTTACCGGCAATTTCCAAGTCTAAGTTTACGTTTTTAATTGCCCAATAGGCTTTGTGTGCTATTTCTACCGGCAAATGACAACTTTTTCCGTAGACAAGCTTATATGGGGTTGTACCTATTGTTGTTTTATATGCAGTTCGAAAAGCCCATAAAGCGTCGTCTAATTTATCAGTCCATTCCTTTTTATTTAATCCTACGGTTTTTTCAAGTATTCTTTTTAAACCTCGATTAGTCACTTCGGCTTGTCTGTTTGTTTGAGGATGATATGATGTTGAGACCCGGTGATAGACCCCATACCTTGTTAAAAAAAAAATTCAAGTTGATGGTTACAAAAATGGGTACCTCTATCACTTATTAATGCTTTTGGAGTTCCAAAACGAGAGAATAAGCGTTTCAGAAATCTTACCACAACCCTTCCATCATTTGTTGGTAGTGCTTCGGCCTCAGCCCATTTAGACAACTAATCTACCACCACAAATATATATTTTTTTCCTTTTGACGGTGGGAAAGGTCCCATAAAGTCGAGTCCCCACACATCAAAAGTTTCATAAACAAGAATGCCATTTTGTGGCATTTCATTTTTGGAAGAAATATTACCTGATCTTTGGCAAGAGTCACATGTCTTGATAAGACTTTGAGCATCTTTGTAAATGGTTGCCAATAAAATCCTAAATCAAATACCTTTCGTGCGGTACTAGCGGCACCCTGATGTCCTCCGTATGGACCTTCATGACAATGGCGGAGAATTCTTTTTGCTTCACTACCATATACGCATCGACGGATAAGTTGGTCGGCACACATTTTGAAAAGATAAGGATCTTCCCAAAAATAATGCTTTACATCGGCAAAGAATTTTTTTCTTTGATTATGTGACCATCCTTTTGCGACTATACCGCTAGCTAAGTAGTTAGCATAGTCGGCGTACCATGGCTCTTCTCGGTATTCCACCATTTCCAGGGATTCCGTTGGGAATTTTTCATTGATTTGCTCGTCCCTAGTTGCCTCCAATGTTGGGTCTTCCAAGCGGGAAAGATTATCTGCCGCGGTGTTTTCTGCTCCTCTTTTGTCTTTTATTTCAATGTCGAATTCCTGGAGGAATAGAATCCACCGAATCAAACGTGGTTTAGCATCCAGTTTCTTAAAGAGATATCGAATGGTTGCATGGTCTGTATAAACTATCGTTTTAGAAAGAACAAGATAAGAACGAAATTTATCAAAAGCAAATACCACAGCTAGTAATTCTTTTTCTGTTGTTGTGTAATTTTCTTGTGCATCATTAAGTGTTTTACTAGCGTATAAATTTGGTGAAAATGCTTATCCTTTCGTTGTCCCAAGACAGCTCCAACTGCAAAGTCACTTACATCACACATGATCTCGAAGGGTAATTTCCAATCAGGTGCTATCATGATAGGTGCATTGACTAGCATTTCTTTTAGTGTTAGGAATGCTTGGTTGCAATCCTTGTCAAAGATGAAAGGGGCATCTTTTTCAAGTAATTTTGTTAGAGGCATTGAGATTTTTGAAAAGTCTTTGATAAATCGCCTATAAAATCCGGCATGCCCAAGGAAACTTCTGATAGCTCTAACGGAGGATGGGGGTGGTAATCGATAAATAGCGTCTATTTTTGCTCGATCAACCTCCATTCCTTCGCTTGATATTTTATGACCGAGTATTATTCCCCCCGTTACCATGAAATGGCATTTTTCCCAGTTAAGGGAAATGTTAGTTTCCTCACATCGGGATAGCATTCGTTCAAGGTTATCGAGGCAATGATCATATGAATCCCCAAAGATAGAAAAGTCGTCCATGAAGACTTCCATTGTCTTTTCTATCATGTCATGGAAGATGGCCACCATGCAACGTTGAAAGGTTGCGGGGGCATTACATAGACCAAAAGGCATGCGTCGATAAGCAAAAGTTCCGTAGGGACATGTGAATGTTGTATTTTCTTGGTCTTCGGGTGCTATCGATATTTGTAAGTAACCTGAAAACCCATCTAAGAAACAATAAAATTTGTGACCGGATAATCTTTTTAACATTTGATCAATAAAAGGTAAAGGAAAGTGATATTTCCTTGTTGCCTCATTTAATCGACGATAATCTATACATACTCTCCATCCTGTGACGGTTCTTGTTGGTATTAATTCATTTTTTCGTTAGTTACTACCGTCATACCTCCTTTCTTAGGAACTACTTGGACGGGACTTACCCATGGACTATCGGAGATTAGGTAAATGAGTCCGGCGTCAAGTAATTTGATGACTTCGTTTTTAACCACTTCTTGGACGTTTGGATTTACTCTACGTTGTGGTTGTATTACTGATTTATAGTCATCATTCATTAAAATTTTGTGCGTGCACATGGAAGGACTTATTCCTTTAATATCTACAAGCTTCCAAGGGATCACGTTTTGTGTTTTTTCAAAAGTGTGACTAATTTTTCTTTTTCTAAACTAGTTAATTTTGACGAAATAATTACAGGTGATTTACCATTTTTGTCGAGAAAAGCATATTCCAAACCTTTTGGAAGTTCTTTGAGCTCAAGAGGTGGGTCTTTAGGAGACTCCTTATTTGGTTGCTCATTTCGATCGAGAACCACGAAGGTTTGTTCTGTGGCGACCTCTTCTTCAACAAAGTGGTCAGTTTCTTCCCTTGTATCGGGTGGTTCATCTTCATCTTCAATTAGGGGTCATTATTGCCTAATGAATATTTCATTGAACACTCAAGATCGACACTTTTTTTGAATGCCACTAATTGAATGGGTAGATTGTTATACTTCCGATTTTTCAAGGCTTCGTGGGTCTTCACAAAAGGTCGCCCCAACACTAGTGGAGCGTCATCAAGGATGACGAAATCGGTTGGGATTACCATTTGATTGGTTTGAACCAACACATCCTCAACTACCCCTATTGATTTTATTGTTTTCCGATTAGATAGAAAAATGGGTATTTGAAGTAGAGAAAAATCACCAATACTTAATTTTTCGAAAATGTAATTTGGCATTATATTAACACAAAGATCTTTATCAATTGTAATATTACTAACAAAGGAATTTTGAAAAACACATGGAACCGGTGTAATGTTAATTTCAAATGGATCTTCTTTTATTAGTGTGGTTTGATCATTTGTTAACCTAATGCTTACCATTTCGTCAATTTTAGTGTTAGTGTTTAACTCTTTTAAAAACTTAGCATGAGTGGGTACTAAACAATGATTTTCGAAATAACGTGACAAGAGGTTAATTTCTTTAAAATTAGACTCTTCTTGAAGTTTAACATTATCGGACTCACCTTTTTCGTTGTTTAACTCATGTGTCAACTTTTCACTTACTTGTTCTTCCATTTTTACCTCTTCAACTATCTCTTCTTTATTACAAGTTAATTCTTCCCTTGCGCGGGATTCTTTTATGTAGCGCTCGATAGTTTTAAGGTGTTCTATTATCTTATCAGCTATGGGTGTGATAGAATAAGGATCTTCATAGCTTGAATTCGAAAGTTCGATCCTTGGTTCCTCATGATACTCATATGAGGTAGATGGTTCATACCATTGTTCCTCATTGTAAGTATATGGTGGATAAGGGTCGTAACTTTGTTCTTCATAATACTCATATGAGGCGGGTTGTTAGCGCCATTGTTCCTCATAGTAAGTATATGAAGATTGAGGCTCATATCTTGGCTCCTCAAAGTATGAGTATGAAGGCTCGTACCCTGGTTCATCAAAATATGAGTATGAGGGAGAAGGTTCATACCTTGGGTCTTCATAGGATGTATATGAAGTTGATGGCTCGTACCTTGGTTCCTCATAGTGGTTGTATGAAGTGGACGGTTCAAAGAGGTCACAATATTGTACCGATTGAGGGTTACCACAAATGGTGCAATAGTCTTCCCTATAATCATCCTCCTCATAGTGATAGTTGTAATCTCCTGAGTATTGATCCATAGGAATCACTCAGCAGACCACATAGAGTCTCAGGACCAGAAAACAAAAATGAAAATGGAAACAGAGGCTGGACACGGCCCCGTGTTCAGTGTGCACGGCCCCGTGTTCAGGTTCTGTATCTGGGCGTTTTAATAAAAGTGATTGGTTTTGTGCAGCACGGGGGCGTGTTTAGTGAGCACGACCCCGAGTTCAGACTCTGTATCTGGGAGTTTTGAAAAAAATGTGCAGCACGGCCCCGTGTTCAGTGAACACGGCCCCGTGTTCAGTGAACACGGCCCCGTGTTCAGGCTACTGTAATGCAAAAACTAAAAAATGAAAAAAATGCGTGCGGTTTTAAAAAGGTTTTTGAAAAACTGATTAGGCCGTCGATTTTAAGCTTTCTTAAAATCCTTATGTCACCGGCAACGGCGCCAAAAACTTGATGCGTGTGTAGCGTTATATAATTTTAGTCATATTGTAAGCCCTTTTTACACTTTAGTCAAGTTTTAAATTTATAAAACACGATATTCTACTAACACTAAACACACATATGGGCAAGTGCACCCATCGTGAGCGTAGTATAGCGTTGGTAAGATACCGAGGTCGTCCAAGGACACAAGAGCTTTTAATACCGGTTTATCCTCAACGTCTAATCAAATCAAAATTTTAGAAAAAGATTTTTAAACATGAAAATAAAAACTAAAAATGCTGAAAATAAAAATAAAATAATAACAGATAGACAAGATGAATCACTTGGATCCGACTCACCTTTGCTGTAACCTTTAATGATTTCCACACTTTTGCACTTTTTAAGAGATTATCTTAGTTATAGTAGTAGGCCCTCTTTTGAAGGTGACGTTACCCTCAACCCAGTAGTTTGAATCAGCAAGGATACAATCCTAAAGGGTCGGAATATTGAAAGATAATTAATTAAGTTATTAATGCAAAATGTGGTAGGCCCCTCTTTTGAATGTGACGTTACCCTCGGCTAAGTGGTTTGAGTCAGCAGGGATACAATCCCAAGTAGCCGGGTTAATGTATTAATAGTAGTTTACATATGAGGGGATCAAGCTATTCGCACCCCCGACATCCAATACCAGTGGGTATTGCAGGAGGTCCTAGTAAGCTTGACCCAGGTCCTTGCAGGATCTATACACTGAACAAGGCAAGAACCTTACCAAACCATTCCCTTAACCCCCGACCAGGTAGCCAACATATCTCTATACAGACCGTAGAGATATGAATGGTGTAAATCTTTTATTTTATATAGATAGTAAAATAACGCCAAGACACCACGGACAAATGATAAGGAAGTTTCACCTTCAACATAATAAACTAGTTATTAAAGTCACTAACACAAAACCAAATAAAAAGTGAGAAAAGATTAAAAAACAAAAGTATTACACTAAATGCTTGTCTTCACCAAGTGATGTAAGAGACTTAGGCAAACATGGCCTTTGATTGTCAAGAACTCTTACTATCAATCTTGGATCCCGAGACTACTACACACACTCTATGATGGATGATGGATGCAGGTGGTGGATGTGGGTGTTGTAGTGGTGGTGGAGTGTGGGTGAAGTGGGAGAGAGGTGGTTTGCCAAGGGATGCCTTTGAAATGAACCAAGCACCTCTATTTATAGTCTGCACAGAAGCCTGGACACGGCCCCGTGTCCATCCACTTTCTCTTTCTTCATTAATTGCAATTTGTCTGCATTAGCTCCACACGCCCCCGTGTCCGCTGGGCATGGCCCCGTTGTCACGGCCCCCGTCCCGGTTTTACTCGGTCCAGGAGCCGCGGGACAGAAACCCGTGGTATTTATTATTTGAGTTGACAGCGGAAGTTTAACAGGATCTTTGAAAACTTGAAAATGCCCGATTATTTTATTTCATAATTTGGGATAAACCCCGTAATTTACAATAGAGGAATTTTACTGGGAAATTCCCTGTTTTACAAAACATGTTTATTTATTTTACTGAGCCACCACTTCAAGCTTTATTAGTGCTCCGTAGCACTTTTCCTTGATTCACAGTAGGTCACCTGAAACATGTTTTAAAAATATTTTATCAGCGGGGAAATACTGGCGAGTCACTCAATTTGATAAAACGACACATAGTTATAAATTACAACATAAGAGCGATTACAATGGCTACTATCTTATTTTTATCTGGCGCCGTGTCACCTCCTGGTGATGATGGTCATACCACTATTGGGTCCTTTCACCCAAGTAGTGATGATTATCACTGTTAGGTTGATGAACCTAACCGTGAGAAATTAGTAATGTGCACAATACCCCACTAGCCAGTGATTCAAGATAACCACGACTTAATCCCTGTAATTATAACTTTTGAAAATGGTTGGAGTATTGTAAAACATTATTGATAAAAAGAGAATGACTCACATTGCAAGTTTAAACGGGCAGAGTTTAGCCTACTGATAAGCCTTGTAACCTAAATTAAATGACAATGCATATGAACTAGGTCAGTAACTTAATACAACATTTACGATAACTCACGAGATTAAAACCCTCACGACGAATGACAAAGTATAGCCCTAATTCGGGCAGCACTTAAACATCCATCGGATTGGTTTCAATCGATCGGACATTGAATCGTAGCAGTGATTGAGTTAATACCCTGTATCGTAGCAGCGTCTCTCTAATTAAAAATCACGATTTTGAGCAGTATATTTCGTCTTTTGAAATGATTTTCGAACACAGATGAACTGCTCATGTCCAACTCATTTATAGCTGAAAAATGAGTTTTACGCGGCCCGCGAGGGCCACCTAGTCTAGAACTAGGGCTAGCGTGTCACACCTAGGTCTGCCACGTGTGCGACACGTGGCCTGGAACGCTTATCCGGTCAACAACACTTTGACGCGGCCTGCGTAAGCCTAAGCTTACTCTTACGCGGCCCGCGTGAAACCCAGAAATCTTGTTTTCTTGGTTTTTCATGCACATTAGGGTTTCAGGGGTCCGTGTTTTCACTTACGGGTCATTTTCAGACATTTTTGCAGTCCTGACATCCTCCTCACCTTATTTAAAATCTCGTCCTCGAGATTTACTGGAATAAGTGAGGATACTTTCGCTTTATTTCCGATTCTAGCTCCCAGGTGTATTCGGGTCCTCTTTTTGACTCCCACTTGACTTTGACTAGTACCAATCTTTTGTGCTTGAGAAACTTGACCTTTCTGTCTTCTATTTGAAGCGCTTTTTCTATGAACTTCAACTTTTCATTTACCTCTATGTCTTGAAGAGGTACTACCAATGATTCGTCAGATAAACATTTCTTGAGGTTGGATACATGAAACACATCATGTATTCCAGCTAGCTCTTCTGGTAGTTGTAGGCGATAGGCGACTGGTCCTATTCGCTGGATTACTGGGAATGGTCCTACGTATCTTGGACTTAGCTTTCCTTTCTTTCCAAACCGAACTACTCCTTTCCTAGGAGAAACTTTCAATAGTACTCCGTCTCCAACTTGGAATTCTAACGACTTGCGTCGATTGTCAGCATAACTTTTCTGGCGATCTCGAGCCGTTTTAGTCTTTCCTTGATTTGAGTAATCTTGTCAGTGGTTTCTTGCACAATCTCAGGACCTTATAATTGACTTTCTCCTATTTCTGCCAAGCAAACTGGAGTTCTGCATTTTCGTCCATATAGTGCTTCGAATGGGGCAGCTTCGATGCTTGCATGATAACTATTATTATAGGAGAATTCGATTAAGGGTAGGTGGTCATCCCAGTTTCCACCAAAATCTATCACACATGCCCTAAGCATGTCTTCCAGGGTTTGAATCGTCCTTTCACTTTGTCCGTCTGTCTGAGGATGGTATGCAGTGCTTAAATTTAGTCGGGTTCCCATTGCTTCCTGGAAACTGGTCCAGAAATGGGAAGTGAAACGACTATCCCTATCCGATATAATGGAGAGTGGAACTCCATGTAAGGATACTACTTCGTCTATGTATAACTTGGCTAACCTTTCCATGCTAAAGGTTTCTTTCATGGGTAAAAAATGAGCTGATTTAGTTAATCGATCCACAATTACCCAAATTGCGTCATTACCTTTTCTGGTTTTGGGCAACTTAGTAACAAAATCCATAGTTATAAGTTCCCATTTCCATACCGGCATTTCTAATTGTTGTAGTAGACCTGAGGGTTTCTGGTGTTCTGCCTTAACTTGTGAACAAGTAAGACACTTAGAAACATATCTAGCTATGTCCTTTTTCATTCCTATCCACCAGAAGTTATTCCTTAAATCTTGGTACATTTTATTGTTACCAGGATGCATGGTATACCTAGATTTATGGGCTTCCTCTAAAATCTTATTTCTTAACTCTTCTTGCTTAGGTACCCAAATCATTTCCTTGTGGAATCTCCAAATTCCATCAGCCCCTTGTTCCAAGTCTTTTATTATTCCTTTCATTCCTTCAGCATCATCCTTGATTGTTGTTTCTTGAATATTCTTCAGTTGTTCCATTAAGTCTAATTGTAGACTTAATCTAAGAGCACGAACTCGCTTTTGCTTTTCATGATACTTACGGCTTAAGGCATCTGCTACTACGTTTGTTTTTCCTTCGTGATATTGAATATCACAGTCGTAGTCACTTAAGATTTCCATCCATCTTCTTTTGCCTCATGTTCAATTCTTTTTGCCCAAATATGTATCTTAAACTCTTATGATCTGTATAGACAGTAAACTTACTTCCATAAAAATAGTGTCTCCAAATCTTAAGGGCAAAAATTATGGCTCCTAACTCAAAGTCATGCATCGTATAATTTTCCTCGTGCTTTTTCAATTGCCTTGAGGCATATGCAATTACCTTCTTATGTTGCATTAGCACACATCCTAATCCTAGCTTAGAAGCATCACAATAAACTTCAAAATCTTCTATTCCTTTTGGTAAGGCAAGAACTGGGGCGTTTGTTAATCTTTGTTTTAAAATCTTAAAAGCTTCCTCTTGCCTAGGTCCCCATTCAAACTTTACTGCTTTACAAGTTAGCTTAGTTAATGGTACATCTATTTTGGAAAAATCCTTAATAAAGCGTCTATAGTATCCAGCTAACCCTAGAAAACTTATAACTTCCATAGCTGACTGTGTGACTTTCCATTTGGTGATCGCTTCTATTTTGGAGGGATCTACATGAATACCTTCGTGATTCACCATGTGTCCTAAAAATTGCACTTCCTGTAGCCAAAATTCACACTTCGAGAATTTGGCGTAAAGCTTCTCCTTTCTTAACAAGGTTAAGAGTGCTCGTAAATGTTCGCAATGCTCGTTTTGACTTTTGGAATAAATAAGTATAACGTCAATGAAGACAATTACAAATTTATCCAAGTACGGTTTACAGATCCTATTCATCATGTCCATGAAGGCTGCAGGAGCATTTGTTAGTCCAAACGACATGACTGTAAACTCATAATGACCATACTTAGTTCTGAAAGCAGTTGTAGGTATGTCCTTTTCTTGTACTTTCAACTGATGGTATCCGGAGCGTAAATCTATCTTAGAAAAATATCTAGCTCCCTGAAGTTGATCGAAAAGATCATCTATCCTAGGTAATGGGTATCGATTCTTAATTGTAACCTTATTCAATTCCCTGTAATCGATACACACTCGCATCGAACCATCTTTCTTTTTCACAAACAACACGAGCGCTCCCCACGGGGATGAACTAGGTTGTATAAATCCTTTGCTTAATAATTCATCTAACTGCTTTTTCAATTCTAGCATTTCGGTGGGTGCTAATCGATAAGGTTCCTTGGCTATCGGTGTAGTTCCAGGAATTAGATGAATTCTAAATTCAATTTCCTATTGGGTGGTAATCCAGGTAGTTCTTCTGGGAATACATCCGGGTATTCTGATACTACTGGAGTTTCCTTAAGTTCCTTACCTTTAGTGTTAATGATTACCGAAATCATATACACTATTCCTTGTTTTCTTGAATAACTGACCATTTTCATTACTGGAACGAATTTCAGTGGCTTACGTGGCTTATCTCCTGTAATCACCACTAATTCTCCTGTGGGTGTATGAATTTCTATGGAATTTTTATCACAGAGAATTCGAGCATGGTTGGTTACTAACCAATCCATTCCTAACACAACATCAAATCCAGCTAAATCCATAGGTAACAGATTTGCAGAAAATTTATGGCCTAAGAGTTCTATCTTTCCTTCTCGTAAAACCTTATCTATGTTAACAGAATTACCATCTGCCGTTTCTACCGTAAAAAAATGTCTAAGGTTGGTTAAGGGTAGGTTAAGAGCTTGGCTGAACGAAGTATTTATAAAACTTTGGTTTGCACCAGAGTCGAATAATACTTTTGCATAAACGTCATGAACTAAGAACGTACCAGCTATCACATCAGGGATTAGCTCGGCTTCCTGGGTAGTTAGTTGGAAGGCTCTTGCGTTTTTCTTGGTAGTTCCTTCTGCAGGTTTGGCTTTGTTGTCAGCTGGTTTGACCAGTTTCGGGCAGTCTGGCCTAAAATGTCCAGCTTCTCCACAGTTGTAGCAGATTGTTGACTTCTTCCTCCTGCAATCTTCTTCTGGATGCCCTGGAATTTTGCAGAAATTGCAATACCCTTTGCATCTTCCAAAATGCTTTCTTTTACAGGTACCGCAGAATAGAGCAGTGGAAGATTGCCTAGTTCCTTTTTTCTTGAAATTACTATTGTTACCCACACGGAATCCTTGGGTAATCTTTTGGGCCACTTCCTTTTTCCGGTTTTCTTCTCTTGTGCGTATCAACCCGTCAGTTAGGGTATTGGCTAGTTCCACAGCATCGTCAATCGTGTGGGGTCTCGCAGCTTTGACGATATCCTGAATTTCGCCAATCAAACCCCAAATATAGCGGGAAATAAGTACCGGTTCTGGCGAAGCCAGGGTTGGCACAATTCTAGCATACTCGAAGAATGTCGAAGTATACCCTCGACAGTCTACATCCACCATCCGGTGGTTCAAGAATTTATTCGCTATTTGCTCTTTCTCATATTCGGGACAGAATTTTCTTTCTACTAGCCGCTTAAATTCTTCCCAACTCATGGCATAGGCCACATCGCTTCCCTTGGCTTGTAGTACCGTATTCCACCATTCTAGCGCCCCTTCTTTAAAAAGATGCGACGCATACATGACCTTGTCTTCCTCGACACATTTACTTATTTTAATTACTGCTTCGGTTTTCTCTAACCAACGCAGTGCTGCAGTCGCCCCCTCGTTGCCTGCAAATTCAACCGGTTTACAGGCAAGAAATTCCTTGTAAGTGCAACCAGGCGTTGCAGCTTTCATTTTCTTAAGGAATGGGGCTTGCATCCCATCATTATCGTTATTATTAGTGTTGCCGCCTCCATTTACACTATTACTGAAATTGTCGCCGTGTGTACGTTTGCTGGGAATAATTGGTTGAGGTTCAACTGGATTTCGGGCAGCAGCAAGGATTGCTGGAATAGCATTGGCTGTTCCCTGAGCAACAATATTCTCTATATCTTGTCTATTCAGAAATTGGTCTCCATTGTTTTGCTCAGATTGATTAACTTCGTTAACTGGTTCATTACCAGCGTGTTCCATCTGGTAATTAATTTATATAAATGATTAGCACAAAATAAATAATAACCAAACATAATAAAACAATCACACATAATCACATCAATACGCATAGCCAAAATTGTCGATTTTTTTACTTCCATATTTTATATATTTTACTATGCGTCCGTACACACTAGTTATGTTACACAAGTTTTATTTTTAGTTATTTTACATAATTATATTTTTATTATTATATTATTATTAAACACACATTCCCACAACCACATACTATCCCGTCAGCTAGCACTTCAGAAACGACGTTCCCTCTCGTCGTATTTCCAGGATATCCTCTCCCCTACTTCCCGGATTCTATTTCCTGTGTCCACTAGCTCCTCGCCATAGTGGCGGAGTTCAGCCAAGTTTTCGGAGCTCATAGGTGGATGTAGTGGGGGCTCAGGGTCGAATTGGGGGGAAAAAGGTATTAGGGTTATGTCACACCCCCAAAACCCACACGCGGAGTTCCACCGCTTGGAGGCGTGACATGACCAGGATCAGGCCACCAATCATATCAAACATAATAAGTATTAAATGTAATTTAAACCAAACGATATGAAAGGTGTTCAAACAAAACATGTTCAGTGTATAGCGGAAGCAAAAATGTAAACCCAACGTAAGTAGTAAGTTCAAATGTTTAAATGTTTCATCGTAAGTTCCACAATCCGTGCCCACAACGACCGCATCTCCCGTGCAAGCTCCCAGAGTACCTATGATCCTGCAAGGCATGTAATAGAGAGTCAACAACTAGTTGAGCGAGTTCACAGTTGGTTATTCAGTTATAATGTTCGTTTCGTAAATCAGTTGCTCGTTTTGTAAACCATGTTTCGTATGTAATAGCATCGCGGCCCTCTAGGCATGTTTGCGAAGTTTAGTGGGGGTCTCCCATGTTTTCTAGACTAGTTATATTTGTATCGCGGCCCTCCAGGCATGTTTGCGAAGATTTAAGTATAGTTCGCGGCCATTCCAGGCATGTTTGCGAAGATTGTTCTAGTATAGTTCGCGGCCATTCCAGGCATGTTTGCGAAGATTAGTGGGGGCTTCCCATGTGTAGACTAGTCGTATTTGTACGTGCCCTTCTTGATCCAAGGACCGTAGCGAGTGTGAGTGTACGTAGGTTTTACGTACGTTAAGGTTGTTGTCCTACCCAAGGAGGACGAACGTACGTATTCTACCCAAGGAGAATACGCAGGATTAATATTGGCATCCTACCCATGGAGGATGGCGGTACATATCCTACCCAAGGAGGATATGTAGGTTCCATTTTAGTTTCTTAACCCATTCCCAAACCACCGGGAATCCCATGCCTTAGAAAGAGTGTGAACTCACCTTGTTTTGCTCGGTATGCTAAAGTATGTGCTCGCAAATAAGTCAATCACGTCCTAGAGTATGCACGTATATAAAATCAGTTTGTGTTCAAGTTGTTCACGCATAAGCAGGTAACACGTAATCATAATCATACTAGTCATGTTTGACATTTAACAGCAGTTAGGTATTCCAGTTATCACTTAACAGAATTAACCCAAGTTACTGTGCTGATTACACCTTTGGCGAAACATACATTCGGCGAAACACATACTTTGGCGAAACACAATAGTTGGCGAAACAAAACTCTATTTCGTCGACAGTCCTTGGCGAAACACATTCTGTTTCGCCCAGGGTTCTGTTTCGTCAAGAAGATCAGTTACTTCACCTACACATCAGTTACATAAAATACGATTGTGCATCATGTATTATATCTATTCATTCAAATTATCAATCATGGCCGACAACTAACCAACATGTACATGCTATTAGTGGACCTATTCATATGGTGTCTGCAAGTTTACACACGTGATCCCTTAGTCTAGCAAGTCACACATATTCATCATACCAAGTCAAGCAGCAACAAGTTTCCACAATTCCAATTACCCAAACTGTTAGAATCTTAGATCAATATTAGAGCACATGGCCGCCATTTTTAATTCAAGATTGTCAACTTGACAGTCCACTTTCATTCAAGTGTATTGGACCACTAAACCCACTGATATATCATAATCGATTTTATTATTAGTATCAAATACCCAAGCATATAACACATCACAATCAAACCTATCAATTCAACAACATATATGAAAACAATTAACATACAAATCTTGACTAACCTATCCTGACATCACGCACATGAGCCGCCCTTTGACAATTCAAACCATAATTAATTCTCAACAAATAATTCTCATATCCTTTGACCGATTAATTGCATATTCTATACCATTTATTTTACTGCCACACATGCAAACCTTAGATCTAAATTATGGCTAGTTAAGAAATCATGTGCAATTGTCAGAGATCAATCAACATAGAAAAAGCATCATCTATCATCTTATGTATATATATATCGATAACAAAAGACAAAAGGCACTAACCACCAATGATCAAAACAAGAGAGATTCGGCTTCGAATATGAGGAGCAGCCGTCGAGTTTAAAGCAAACCGAGAGAGAGAGGGGAGGATATGCGATTAGGGTTTTCTTATTTTTGCCCCAAAAGTGTGAAATAGAAGTCAGTGGATGTTAATATACTCGTGTTAACATGCTGGGCCCTTAATGGGCTTCGGCGAATCAATGGGCCGACGAAACACATTCGTTATATTATATCACAACGTACATAGTTACAAAACAAACAAGTCAAACAACTAACAGTCAAAGTCAACGCGAAATAAATACGAAAGTGAAAGTCGGAAACTCGAGTTGTCACATTATCCCCAACTTGAAAGAAATTTCGTCCCGAAATTTAGCATGCGGGTACTGAGGAAGCTAGGTAAGTTGTATCGTTTACTGGTTTTCCTGGGGTGTCACATCATCCCCCCGTTGAGTTGGAATTTCGTCCCGAAATTCTGTGGTAGCTTCAGCCTCAGTAGCAGTTGCATTGTTTTCGAACAACCGGGGATATTTGAGTTTCATTTAATCTTCACGCTCCCAGGTAAACTCTGGGCCGCGACGGGAGTTCCAACGAACTCGTACAAGAGGGATTCTCGTGTTCTTGAGGACCTTAACATCCCGGTCCGTGATTTCAACAGGTTCCTCGACGAAGTGCAACCGCTCGTCGATAGTGAGTTCCTTCAAGGGAACTATGTGGGTCTCATCTGACATACACTTCTTCAGATTTGACACGTGAAAGACGTTGTGAACTGCACTGAGTTCAGCTGGTAAGTTTAATCTATAGGCCACCCTGCCTATCTTCTCAATAACTTCGAAAGGTCCGACGTATCGTGGATTAAGTTTGCCGCGTTTGCCAAAACGAACCACACCCTTCCAGGGCGAAACTTTGAGTAGCGCTCGATCCCCAACTTGGAATTCGAGTAGTTTTCTATCTTTATCGGCGTATGCTTTCTGACGGTCACGAGCTGCCGCCATGCATTGTCGTATTTGAGCAATCTTTTCAGTAGTGTCAACTACCATTTCTGGACCTGTGATCTGACTGTCACCCACCTCTGCCCAACAAAGAGGTGATCGGCATTTACGCCTGTACAATGCCTCAAACGGAGCAGCTTTTATGCTGGTGTGGTAGCTGTTGTTGTACGAAAATTCCACAAGTGGCAGATGCTTTTCCCAGCCCTTGCCAAAGTCAATTACGCACGCCCGAAGCATGTCTTCTAGAGTTTGAATAGTGCGCTCAGACTGCCCATCTGTCTGAGGGTGGTAAGCTGTGCTCATGTCTAATCGAGAGCCAAAAGATTTGTGCATTGCTTGCCACAGTTCTGAAGTAAAACGTGCATCATGATCGGAGATAATAGAGGTGGGCACCCCGTGCCTCGAGACAACTTCCCTAAGGTATACTTCTGCTAGAGTGGAGAACTTATCCGTTTCCTTGATAGCCAAGAAATGAGCAGACTTTGTGAGTCGATCCACGATCACCCAAATAGTGTCATTTCCGCGTTGCGATCTAGGTAGGCCAGTAACAAAATCCATGGAAATTTGCTCCCATTTCCATTGTGGTATCTCTGGTTGTTGAAGTGGGCCTGATGGTTTCTGGTATTCTGCCTTGACTCTCGCACAAGTCAAGCATTTGCTAACGTATGTTGCTATGTGGGCCTTCATGCTAGGCCACCAATATGTAGTTTTGATATCGTGGTACATTTTATCCGAACCTGGATGTACCGAGTAGCGAGACTTATGAGCTTCCTCCCTTACAGGCTCGCGTAAGTTACCATAGTGTGGGACCCAAATGCGTCCTGTTACGTAATAAGCTCCATCTTCCTTCTGTTCTAAGCGTTGCCTTGAGCCGCGTAGGGCTTCTGCCCTGACGTTTTCTGGTTTCAATGCTTCTACCTGAGTATTTCGTATATGGGAAGGAAGACTAGACTGTATAGTGAGTTGTAAAGCTCGCACGCGCTTAGACGCGGTGTCCTTTCGACTGAGGGCGTCAGCCACAACATTGGCTTTGCCTGGATGGTACCTGATTGAGCATTCATAGTCATTCAACAGTTCGACCCATCGTCGTTGTCGCATATTTAGTTCCTTCTGCTTGAAAATATGTTCGAGACTCCTGTGATCAGTGTATATAGTGCACTTGGTATCGTACAAGTAATGGCGCCATATCTTGAGTGCAAAAACAACCGCTCCCAGCTCTAAATCGTGTGTTGTGTAATTCTGTTCGTGAATCTTAAGTTGGCGCGAAGCATAAGCAATAACTTTATCCCGTTGCATCAATACGCATCCAAGACCCTGGATAGATGCATCGCAGTAGACTACAAAATCGTCCGTGCCTTCAGGCAATGAGAGGATAGGTGCACTACAAAGTCTACCCTTTAAGTGCTGAAACGCTGTTTCCTGTGTATTACCCCAACGGTAAACCACACCTTTCTGCGTCAGTAGCGTAAGCGGCTGTGCAATCTTTGAGAAGTCTTTGATGTACCGTCTGTAATAACCCGCCAAACCCAAGAATTGGCGTATTTCGGTTGGTGTGCGAGGTGCAGGCCAGTTCCTGATCGAATCTACCTTGGATGGATCGACATGAATCCCATCCCTGTTTACCACGTGGCCTAAGAAGTGGACTTCACGAAGCCAGAAGTCGCATTTTGAAAACTTGGCGTACAGTTGCTCCTTTCGGAGAAGTTCCAAGATAAGACGTAAGTGCTGCTCGTGTTCCTCCTGACTCTTGGAGTAGATCAGAATGTCGTCGATGAAAACGATGACGAACTTGTCAAGATAGGGTTTGCACACCCTGTTCATAAGATCCATGAAAACTGCAGGCGCGTTCGTTAACCCGAAAGGCATGACCAGAAACTCGTAGTGGCCGTAGCGTGTTCTGAACGCTGTTTTGGAGACGTCCTCATCCCGGACTCTCAGTTGATGATACCCTGACCTTAGATCAATCTTCGAGTAATGGCTCGACCCTTGCAACTGGTCGAATAAATTGTCGATGCGTGGAAGAGGATAGCGATTCTTCACAGTCACCTTGTTCAATTCGCGGTAGTCTATACACATGCGGAAGGTACCATCCTTCTTCTTTACAAATAATACTGGAGCTCCCCAAGGCGAAGAGCTAGGACGTATGAAACCCTTTTCCAAGAGTTCTTGCAATTGCTTAGACAGTTCTTCCAGTTCATTTGGAGCTAAGCGATAAGGTGCTCGAGCTATAGGTGCTGCTCCTGGAGCGAGCTCGATCTGAAATTCGACCTGACGATGAGGCGGTAACCCAGGTAACTCTTCAGGAAACACTTGAGGAAAATCGCGTACTACTGGAATATCCTCAATCTTTTTCTCTTTCTTCGCTGTATCGGTAACGAGTGCTAAAACAGCTGTGTGGCCCTTTCGTAGACACTTCTGAGCCTTCAAGAAGGATATGATGCCACTCACGACACCACTCTTGTCGCCTTGAACTTCGAGAGGTTCTTTACCAGAACGGGGAATACGAATGATCTTCTCCTTGCATAGGATCTCTGCTTGTTGTTGGGATAACCAATCCATACCGATGACGATGTCGAAACTATCGCAACGCTGGGGTCATTCCTAGTATCACCCTGACCAATCACGAACACTCGACCCCTGGCACCATTGCCGTCGTTATTATCCCCGTTGTTGTCTTCGCTAGTTCCCGTTTCCTTGGTTGTGGTTCTGATTCTGGTTCTGGTTCAACCGTGGGCAGTGTCTCTTGAAGAGACCTTCAGCACCACCCTGATAACATCCCTTGTTACCCTGCTGTTGCTGCTGATTCTGAAGATCTTGTGTCTGTTGTTGTTGGTTCTGGCTTGCAGGACGTGAGTTTCTACCATCTTTGGCTCCATGACCAAGCTTGTCGCATCATTGACAATGGTTTCGGTTGCACTGCCCGCTGTGGTGCGAGTTACATCGTTTGTACTTAGGGTAACAGAAGTAGTGGAAGTAGTAGTGGTAGTAGTATCGCTGATACGTTGAGGCAGCTTGTTCTGTCCCACTGCCTGGTCCGTGAGACGATGAGCAAGATGAGTAACATCTTGAATAGTAGCAAGATTAGCAGTCATCACATGACTTTGAATTTCTGGTACTAAGCCTTTGAGGTACCGCTCTCGATGCGTTTGATGGGAGGTTCCACCATAGTAGGGCACAAAGTTGCCAGTTCGTTAGATCGCTTCGTGTACGCTTCTATCTCTGACCCCGTCATCTTCATGTTAAAGGATTCCACTACCAGCTTGTGGATGTCATCACGACTGTAGTATTCACGTTTGATCAGTCCTTAAAATCATTCCATGGGGTGGCATTAGCAGCCGCCAGCCCCAGCATCTGAACTTGCGCGTTCCACCAAGTTAACGCAGTGCCTTAGAGAGTATCAGTGGCATATTTCACCTTACGAGCCTCGGATCATTCACACACTCGAAGACCGATTCGAGTCCCTCGAACTAATGGAGGAGTCCAACAACTCCTTCAGTGTCGCTGAAAGTAGTAGGACGACAGTCCATAAAAGTCTTGTATGTGCATACAGGTGGCTGAGCGTATTGACTTGTCGTGCGCGTTAGAGTAATCACAATTAAGCACAAGTGTTAAGTTACGAGAGTAGGATCTAAAGATCCTAGAGTGAGTTGTGATGGCAGGCTACACCTCCTGCCTGGGCAGCTGCGAGTGCTGCAGTAACTTGTTCAGTGATCGAAGCCGCCAACTGGGCTTGAGTTAGGTTAACGCATCCACTCACGATCTTGACATCAAGGAGGACATGTGGATGAGAGGTTCGCGAATAGTGCGAAGAGAGTGAGCACACAAGTATTCTCAAGCAATAACATATAGTAAGTTCTGAAATCTGAGCATACCACGAGCAAAGTTCTATGTAATTCTAACAAGTAGGTAAAGTAACATGAATAGTAGTACCTATGATGTTGAGCCTTGCACGTGGAGCGAAGCGTCGTTGTGGATCGTTGAGAGCATTGTTCTGGTTATAGTCTGGTTTTAACAAAATCGTTTTCCCCTTATTAAAACCGAGTTCTCTATAACCAATGGCTCTGATACCAATCTGTCACACCCCCAAAACCCACACGCGGAGTTCCACCGCTTGGAGGCGTGACATGACCAGGATCAGGCCACCAATCATATCAAACATAATAAGTATTAAATGTAATTTAAACCAAACGATATGAAAGGTGTTCAAACAAAACATGTTCAGTGTATAGCGGAAGCAAAAATGTAAACCCAACGTAAGTAGTAAGTTCAAATGTTTAAATGTTTCATCGTAAGTTCCACAATCCGTGCCCACAACGACCGCATCTCCCGTGCAAGCTCCCAGAGTACCTATGATCCTGCAAGGCATGTAACAGAGAGTCAACAACTAGTTGAGCGAGTTCACAGTTGGTTATTCAGTTATAATGTTCGTTTCGTAAATCAGTTGCTCGTTTTGTAAACCATGTTTCGTATGTAATAGCATCGCGGCCCTCTAGGCATGTTTGCGAAGTTTAGTGGGGGTCTCCCATGTTTTCTAGACTAGTTATATTTGTATCGCGGCCCTCCAGGCATGTTTGCGAAGATTTAAGTATAGTTCGCGGCCATTCCAGGCATGTTTGCGAAGATTGTTCTAGTATAGTTCGCGGCCATTCCAGGCATGTTTGCGAAGATTAGTGGGGGCTTCCCATGTGTAGACTAGTCGTATTTGTACGTGCCCTTCTTGATCCAAGGACCGTAGCGAGTGTGAGTGTACGTAGGTTTTACGTACGTTAAGGTTGTTGTCCTACCCAAGGAGGACGAACGTACGTATTCTACCCAAGGAGAATACGCAGGATTAATATTGGCATCCTACCCATGGAGGATGGCGGTACATATCCTACCCAAGGAGGATATGTAGGTTCCATTTTAGTTTCTTAACCCATTCCCAAACCACCGGGAATCCCATGCCTTAGAAAGAGTGTGAACTCACCTTGTTTTGCTCGGTATGCTAAAGTATGTGCTCGCAAATAAGTCAATCACGTCCTAGAGTATGCACGTATATAAAATCAGTTTGTGTTCAAGTTGTTCACGCATAAGCAGGTAACACGTAATCATAATCATACTAGTCATGTTTGACATTTAACAGCAGTTAGGTATTCCAGTTATCACTTAACAGAATTAACCCAAGTTACTGTGCTGATTACACCTTTGGCGAAACATACATTCGGCGAAACACATACTTTGGCGAAACACAATAGTTGGCGAAACAAAACTCTATTTCGTCGACAGTCCTTGGCGAAACACATTCTGTTTCGCCCAGGGTTCTGTTTCGTCAAGAAGATCAGTTACTTCACCTACACATCAGTTACATAAAATACGATTGTGCATCATGTATTATATCTATTCATTCAAATTATCAATCATGGCCGACAACTAACCAACATGTACATGCTATTAGTGGACCTATTCATATGGTGTCTGCAAGTTTACACACGTGATCCCTTAGTCTAGCAAGTCACACATATTCATCATACCAAGTCAAGCAGCAACAAGTTTCCACAATTCCAATTACCCAAACTGTTAGAATCTTAGATCAATATTAGAGCACATGGCCGCCATTTTTAATTCAAGATTGTCAACTTGACAGTCCACTTTCATTCAAGTGTATTGGACCACTAAACCCACTGATATATCATAATCGATTTTATTATTAGTATCAAATACCCAAGCATATAACACATCACAATCAAACCTATCAATTCAACAACATATATGAAAACAATTAACATACAAATCTTGACTAACCTATCCTGACATCACGCACATGAGCCGCCCTTTGACAATTCAAACCATAATTAATTCTCAACAAATAATTCTCATATCCTTTGACCGATTAATTGCATATTCTATACCATTTATTTTACTGCCACACATGCAAACCTTAGATCTAAATTATGGCTAGTTAAGAAATCATGTGCAATTGTCAGAGATCAATCAACATAGAAAAAGCATCATCTATCATCTTATGTATATATATATCGATAACAAAAGACAAAAGGCACTAACCACCAATGATCAAAACAAGAGAGATTCGGCTTCGAATATGAGGAGCAGCCGTCGAGTTTAAAGCAAACCGAGAGAGAGAGGGGAGGATATGCGATTAGGGTTTTCTTATTTTTGCCCCAAAAGTGTGAAATAGAAGTCAGTGGATGTTAATATACTCGTGTTAACATGCTGGGCCCTTAATGGGCTTCGGCGAATCAATGGGCCGACGAAACACATTCGTTATATTATATCACAACGTACATAGTTACAAAACAAACAAGTCAAACAACTAACAGTCAAAGTCAACGTGAAATAAATACGAAAGTGAAAGTCGGAAACTCGAGTTGTCACAGGTTATTCAGAAGATTCTGAAACTGCCAGTCAGTGGTCCACCATTCTTCCAGCTCTCCTAGAGGTCGGGAGTTAACAAGGGGATCTGGAATAGTAGGTTCCAGATTGACTGGAAGTTGGGCTTCAGCTGGGTAATTGAAGAGAGTCTCATCTGCAGGTCCGATGAGGTCGCTATTTGCCAGTTGGCGGTCCAGCTCCTCCCAAGGTGGCATTTCTTGGGCTTGCCTTGAACTTTCTCCAATCTCTATTCCTTTGCCTTTATCTTTGGGATCCTCAGTCTTTATAACTTTTTGTGTTGCTGGCCTTTTTCTACGCACACGCCTCCAGCCTACAAGTCTTCTTCTTTTCTTCGGTTTAGGTTTTTCCTGAGGTTGGGCTTGGAATACCATTGGCTCTTCAGTGTCAGCCTGGTAGCCAGTGAAGGTACTGGTGGTATCCATATCTGAGCTATGGATAGAAAAGTTTTGAAGTGCTTCTGATAGTTCATTCATGTTGTTTAGCATACATGAAGAAACACACAAAATTCTAAGTTAAATTTTGTAAATTAAATTTTTACAGAATCACAGAATGGCAATCAGAAAATTAAGTATTTCTAAATACTTAATTGGCTTAAATCAGTGGCTCTGATACCACCTTTTTCTGTCACGGCCCCCGTCCCGGTTTTACCCGGTCCAGGAGCCGCGGGACAGAAATCCGTGGTATTTATTATTTGAGTTGACAGTGGAAGTTTAACAGGATCTTTGAAAACTTGAAAATGCCCGATTATTTTATTTCATAATTTGGGATAAACCCCGTAATTTACAATAGAGGAATTTTACTGGGAAATTCCCTGTTTTACAAAAACATGTTTATTTATTTTACTGAGCCACCACTTCAAGCTTTATTAGTGCTCCGTAGCACTTTTCCTTGATTCATGGTAGGTCACCTGAAACATGTTTTAAAAATATTTTATCAGCGGGGAAATACTGGCGAGACACTCAATTTGATAAAACGACACATAGTTATAAATTACAACATAAGAGCGATTACAATGGCTACTATCTTATTTTTATCTGGCGCCGTGTCACCTCCTGGTGACGATGGTCATACCACTATTGGGTCCTTTCACCCAAGTAGTGATGATTATCACTGTTAGGTTGATGAACCTAACCGTGAGAAATTAGTAATGTGCACAATACCCCACTAGCCAGTGATTCAAGATAACCACGACTTAATCCCTGTAATTATAACTTTTGAAAATGGTTGGAATATTGTAAAACATTATTGATAAAAAGAGAATGACTCACATTGCAAGTTTAAACGGGCGGAGTTTAGCCTACTGATAAGCCTTGTAACCTAAATTAAATGACAATGCATACGAACTAGGTCAGTAACTTAATACAACATTTACGATAACTCACGAGATTAAAACCCTCACGACGAATGACAAAGTATAGCCCTAATTCGGGCAGCACTTAAACATCCATCGGATTGGTTTCAATGGATCGGACATTGAATCGTAGCAGTGATCGAGTTAATACCCTGTATCATAACAGCGTCTCTCTAATTAAAAATCACGACTTTAAGCAGTATACTTCGTCTTTTGAAATGATTTTTGAACACAGATGAACTGCTCATGTCCAACTCATTTATAGCAGAAAAATGAGTTTTACACGGCCTGCGTAAAACATAATAAGAGTTTACGCGGCCCGCGAGGGCCACCTAGTCTAGAACTATGGCTAGTGTGTCACACCTAGGTCTGCCACGTGTGCGACACGTGGCCTGGAACGCTTATCCGGTCAACAACACTTTGACGCGGCCCGCGTAAGCCTAAGCTTACTCTTACGCGGCCCGCGTGAAACCCAGAAATCTTGTTTTCTTGGTTTTTTATGCACATTAGGGTTTCAGGGGTTTCGGGTTTTCACTTACGGGTCATTTTCGGACATTTTTGCAGTCCTTACACCCGTGTGCAGAAGCGTATCTGTACTATCAAGATTTGCTTGGATTCTGCGAATCTTAGCGTTGACCACGCCCCATGTCGAGCTGGGCACGCCCCCGTGTCGGGAATAGAAGCTTCTATAGCTTTGTCCTTTCTGCAGACATCTGGCCACGCCCCTGTGTCCGCTAGGCACGGAGTCGTGGTCTGCCTTCTGTTCACTTGTTTTTGCTTGGGAAGATGCTGTCGAGGGGTCGAGCATGCCACGTTTATTCCTTTTCTTGTAATTATGTTAGATTTTGCTGCATATTTGCTTCTTTTGTTCATTTACGCTCATTTGATCATGAAAATACAAAAGGAAGACAAACGCACACTTTTTCCAACATTAGTACTAAAAAGGGTTAGTTTTATGTCTCATTTGATGTAATTTATATGTTGCATTTTACACACATCATTAATAATAAAATAATCTGGTGTTTTCCATTTTAAACAATCCTGTTAAAAGTTTCTGCTGCCAATTAAACACCAATACCACGAGTTTTCTGTCCCGCGGCTTCCGAACCGGTAAAACGGGTCGAGGTTCGTGACAGAAAAAGGTGGTATCCGAGCCACTGGTTTAAGCCAATTAAATATTTGAAAAATATTTGTGCTTTTGTGAAAATCTATTTGCAATAATTTAAAATATTAACTTGGAAATTTTATGTTTCCTTATATATGACTAACAGCTTGAGTGAACTATCTGAGGCTCTCCAAAACCTCTCAATACATTGCACTGAAATGGATGCTACCGGGGACCAGGCCGGATACCAGGCGGATGAAGACGAGCCACTAGTGTTTCAAGCCCAGGAAAAGCCCAAATCCAAGAAAAGAAGGAGGCTTTTAGACTGGAAAAGAGGAAGAAGGAAGAAACCTGCAGCACAAAAAGTGAAGAAAACTAGTGATCCAAAGGGAAAAGAAAAAGTAGTGGGAGAAAGTTATGGCCAAGCTCCAACTTTGCCACCCTGGGAGGAGCAAGATAGAAAACTGGCAAACTGTGACCTTTTCGGCCCAACTGATGAAACCCTTCTGAATTTTCCCGCACAATCGGAACTCCCTATCAACTTGGAACCTGTCATCCCTGAACCTATTGTCAACCCCCAACCTCTTTCAGGACAAATGGAAGAATGGTGGACCAGCGACTGGCACTTACGAAACTTCATGAATAATCCAGATGTGTACTTCCCACAGCCTAACCCAGCCCCTGCTCCTTTTCCACCCATGAACCCAGAAAATGTTGCTGAACTACGCCGTTACGGCGAAGAGCTGATGGATGCAGAAAACCGGATCCGGGCTGTAGGAGAAAACCTCTCCTGGAAGTACGATGAAGGGGAGTTTCGTTTTTGAAGACTGTTAACCGTAGTGTAGTTATTTTGTATAAAAATAATATGTGAGAAAAAAACACAACAACAAAATATAATAATAATAATAATAAAACATATAATAATAATAATGTATAATATTGTATAATAGTATTAAAATACAACATCTGTAAATATCTGGTTTGTATGGATGCATAAATATTATATATAAAAATATAAATGTCGCAATGTCGACGATTTTGGTTACATGTGCTGACTTAGTTGTGGTTGTGATTGCCCTATTGTGTTTAGTTGTTATCTATTTTGTGACAATAATTCGTATATATTGTTAATAATTCAGATGGCAGACGTAGTAAGCCAACCGGAAAATGAAGTTAACCAATCTGAACCAAATAATCAAGAAGGTTTTCTCAATAGAGAAGATATAGAAAATATAGTTGCTCAGGGTATAGCCAATGATATCCCAGCAATTGTTGATGCTGCTAAAAATCCCGTAGAACCTTCCAAAACCCACAATAGCAAACGCACTGTCACACCCTCAAAATCCACACGCGGAGTATTACCGCGAGGCGCGTGACGACCAGGATCTTAGCCACTAATTATTTCGAATCGTTTGGTTATTATAACAAATAATGGTGTAATTAGCGGCCAATTTAAATTTTTCAAAACATAGTTTAAGTTTGCAGCATAAAGGAAGAGAATACATATCGTAATTTAGAACCACAAGTTTGTTATCATGAAACTTACAAACCACGCACTCCATCCGATTGCAACGTCCGTCCTAACTGTATCGAGCAACCTGCAAAGCATGCAGTAGAGTGTCAACATAACGTTGGCGAGTTCACGTGTTTGTAGTTTTTCAGTTTTAATTCCAAAAACTTGTTTTAACCAGTTAATTTATCCGTTTATACATGCCATGTGGAGCTACCTCATAAGTGAGCGACTAAACTGTTTTTCCAATACTGAATACTTACTTAACCGTACGTTTCCGCAGTTCCCCGTTTGTCAATGTTCTATCATCATTGACGGTTTGCCTGAGTCTATTAGTTCACTCCCGTTCCCAGTAACAAGGGTCGGTGTGAGGCTGGTTACACCTAAATAGCGCTATTAACTAATAACCCGTTCGCCTGGCCCCGGCGACTAATCGGTATTAAATGGTAGGGACTTGAGTGATAGAGTTTCGTTTAGTGTTGCTCGTTGCATTTCCGTACAAACAGTAATTAACTAAGAGTCCCGCATAAGGGAGAAAAGTAGTTTGCATCCCACACAAGGAGATAGCGTTGTTATCCGTATCCCACATAAGGAGATAGAAATACCGTATCCCGCACAAGGAGATAGCGTTGTTACCCGTATCCCACACAAGGAGATAGAAATACCGTATCCCGCACAAGGAGATAGTAAGCAATCCCAAACCAGGAAAAGTGTTTTGTTCCGTTTCCCAACCACCGGGAACGCATGCTTTAAGTAAAAAGTAGTGAACTCACCTTTGCTTTGCTCGGTAGTTAATTTACTTATGTTACGTTGGTCAACCATACCCTATTATGGTTTATAAACATTTATTAGGTTCGTGTGCAAGTAATGGCACGTACAACCACACGTATTTAGCACATAGCACGTAAGTTACACTAGTATAGCTGCATATACGTTATTGGGCCTATCCTATCATAAAAAAAAATAGTTCAACAGTAACAGTTAAACATTAACAGTAGCACATAGTCCAAAACATCGGTTTATGCGGCCCAACAACTAAGCAGAGTAGTCCAGTCGAAACCGGGTGGTCTCGACTCGAGAACAGAGGTCTCGAGTCGCAACCACGATTTCCTGAGTCAAAATCAGATGGTCTCGAGTGGTGCATAACTGAGTCGCAACCTCTGGGGGTCTCGAGTCAGGTCTCGAGTTAGGTCTCGAGTCGAGATCAGGAGATCTCGAGTCGTAACCAAGCTAGTCTCGACTCCTGGAGCGTGTTGTCTGGTTTCGAGTTGTCAATCAACGGTCTCGAGTCGCAACCGCATGGTCTCGACTCGCAAACTGTGCAGATGTTTCTAGAATTCTCCGAATGGTACTATCCAATCAGGTTTCATAAGCATGTACTATTCCATCAAATTTCACTAACATGTTTTATTCTACCGTACACTCATCAAATCAGATTAAACCAACATATTTCAAATATCTTCATATTATTCAAACAGTTCATCATTCATCAAAATGGATCTAATACTATAACTTTTCATCAAAACATATCATCATGCTCACAACATCACCATAAAACACATCATGAGTATAATCGAATCATCACTACTCCATCCGTACCTATTACAACTAACCATATTTCAACATTTATTCAATCAAACCCATATCACAACCATGATTTAAAACCAATCAGCGAGCATATTTCATGTTCTAAGTTAACAGCTTGTTACAAGAGTTTTACCAAAACTCTATCATCAGCCTATTCATCATCCACGCCTTATTTCACCAAACAGTCATATTGCACAAGACTACTGTTTCAAAAATGCATATTATCACAAAAGGAAAAACATCACATATCGGAACATCAAGTAATAACGAGTGCCAATCAATTATCAAACCCTAGTTTGAATCACACCACATTCATGTTTTGAGCCAATCAAACAGTGACAGTTGTTTTTAATAGCTGAAACAATTTTTGGGACCCCTCTGTGCACTTAAAAATCAAAACAAGCAGCCAACCATCAACAAAATCTAAACACAAAAAGTGAATAAACTAACCGAAGGGTTGGGGTGTGACCCAAGACTGAACCAGGCCGGCCTCACCCGAACCAGCCACCACGTGAGGCCCACTGGAGATTAAAGCACCACCGCCACTGTAAGGTTCTTCCGACGTGGCTCTGGTGGCGAACGCCGCCGTCGACCACCACCATCAACATCGTCATCATCAGCAACAGGTGGCCATCCTCATCATCGACAACCGTATATAATCGTCCTCGTCCTTGCTACTGTCACTGATTGGTTGCGCCGCCACTCGCGGCGGTTCTGTTTCCGTTAAGATCTCTCTCTCTCACCTCCGATTCTCTCTCTCTCTCTCTCTCTTTTTATCTCTGGATATGCAGATTAAGAGGGGTGTGTGTGTGTGTTATAGGGACAAAGAAGGAATGGAGAAGATTTTATGGGGAAATCGGGTGTAGCTGGCCTGAAAATGGCGGCGGTGGAGTCGCCGGAGAACAGCTCCGACCACCGGAGTTGAAGGGAGGAGACGGGGAGTAATTGTCGGCTGCTTTAGGTGCACTTTAGGGTTTTGTGTTTTTGTAAAAATGAAGGGGGAGAGGATTAAGTGTGTATAAATAGGTAGGGTTTGGGTTTAGGGAGTGGGCTTGGGCTTGGGCTTAGCCCGAGTGTGCGAGTTCATCTAACGACTACGCGTCTCAACCGACTGGCCCGGTTTATCTGTAAGATAATGGTAGATGAAATAAATACCCGAACAACCCTCTCATCGCGGATTATTATTTTGTAAATACATAATAATAATAATAATAATATTAATAATAAAAATAAGTGTGCGTATTACTAGAATGCCCTTCTCTCGACAACGAGAGTACGGGTTGTCACACGCACTCGCGACGATAATTTCAGTTACAGTGTGAATGGAGGCGATAATAATAATAATGTAATTCAAGCCCCAGTACTTAAGAAAATGAAAGTGATGACAACTGGTTGCACTTATAAAGAATTTCTCGCCTGCAAACCAAGCGAATTTGCAGGAAATGAAGGAGCCACTGTTGCACTTCGTTGGTTAGAAAAGACGGAAGCTGTATTCAAAATAAGTAAGTGCACAGAAGAAGACCGGGTCATGTATGCATCCCATCTTTTCAAAGAAGAAGCTTTAGAATGGTGGAACACGGTGCTGCAAGCTAAAGGAAGTGACGTGGCCTATGCCATGAGTTGGGATGAGTTTAAAGAATTGGTAGAAAGGAAATTTTGTCCTTCCTACGAAAAGGAACAGATGACAAATCAATTCCTGAACCACCGGATTGTCACACCCTGACTTTTGCGGAAGCGTGATTATGTGTGACTTGCTTAATATCATTGCATTCAACCATAACAAACAACTAAATGATAGAAACCACGATGTTCATCCATTTAGAAGTTTCAAAATAATGCAACCATCATTGTTTAAAATCCAAACACAGACTTCATGTTTAAAATACACAACAACCCAAGTTTAAGTTCCGAAATGGACTTAACAAAAGACACTATTAAAACTAGGCTTTGAACCATGTATCTTATCCAAGGTAAAATACACGATTCAAACCCTTCAACACTGGATGACATCTTTTATTTGAAGACAGAACTTGAAAATCCTCGCACGCCTTCCAGATCCATAATCAATTTCCTGAAATACATGTAGTTTGAAAACATCAACAAAAGTTAAGCGAGTTCATGTGTTTTGTGTGTGAGCTCATAATAAACTTGTAATCATTGTAAGTATGTATTTGTAAACCCGGTATGAAAGCAACAAGGAAACAAATCAATTAACGGTTTGCAAGGCCATTAATATGTGTGCAGTGATGCAGGAAGGCTCAAACCTAGCGGATTTTGTATCAGGCTTCCGGCTGGAAGACATAGTCACCTCATGGGCCAAATCCCGGTCCCAAGGGTGGGGCTCGCAACACCTAAATAGATCTATCTCTCATGTCCCTCGGTCCTTATACGAGGATTAATGGTCTTAAGCGTTGTACCCACCACTCACATGATCTAACAGTTCATTCCTTAGCTAACCATACCATATGTAAACGTTTGTAAACAATTAGTAACATGTATTTCACCCTCGAAGTTATAAAACTGAAAACAGTTAAAAGAAAAGGGGGACATGAACTCACAGTCTTGCGTTCTTCAATCAAATAACTCAAAGCTCCTTCTAGATTGCACGGCTACCTACAAACGTACTATGGTTTATTAGACGGATGGGGCGTGCCTTCACTTTAGTCTTATTTAGTATCTTTGAGTTACGTTTCTTGATGTCATAAGTATTATTCCAAAGTATATAATTATTTGTTAAAATAATAACTATTTTAACTTAAATTATATTTATTAATTGTTGGAATATTAGTTAAAATAATATATTTTAACTTGACACATTTATGTATTTATACATGTATATATTTCCCCAAGGATGGGTATACTTGCACTTGTATTCTTAAACTTGTGTATTTTGCCAAGTATTGGTGACGTATTCTGGTGTGTATTTATACGTACGAGAATACGTATTTTCATTGTATTTATTAAGTATTCTTATACTTAATTTTGTATATAATTTTCCGGAATATTATTTTCAATGAAAATCACCAATATATATATTCTTAAAATATATATTTTAAGAAATCATTTATAGAAATTTATCGATACTTCTTCTTGGCAAAAATATATTTATATTTTCATATAAACCTCATAAATAATATATTTTCAAGATTAACTTAGAAAATATTTATAAATCCATTTTTCACCCCAAAAATAATATATTCTAAATTTGTTTAAGGAAATATATATTTTCTCTCAAAAATATTATATTTTCTAATAACTCAAGAAAACATATATATTTTTTCTTTACCCAAAAATAATATATTTTCTTTTTGACAAAAATATGATATATTTTTGTAATAATTATAAAAATCATATTTTCGTTCTCTTGGTTTCCAAAATAACGTTTATCAAAATATACTTACGAATTTAATTCCGGAATATTTTTAATTTATATTCCTTGTTCGTTTTGTCCAATTTTTGGGTATAAATTATATATTTATATTCTTGGGATTTTTGGTAATATTTTGTGTTATAATTCTTGGTATTTTGGTGAGTTATATTATTTCAAGTTCTAAAATAATATAACTAATACACATAATATACACGTAATCACACACATTGTGACATTTAGTCACTTTTATTTAACAAAATCAACCTCCAATATTTGTAGTTCTTGTAATAAAAATTATAGCAAATTTTATTTGAAAGATCATGGTTAAAATATACTTGTAAATACTTGTTTAAAAATATTTTTCTAAGTGTTTAAATTCTAGAAAAATTTTGCCATAGTTTTCCCTTAAAAATGGAGGTTTTCATGCTTTCAAAACATATCATTTTCTTTTAAAAATATCACAAATCATCAATAATTCAAACAAATACTTACCAAATGCCAAAATCAAGCATTTTACACTACTTCATGAACTTGAAATTTATAAAAAATTGTAGTAACTTAGTAGAGTGTTTACTAAGCTTAGTTACCCTTTAAAGTGTGGTTATTTGTTTAAAAACATCATTCTTGAAGATTTTAGATCTTTACAACTTGTAAAATGATTTTCTAAAAATATTTCTTTTTGAATTCTTCTTGTCATTAACATGTTTCTACACTTGAATAATCACTAAAAATGTGATTAGTTTTTTTAAAAACATGGTTAAGTAAATCTTGTAATTTAACTTAGTTTCTTGAGAAAACTAGTTTTGAAATCATTCATTTTTATGACCAATAACATGTTTCTTACTTCATTATTCAAGAAAAGCACTTAATCTTCCAAGTTCATGTTTACATATTAGGATGATCATCTTGATTCATCACATAATCATCCTCTCACTTGCTAGATCATGTGTTTAATCACAATCCAACAAGTTTCATATGATGTTTAACATCATAAACACAATCAATCAACAATCAACAATCAAGAAGCATGTAAACACTTAAAAAACATAGATTATCATGATTTAGAGCTTTATGTTAGTGATTATGTTCTTGATCTTTAATGTTCTTCATGATTAGTCTTTTACATACACTTTTAACCAACATAACAAGATGTAACATGAGATGAGAAGGGCCTTACTACTAGCACAAGGCTAGGGAAAAACACAAGTTGATGAAGATGATAAATTAGGTGGATAAAAGCACTTAAGAGAGGTCCTTCAATCCCCAAAGGCTCCAAGCTCCTTAAACAAGCTTCTTACACCTTAAGATCACTAGAGAATGGATGAAGATGAAGTGAAAGATGGTGGTGGTGGTGGTGGTCTTGTTCTCAGCCAAAGGTGGGAGAGGAAGAGAGGAGAGTGAGTGTGTTATATGTTGTGAAGATAATGAGAATGAAAGACTTAGGGTCTAAATAAACTTGCTTCCAACATTGCTAAATCCAATGTTTCATGTGTTCTCTAAAGTAATGCAAGATCAAATAAACAAAACAAGAAAAATCAAGGGTGGGCCACCCTTGTATAACCGTAACATGAGGGGGGTGTGGTTAGTTGGTAATCGTTAGTTAAGTTAGTTTGGCTGAAATCCAAGGGTTTAGTTAGTGTATAAGTTGTTATGATGTTATAAGAGGTGTTATGATGTTCGGGGACCATAACTAGCTCGGAAATGGTAAAACAATGCTTCTAGTGAAAATTTGGTGTTTCGAGTAGTGTCCGGTTGTTCGGTTGATTACCGGTTCGTTAAGGTGCTAAACTATACAGTTTAGTGTGCTTTATGTTACCTTTTGTGACAATTTTGATTCCCGACACTTGGGGAAGTATTCTGGACCATTTAACCATAATTCTGCATAATATTAAGTTGTTTAAATGCTGATTTTTGCTGAATTCTGCAGAATTCTTCAGTTTATGTGAGTTTTAGGCACTTTCCGGCACTTAAACTATCACTAGGAAGGCAGTTTAATGATCCTTACTTTCCTACACACTATACTAGTGTAACTCTTGTTTTCTGGCTCATTCTGTGTCTCCATACCATGTCTGTCTAAGTACTGAACTCCCATCAGCATTTCTGATTTTTCTGATAACTGTGCTAACTTTGTTTCGTGCATCATTTGAATCATAAAGTGTTGCATGCAATAATGATATGACATCATGCAATATGCGATGCACATGTATGTATGATAACAATAACCAGAGAGCATTCATGTCATTAATTTAAATCAGCACAGTCATTAAGGCACTAATTACTGTTTAATTATTGTACGGATACATGAAATTTTGACAGTTGTCACACGGATGGTGGATGTTAATTGTCGTGAGTATACTTCGAAATTTTTCGAGTATGCTACGATTGTACCAACTCTGGCCTCGCCAGAACCTGTACTTATTTCTCGCTATATTTGGGGATTGATTAACGAGATTCGCGACATAGTCAAAGCTGCGAGACCCCGGACGATCGACGATGCCGTCGAACTGGCCAACACCTTGACTGACGGATTGGTGCGTACAAGAGAGAAGAACAGGAAGAATGAATTGGCTCAAAAGGTTACCCAAGGTTTCCGTATGGGTAATAATAGTAGTAACTTCAAGAAAAAGGGAGCCTGGCAGTCTTCCATCCCGCCATTTTGCGAAAACTGTAAAAGGAAACATTTCGGAAATTGTAAGGAGTATTGCAATTTCTGCAAAAGACCGGAGCACCAAGAAGAGGAGTGCAGGAGGAAATCGACGATCTGCTACAACTGCGGAGAAGCTGGACATTTTAAGCCAAATTGCCCTTTGGTCAAAGCAACTAATAACAAAGCAAAGGCGACCGATGGAACTAATAAAAAGAATGCAAGGGCCTTTCAGCTGACAACGCAAGAGGCAGATCTGATACCAGACGTGATAGCTGGTACGTTCCTTGTGCATGATGTTTACGCAAAAGTATTATTTGACTCTGGTGCAAACCAAAGTTTTATAAATACTTCATTCTGCCAAGCTCTTAAGCAACCCTTAATCAAACTTAGGCACGTTTATACGGTAGAAACGGCAGACGGAAACTATGTCAGTATAGATAGAATACTGCAGGAAGGAAAAATAGAACTCTCAGGACATAAGTTCTCAGCAAACCTTTTACCTATGAATCTAGCAGGATTCGATGTTGTGTTAGGAATGGATTTGTTAATAGCCAACCATGCTCGAATCCTATGTAACCAGAATTCCTTACAAATTCGTACGCCAACAGGAGAAATCATTCTGATTACAGGAGATAAACCACGCAAGACACTGAAATTCATTTCAGTAATGAAAGTTGCTAGTTATAAACGAAAGCAAGGTATAGTGTATATGATTTCAGTAATCATTAACACTAAAGGCAAAGAACTTAAAGAAATTCCAGTAGTATCCGAATACCCAGATGTATTCCCAGAAGATCTACATGGAGTACCACCCGATAGGGAAGTTGATTTTAGAATTCATATTATACCTGGAACTGTGCCAATAGCTAAGGCACCCTAGCGTTTAGCACCAACAGAAATGTTAGAACTGAAAAAGCAGATAGATGAATTGTTAGGGAAATGATTCATACAACCCAGTTCATCCCCCTGGGGAGCACCGGTGTTGTTCGTGAAAAAGAAGGACGGTTCGATGCGAATGTGTATCGATTATAGGGAATTGAATAAGGTTACCATTAAGAATCGATACCCGTTACCTAGGATTGATGATCTTTTTGATCAACTTCAAGGGGCTAGATACTTCTCTAAGATAGATTTACGCTCCGGATATCATCAACTAAAAGTACAGGAAGAGGACATTCCTAAAACTGCTTTCAGGACTAGGTACGGCCACTACGAGTTTACAGTCATGCCATTTGGACTGACAAATGCTCCTGCAGCATTCATGGATATGATGAATAGAATCTGTAAGTCGTATTTGGATAAATTCGTAATTGTCTTCATCGACGATATACTTATTTATTCCAAAAGCCAAGACGAATATTGTGAGCACCTGCATGCACTCTTAACTCTGTTAAGAAAGGAAAAGCTTTACGCCAAACTTTCTAAATGTGAATTTTGGTTACAAGAGGTGCAATTTTTAGGACACATGGTTAATCAAGAAGGTATTTACGTAGATCCTTCCAAGATAGAAGCTATCATAAGTTGGAAAGTCCCACAGTCAGCTACAGAAGTAAGAAGTTTTCTAGGATTAGCTGGATACTATAGGCGTTTCATCCGAGACTTTTCCAAGATAGTTGTTCCCTTAACTATGCTAACCTGTAAAACTGTTAAGTTTGAATGGGGATCTAAGCAGGAGGAAGCCTTTAGAATTCTAAAGCAAAGGTTAACAAACGCCCCAATTCTTTCCCTACCAGAAGGAACAGAAGATTTTGAAGTCTACTGCGATGCTTCTAAGCTAGGATTAGGATGTGTGCTAATGCAACGCAAAAAGGTGATTGCGTATGCATCAAGGCAATTGAAAAAGCACGAAGAAAATTACACGACTCGTGACTTAGAATTAGGAGCAATAATTTTTGCCCTTAAAATTTGGAGACATTATCTGTATGGTAGTAAGTTTACTGTCTTTACAGATCATAAGAGTTTAAGATACATATTTGGGCAAAAAGAATTAAACATGAGACAAAGAAGATGGATTTAAGTGATTACAACTGTGATATTAAATATCACAAAAGAAAAGCAAATGTAGTAGACGATGCCCTAAGTCGTAAGTATCATGAGAACCGAATGCGAGTTCGTGCTCTTAGATTAAATCTGCAGTTAGATTTAATGGAACAACTAAAAAATGTTCAAGAAACAACAATCAAAGATGATGCTAAAGGAATGAAAGGAAGAATCAAAGAATTAGAGCAAGGAACTGATGGAATTTGGAGATTCCACCAGAAAAGAATTTGGGTACCTAGACAAGGAAACCTAAGAAATAAGATATTAGAAGAAGCCCATAAATCTAGGTATACGATGCATCCTGGTAATAACAAAATGTATCAAGATTTGAAGAATAATTTTTGGTGGATAGGAATGAAAAAGGACATAGCTAGTTACGTTTCTAAGTGTTTAACTTGTTCACAAGTTAAGGCAGAACATCAGAAACCTTCAGGTTTACTTCAACAATTAGAAATGCCTGTATGGAAATGGGACTAATAACAATGGATTTTGTTACTAAGCTACCCAAAACTAGGAACGGTAACGATGCAATCTGGGTGGTTGTAGATAGATTAATCAAATCAGCCCATTTCCTACCAATGAAAGAAACCTTTAGCATGGAAAGACTAGCTAAGATATACGTAGACGAAGTAGTATCACTGCATGGAGTTCCACTCTCCATAGTATCGGATAGGGATAGTTATTTCACTTCACATTTCTGGACGAGTTTCCAAAAAGCGATGAGGACGCGCTTGAATTTAAGTACAGCATACCATCCCCAGACAAATGGACAAAGTGAAAGGACAATCCAAACCTTAGAAGACATGCTCAGGGCATGTGTTATAGACTTCGGTGGAAATTGGGACGACCACTTGCCATTAATAGAATTCTCCTATAACAATAGTTATCACACCAGCATTAATGCTGCTCCACTCGAAGCACTTTATGGACAAAAGTGCCGAACTCCAGTATGTTAGGCAGAAATAGGAGAAAGTCAATTATCAGGTCCCGAGATTGTGTAGGAAACCACCAACAAGATAACTTAAATAAAAGAAAGGCTAAAGACAGCTCGAGACCGCCAGAAAAGCTACGCCGACAATCGACGTAAGCCGTTAGAATTTCAAGTTGGAGATAAATTGCTATTCAAAGTTTCTCCTTGGAAAGGAGTAGTTTGATTCACTAAGAAAGGAAAACTGAGTCCAAGGTATGTAGGACCATTTACAGTTATCCAACAAATAGGACCAGTTGCATATCAATTACAACTACCAGAAGAATTAGCAGGTGTACATGATGTATTTCATGTGTCTAATCTTAAGAAATGTTTATCTGATGAAGCACTGGTAGTACCTCTTCAAGATATAGAGGTAAATGAAAAGTTAAAGTTCTTTGAGAAACCTCTTCAAATAGAAGACAGAAAGGTCAAGCACCTCAAACACAAGAGAATGGTACTGGTCAAAGTAAAATGGGATTCGAAAATAGGACCTGGGTACACATGGGAACTGGAATCGGAGATGAAAAGAAAATATCCTTACTTGTTCCAGTAAATCTCGAGGACGAGATTTTAAATAAGGTGGGGAGGATGTAACAACTCTCAAAAAAATATCCTAAAACGCTCCGTAAGTGAAAACCCGAACCCATAAAACCCTACAATTTATAAAAAAATCCAAGAAAACAAGCAATTTTAGTCTGTCGCGGGGCACGACAGAATTAAGAAAGTTGGCCGCGGGGCGCGACAGCTCTATGATCTCCGGATAATGATGAACGACACGTGTCGTCCACATGTCAAGGCTAGATGGTGACACGACAGCCCTAGCCGTAGCTAGGGAGTCCCTCGCCGGCCGCAAAGGATTTAACCGTGTTTGTCGCGGGCCACAAGAGAGTCAAATTTTAGCTATAAATTGTACGTTGCATGAACTTTCCATTCTACTCGAAAATTTCTTTCAAAAATGTTTCCTTTATGCTCAAATAACAATTTTAAGTACTGAGACGCTGCTACGATAACGGGGTAATAACTCGATCCCTGCTACGATACAATGTCCGATCGATTAAAACCGGTCCGATGGATGTTTAAGTGCTGCCCGAATCTTGGGCTATACTTTGTCATTCGTCGTGAGGGTTTCGATCTCGTGAACTATCGTAAAAGTTGTATTAAGTTACTAACCTAGTTTCGTTTTCATTTTATATAACTAGGTTTACTTGCTTAATCAGTAGGCTACCTGTGATCGTTTAATCTGCAATGTGAGTCATTCTCTTTTTATCAAACTGTTTTACAAAACCTCAAATCATTTTTCAGTTGTATTTTACAGGGATTAAGTCTTTGCAAATCCTAAATTACTAGCAGTAAGTGGGGTTTTGTATACATTACTGCTGTAGTATCAATTTTAGGTGGGCGCGCCTAATTCATGATACACGTCACTTTTGGGTGACATGACCCAATAGTGATGTGACCACAGTCACAGATCCGGTCGAGTGACAACTGGACCAGATAATTATAAGATAGGGGCAATTGTAATCGCTCTTAATACTGTAAATTATAGCAACGAGTCTTTTTGTATAAAATAGAATGCACTCGCCAGTATTTCCCGCTGATAAAATCTTTTTAAAACATGTTTCAGGTGATTTACTGTGAACAAGGAAAAGTGCCGTGTAACACTCCAGCTTGAATGAAGTGGCTCAGTAATAAATAAACATGTTTTCTGTAATCAGGAAATTTCCTAGTGAAATTCCTTTACTGTAAAACACGGGGTTTGTCCCGATATTAATAATAAAATAATCCTGTGTTTTCCATTTTAAACAATCATGTTAAAAGTTTCCGCTGGCAAATAAACACCAATACCACGGGTTTTCTGTCCCGCGGCTTCCGAACCGGTAAAACGGGTCGAGGGTCGTGACATTACTGCCTTGCTTGAACAGCAAGAAGATGTGGGTTCTGATCACGCCGTCCCCAAATTTTTTATGTTAGCTTATTTTTTTTGGTTTTTTTTTGTTAATGGCATTAATTGCTTAATTTTGTCAATTGCATCTTTCTCTTTAATTAATAAATTACTCCATAAACATAGCTAAAATAACTATTTAAATTACATCGGCATAAATTTTAGGGATTGATGAGTTTATGTTAAATGAAGATTTTCGAAAATGCCCAAATTTTTTATCTCGCACAGAGCTAATTTTTTTTTATTTTTTATTTTTATGATTTTTGGAGACAGCTCTGTCTAGACCCACAACCCCTATTGAAACAGAACTTTCAGGAATATTCGTAGCAAAAAACAAGATTATACATTTTGCTTATAACATATATATATTTTTTTATTCTTGAGCATTAAGAAATTTAGTTATTATGAGAAGCTCAAGAAAATGAGAAACTATAAATATATCTTAGATCATTTGTAGTTGAAGAGTATGTGAAATGATCTTTTTTCACGTGTCGTCCACGTCATCTTAACCATTTCGTATTATAAAATGGTGTAGTGGTAAGGCATGTGAAATTAATGAGTTAATACATAGAGTTTCGAATTGGAAAAAAAATGGATCAATCACATTTTGGAAATCAACAAATTCGCCCCATGGTCTAAACCATGAGATCAAGCCAAAATTAGCATTTAACGTGAGGTGGGGATGTGTTTACCTCATGCCTGATTGACCATGTAGCATAGTTCTTTAAAATATTACTGGGTGGTTATCTCTCTAGGAGAAATAAACTCTCACCATAGCCAACAGATGCGTCTCTGAGAATTTACGTATCATGTTCGAGCTTGAAAAAATTTGTCATTTCGTAATATTTTATTATTATTAAAAAAAGAACAAATTAGTATTTGGCTCAATAAACCTAATGCCAAGTGGGCTAAATTCTAAATCATAAAAAATTATTTGTAAATGGGCATATATTAGAATTGGTATGAGTTTACTATATAAAATTATATATATATATATATATATATATATATAGGACAAAGATCCGTTAGGAACCACCCCTTGTTGCGAGAACCGCGAGAACCAATGTGAACACAACAAAAAATGCCTAAAAATAGCTAAAAAACACACAATTTTTTTTAATTTTTTTTATGTTAAAATCGCTACTTTTAGTAGCAAAAAAAAAAAAAATTTTGGCTACTAAAAGTATCGATTTTAACATAAAAAATATTAAAAAAAATAGATTTTTTTTTTAGATTTTTTTAGGGTTTAGTTTTTAGCATTTTAGCTTGAGGGGGGGTTTAGGTTGGGGGGGGGGGGGTTAGGTTTTGGGGGTGGGGGGGGGGTGGGGAGTTAGGTTTTTTTTTTTTGGGGGGGGGGGGGGTGTTAGGTTTTTTGTAGTTATTTTAGGTTGTGTTCACATTGGTTCTCGCGGTTCTCGCAATAAAGGTGGTTCTCGCATGAACCTTACCCTATATATATATATATATATATATATGATAAGGATCATGTGAGAAGTAGTAGGCTATTTGAGAAACTTGAGAAGCATTCTGGACCACACATTTTCCCTAAGCAAAAAAAAAGGTAAAAAAATGCAATTTTTTTTTTTTTTTTTTTGAAAAATCGCAGCTTTTTCTTTAAGGATTTAATTTTTTATTTTTTTTAAAAAAAGTTTTTTTTTTTGGAATTTATACACATGTGTATATTGTTAATCTTTTAACTATACATATATGTATATTGTCAATTATACATATATGTATATACATGTTTAAAATTGAAAAATAAGTGTTATTTAGGGTTTAACATTAGTATTTAGGGTTTAGCATTAAGGTTTAGGGTTTAGCTTTATGGTTTAGGGTTTAGCTTTAGGGTTTAGCTTTAGGGTTTAGCATTAGTATTTAGGGTTTAGCATTAGGGTTTAGCTTTAACTTTTGGGGTTAGCTTTATCTTTAGGGTTTGCATTAGGGTTTAGCATTAAGGGTTTAGCTTTAGGGTTTAGTTTTAGCTTTAGGGTTTAGAATTAGGGTTTAGCTTTAGGGTTTAACATTAGGGTTTAGAATTAGGGTTTAGCATTAAGGTTTAGCTTTAGTGTTTATGGTATAAGGTTTAGGATTTATAACACATATTTTTTCAATTTTAAACATGTATATACATATATGTATAATTGACAATATACATATATGTATAGTTAAAAGATTAACAATATACACATGTGTATAAATAAAAAAAAATTTAAAAATAAATAAAAAATTTAATCCTTAAAGAAAAAGCTACGATTTTTCAAAAAAAAAAAAAAAAAAAAAAATTCATTTTTTTCACATTTTTTTGCTTAGGGAAAATGTGTGGTCCAGATTGCTTCTCAAGTTTCTCAAATAGGGTGGACTTCTCTTAGGATCCCTACCCTATATATATATATCCAAATTTTTTTAAAATCGCGTGTCCCTCAAAGTCATGGGCCTTGTGCGGAGGTCCTCTCCGCACACCATCAAAGCCGTCACTGATAACCAATCAAACCATCTCATCTCAACTCCCCTCTTGCATCGAAATCAACTCTCCCCATAAGGTAAACTTTGATGACGAGAGTTTACACAAGAGGTAAACTAATTTACCCCACCACTTTAACCCTCTACCCCGTGCACCCTAAAGTTTTCCATTTCGTATGAGTAGTCAATACCAGCATTTTTTGTATTGTTATAATAATCGGCAGAAAGCCTATCGCAGTGGCCATGATTTAAGGTTCGAAGAAAATAATTAAAGAATCAGACCTCGAGCCTACCACTATTGTTTGACTAAATACTTTAGTTAATACATTATTTTCCAAATTACACGAATTTACCGCTCGTCACAGCTTTATTATACATGGGGTCCAATACCAAATGTCAGTCACTCTCAACCTCACCACCCGTGACTCTTCCAAACAAACCACCCATCACAAATTATAAAACCACCAAAACCTAGCCGTTCAACTTTGGCTATTCATAGTCCTCACCTCTCTCCTCTCCTTCCACCACAATGTCCGCCGCCGCCGCCGCCGCCGCCGCCACCACCACCACCACCGCCGTCTCCTCCGCCACCCACCTCTTCGCCGACAAAACACCCCCCTCTTCCCTCAAACCCCTCTTCAAAACCCAACCCTTCTCTCTAACCCACAAAAACCCATCAAAGATTTGCTCCAAAAACTCTCTTTCAGACGTTAATTCCTCATTTCAATCATACCCAGATGATAAAGTTTCAATCTTTGATCATAAAGATTCAACCTTGAAACCCTTAACCAAAACGACGTCGTTCGCCGTAACCCACAAAACCCCAGCAAAGATTTCTTCTAAAAACCCTCTTTCTGACGTTATTTCATCATTTGAATCATACCCAGATGATAAAGATTCAATCTTTGATGCCGATGACGACAAACCCCATGAAGAGTGTGGTGTGGTGGGTATCTACGGCGACCCAGAAGCGTCACGCCTCTGCTACCTTGCACTCCACGCGCTGCAGCACCGCGGCCAAGAAGGCGCCGGAATAGTCACCGCCACCGCCGACGGCGTGTTAAAGTCTGTCACCGGAGTGGGTCTTGTGTCAGAAGTGTTCAACCAATCAAAACTCGACCAACTTCCCGGCGACAACGCCATCGGCCACGTCAGATACTCCACCGCCGGTCAATCCATGCTCAAGAATGTTCAACCTTTTGTCGCCGGTTATCGGTTCGGGCGCGTGGGGGTGGCTCACAATGGCAATTTGGTAAATTATCAAACTTTAAGGGCTGAGTTAGAAGAGAGTGGTTCAATATTTGGTACTAGTTCTGATACTGAAGTAGTGTTACATTTAATTGCTATTAGTAAACAAAGACCCTTTTTTTTGAGAATTGTTGAGGCTTGTGAGAAACTTAAGGGGGCTTATTCTATGGTGTTTTTGACTGAGGATAAGTTAGTTGCTGTTAGGGATCCTTTTGGGTTTAGGCCTTTAGTGATGGGTAGGAGGAGTAATGGGGCTATTGTTTTCGCTTCTGAAACGTGCGCCCTCGACTTGATCGAAGCGACGTACGAGCGAGAGGTGAACCCGGGTGAGTTGTTGATCGTTGACAAAGAGGGGGTTCGGTCGATTTGTTTGATGCCTCACCCGGAGCCAAAGTCGTGCATTTTCGAGCATATTTACTTTTCATTACCGAATTCAGTTGTGTTTGGGAAGTCGGTTTATGAGTCGAGGAGGCAGTTTGGGGAGATTTTGGCGAGTGAGAGTCCGGTGGAGTGTGATGTTGTGATTGCGGTTCCCGATTCTGGGGTTGTTGCGGCGATTGGGTATGCAAATAAGGCGGGGGTCCCGTTTCAGCAGGGGTTGATTCGGTCGCATTATGTTGGGAGGACGTTTATTGAGCCGTCACAACGGATTAGGGATTTTGGGGTGAAATTGAAGTTGTCGCCTGTTAGAGCGGTTTTGGAGGGGAAACGGGTTGTGGTGGTTGATGATTCGATCGTTAGGGGGACCACTTCTTCGAAGATAGTTCGGTTGTTGAAGGAAGCGGGCGCGAAAGAGGTTCATATGAGGATTGCGAGCCCGCCGATTATTGCTTCGTGTTACTATGGTGTGGATACACCAAGCTCGGAGGAGTTGATATCAAACCGGATGAGTGTTGAGGAGATTCGTGAGTTTATAGGGTGTGATTCGCTCGCGTTTTTGCAAATCGATAGCTTGAAGAAGATGTTGGCAGGTGATTCCCCGAACTTTTGTTACGCGTGTTTTTCTGGGAACTACCCAGTGTTACCGAGTGGGATGGTGAAACGTGTTGGCGATTTTGTTGATGACGGGTTGAATGGGAGTATTGATTCGATCGATGGCGGTTGGCTTCAAGGGTCAAAAGAAGGATCAAAAGAAGAAAAAGAGAAGGATTTGGATGTGAATTATGAAGAAGAAGATGGTAAAGTTGCAGTTTAGGTTTAAAGATTGAATCTTTTTAAGTAAGATTTTAAGTTTCTTGATCTTCAATTATGAAAGAACTTGTGTTTCTTTGTTTTCTTTATTATATGGATTTGGGTTTTTTTAGTATGACTATGAATCTTTATAAAACCAAGTTTTTCTTTTATATGGTTTTATAGAAGAATGATGTAATGAATAAATTTTTCTGAAATAAATGGTTTTATGGAAGAATGATGTATGAATAATCTCTTAAACAAACACTGATTGATCTATGCAAAATCTTGTCCAAAATCGTGTTGAACATAACCGGTTCTAATCTGGTTTCGTTTGACCTTGTCTTTGTTCATCGATTCTAATCTCAGGACAGACCGAGGGTCAAAACTTATGGACCCGTAAAGTAAAACATGTGAGATCTTCGTTAAAATTTTAACAGAAGTACAAACAAAGAATCAACACAAATTTCAAATATGACAGCAGACATCCTCTACTTATTCTTCACTCTCCCTCTTTTCGATTATTTACTTGTTGCTGCTCTAATATGGAACAAGACGGCAACTTTTGGCTGCCTGCTGTGTTTCTGGATGAAGAAGAAGATGTGGTTATGAATGGAAGAAAGGTGCAGTCTGGTTTGACTTCTCCCGAGACCGAGAGTGATGAAGATTACCTTAACGAGCTATCGAGAAAGCTTGCTCGGTCTGCTCTTGAAGATGGTTTATGGAAAACGCAATCAGAATCCGTTTTTGCCAACTCCAAGGTTTGATTTTCTGTTACATTTCATATGTGGAAATGATTTGTTTACTAGTTCGTTTCTTGATTTTTTTTATATTGTGGCAGTCGTCGAGTAGGGTTATGGCGGGGTCGCTGCAATGAACACTATGTGGTAACCTTGTTTCAAGCAGAGGAAGTTCTAACTGCCCTTCGCCGCCCCCACCATTGAGTAGTCAAGTGGAGTTGTCTTGGGATGTTCTGTGTGCTGCCGCTGGTGAGATTGCGAGGTTTCTTCTGCTGCTCATATTTGAAATTTGTGTTAAATTCTTTGTTTGTACTTCTGTTAAAATTTTAACGAAGGTCTCACATGTTTTACTTTACTGGTCCGTAAGTTTTTTGACCCTTGGTCTGTCCTGTTTTGTTAATGATTCGTGACTTGTTAATTTGAATACATTTTTACTGATTTGGTTTGTTTTTGGTTGACAAAATCGAACCGAAATTCGAATATGTAATTTGGTTTGTGGTTTGAGGGTTAAAAGTATATGTTTTTAGCAGAGTTAGGCATGAATTATCTGTCCTAGAATCAATGCCAAATGTAGAGATGGTCCATAAAGTATAATGCCAATGCATGTAGTAAACGCATTCATATCTGATGGTTGACAATTGGAAGAAGTGAATAGATTCTGGTCAATGTTCACATTTGCTTTTAGTTATACGGAGATTAAAGGGAGGGAGAAATTTTGAATGTGGGCCCATGTTATTTTCCACAGATGCGGTGACTTAAGACACTATGCTTTCTGAACTTTCTCCTCGTCACGTCTACAGCTCGTCTATCCCCCTCAAGCTATTGGGAGTGGAGGAGGGTAGTCATTTGAGGATGATCCGCTACGTAGGCATCTATATCAGCGGGTGTGGGGGATAAGTCTAAAGGGATAGGCCTAGGGTGTGGGGATGAACCCCCTTTATATATACACTAGTTTAAGTACTCATGTATTACACACACAAAAATATGTTATTTAGCAGTGTTGATATAAATATTTTAGTGAAAGAAGCATTTCAGTACCAACATAAAATTAAATTACACTTCATTGAGATAAATGAATACGAAACATGACTTGGACATAGCTTGATTTTTGGTCCAGATTAATCCACTTTGGTCGTTTTTTTCACGTGATTCACAATGTTACTTGGACGTTATAGCTTTGGCTCATCGGTTTTTTTACCTGTTACACGACAAAGCACGTTTGCCAACGATCGGTCTATAGATCCCCATGGTTAACAACCAACAAACTAATAGAATACATCATAGCACTAATTTATATGAATAAACAATTATAATTTTTTTAAATAGCAAAGTAAAAGACATGAATTTTATTTTTATAAATATCCAACCATATTTACTAAAATTATTTATTTGAATGGACAACTTAATCGTATTACAAAAGGAACGTATAAATGGGATTTATTTGGCATTAAAATGGAGAGGGGACAACCACTCTTGCAGCAACGACTGTATCTAAACCCGTGGCTAGCTAGAAAGGACTCCAAACCGCTCAACAATCGTCACCCATGTTGTAAACTGTTCAAAAATAGCATAAATCAGTATTTATTGCCATAACTTTATAAATCATTATTTACATTATATACTAATCTTAAAACAAAACAAAGATAGATTTTAATGGAAATAACGACAACTACATTCACATTACAAACATCAAGAGAACACATATCATTAGACGTTAAGAAGATCTCACTGATATAAAAGTACAAAAAGTAATTAGCGTTGATAACTCATATATTTTAGTAAAAAAAATCTCTTATATCTCTTGTAACCTGTAGCATAAACATGAAGCTAATAAAAATTTTCCTCAAACACAGGCTTATTACTAATGTTGTTCCTTTACCTCTGACTTTTGCAATTCTAAAGTCTACTTTTTTAGACTTCTAGCTTGTTTGGAATATCATAGGGTTCTTGTTTTGTCTAAATGATGCTAGTATACTTGCTGTGAATAACTAACTGGCCTTACAAACTGTGAAAAAAATGGTCAAATTGTGTAAAGTCATTCTTACTTTTAGTGCAGATTCCATGCTATACTTGTATTTACGCAGTTTAAGATAGAGAACCCATGGAATAACAACACAACATCTGCTGCAATTTTCATCATCAAACATAGCAATTGTGGTTACCAAAACGTCTTGTAGACAAAAATCAAGAAACCAAATAAAGAGTTTAAAATATCAAAATGGACATAACTGAAAGCCTTGATATCGTAAATATTTTCCTTGCCTCCTTCTCATTCATTTATCCAATATATATACACATAATACATGCCCTATGTTAGGATAGTTTCCAACTAATTCAGAGATATACAAGGTAATGAATATGTTACAAATATACGTATGCTATTACACCTAGGGCTGTAAACAAACCGAACGAACACGAACAATGCCATGTTCGTGTTTGTTCGTTAAGGAAATTAGCATGTTCACGAACTGTTCACGAACGCATACCGAACATAAGTTTATGTTCGTGTTCGTTAAGGAAATTCAATTGTTCACGAACAGTTCGTGAACACCGGTCTCGAACACAAACGAACGCAAGCAAATAAAAATGAACGCAAACGAACATTTAACTTGAAAATAAAAAAAAATGAAAACATTGTTATTCTTAAACATTAGATATAAGTAGTTAAATACAACTATCAAATGATAAATCAAAACACAATAAGTCTACCACACCACCAAACGATGAATAAAGTTTAACTAACTTAGACATCAGTGGCGGATCTAAGATTCCGACCAAGGGGTAACATGTTATAAATAAGCCGTAACGAAATCGAAAAAACGTCAAATTTTTCCAAAATTTACACTAATTTTTCCAATTTTTTTCCGACCAAGGGGTAGCGGGGGTTACCCCTACCGAAGAGGTAGGTCCGCCCCTGTTAGATATAATTATCCACAAAAATGTCTTAGAATGTCCAAATTTTAGCTAACTTAGAAAAAAATTGGGTTTCAAGTTTTCAATATGTTTAGATAAAAGGTTTATTATTTATTATTTTTTAATATAATCAAACGAACATATTACCGAACGTTCACGAACGCAGTCGAACGAACGAGACTTGTGTTCGTGTTCGTTCGCTAAGCTAACCGAACGAAATTTTTTGTTCATGTTCGTTCGTTAAGCTAATCGAACGAACATAAACGAACTTCCCGCCGAACGGTTCACGAACTGTTCGCTGAACGTTCGGTTCGTTTACAACCCTGATACCCTCGCAGTCGAAGCGGGGGGTGACCGAATGCTTAGACTGTTCCGAAAATCATCGAATAAAACGCGTGGAAGACCCTTGGTTAAGATGTCCGCAATTTGATATCTAGACGGAACGTGCAGGACTCGAACAACTCCCCGTTGAACTTGCTCGCGTACAAAGTGAATGTCAAGTTCAATATGCTTGGTGTGTTGATGTTGCACCGGATTTCCGGTTAAATAAATGGCGCTGACATTGTCATAATAGACTAGTGTAGCACGTGTAAGCGAGTGACGTAATTCCGGTAACAAGTTTCGAAGCCAACAAATTTCTGCAACCACGTTGGCGACACCCCGATATTCAGCCTCGACACTAGAACGAGAGATCGTCGCCTGTCTTTTGGACGATCACGAAATTAAATTATCACCAAGATAAATACAGTAGCCACTCGTGGAACGAAGCGTGTCGGGGCACCCCGCCCAATCAGCGTCAGTGTATGCAAGTAAGCCGGTAGGCGTGGAAGAACCAAGAGTGAGACCAAACGATACCGTACCTTGAATGTAACGAATAATACGCTTAAGAGCATTCCAATGATCAATCTTTGGCGCGTGCATATGTATGCAAATTTGCTGAACTGCATAACTAATATCTGGACGTATGAACGTTAAGTATTGCAAAGCTCCTGCGAGACTCCGGTACAGAGTTGGGTCATGAAAAGCTTCACCCGAATGAGAACCAAGCTTCGAACTAGTGTCAACCGGTGTGGAAACCGGTTTGCAAGATGACATCCCGGCCCGTTCAATGATGTCACGAGCATAACCTTGTTGAGAGAGGAACATAGTGTCTTTAGTCCGTGAAACCGCAATGCCGAGAAAGAAACTAAGCGGGCCAAGATCTTTCATGGCAAACTCTTGTGCCAGCAAAGTCATGAGGCGTTGTCGAAGCCGATCCGAAGAAGTAACAAAAATAGTGCCATCCACATATAAGAGCAAGAAAGCCACATCCTTACCTTGATGAAACGTGAAGAGAGAGGCGTCGCACTTACTTTGATGAAAATCCAAAGTGAGAACGTAATCAGTAAACCGTTGATACCACGCACGTGGTGCTTGTTTTAGACCGTAAAGCGATTTCTTTAAGCGACACACATGATCCGGAAAACCCTTGTGACGAAACCCCATGGGTTGATACATGTATACAGTCTTGTGAAGCTTACCATGTAAAAAGGCATTTGTAACATCAAGCTGGTGAATGTGCCACGATTGTGAAAGCGCAATGGACAAGACTGTTCGGATCGTTGCGGGTTGACAACCGGGCTGAAAGTTTCTCCACAATCAACGCCCACTTGTTGAGATCTCCCATCACACACTAGCCGGGCTTTGTATCATTCTAAAGTGCCGTCAGAGTTGAACTTATGTGTAAACAACCACATGCATCGGACAATGTTCATATTACGGTGCCGAGGCACTAATTCCCACGTCTCATTTTTAATGAGAGCATGAAACTCGTTGGTCATGGCATTGTGCCATTCCGGTGTGGACAAGGCATCAACCGGGTGCTTGGGTATAGGGATAATGGTGGAAGTGTGAAGGTTGAGGAAGCGTTTAGGTTTACGAATGCCATCCATGGCGCGAGTACGCATGGTGCGACCCGGAGGCGCTTGGGTGGCAGGGCCGGAAGTAGTAGAAGACGGGGAAGAGGAGGAAAGAGGAGTGGTATGAGGCTGTGGAGAGTGGGCCGAAGAAAAGGAGTTGTTCGGTTGGGCCGAAGGGGAGTGGTTTGGTTGGGCCGAAGGGGCTGTAGGGTGGACATGTGAGTTTAGGGCTGTAGGGTGGACTGGTGAGTTTTGGTGGACTGGTGAGTGGGCTGTGAATGGCTCGGAGTGGGTAGGTGGGCCAGACGGTGAATGGGCCAGTGGTGGGGTAGGTTGGGCCGAATGCGGGTTGGGTGAGGATTGAGAGGTGTGTGATTGAGAGTGGGTAGGGGCAGTAGGTGTAGGGCTGATATGATGCCATAGATGTGGGTGAAAGGGAGTGGTGAGAAAGTCGTAGGATGAGGAAGGGGTGACGGGTATGCTATTGGCGAAAGGGAATGTTGTTTCGTCAAACCCAACGTGCCGACACACAATGATTTGTTTGGTTTTTAAGTTGAAACATTTATATCCCCGATGGGTAGGCGGATACCCGAGAAAGGCACATGGGTATGACCTGTGGTCTAGTTTGTGAATAGAAGTTGAGGGAATCAACGGGTAGCATAAACAACCAAAAACACGTAAGTGTTCATAGGCCGGGGTGCGATGGTATAATAGTTCAGTCGGTGTTTTGGGTTTGGATTGTTTATTTGGCAAGATGTTGAGTAGGTACGTGGTGGTTTCAAGAGCATGGTGCCAAAAAAACGTTCGGAAGAGACGTGTGAGCAAGAAGGGTTCAGACCATATTATTGATTGTACGTATTTATCGTTCAGCTTTTCCGTTTTGAGAAGAGGTATGAGGACACGACAAACGAAAAACCATGCCATGTTGGGTAAAAAATTGATTGAAGGAGTTATTTACATACTCCTTGCCATTATCACATTGAAACGATTTTATGTTACGAGAAAATTGGGTTTGAATTAGTTTATATAGGTGACAGAAAATGGAAAAGACTTGTGATTTCCTAGAAATGGGAAAGGTCCATAAGAAATTGGTCAAGTCATCTAAAAACAAAACATAATACCGATGCCCTTCGGAACTCAAAACAGGAGATGTCCATAAATCACTATGTATTATGTCAAACGGTAAATAAGTACGAGTATTAGAACTAGCAAATGGAAGTTTAATACTTTTTTCCCAAAACACAAGAAGAACAAACATGATTATTCAAGTTTTTGAAATTAACAAACGAAGACTGTTTCAACGAATGTAATGACGCTTGGCCCGGGTGACCGAGTCTTTGGTGCCAAAGGGACGAAGAAATAGCAGCGAATGCGGAAGGTGTGATGGAGCTCCCGGATCCAAGAATGAGTGGGTATAAGTCACCGCTGCTGTTGCACCGGAGGATAGGGATCCGGGTCTTGTAATCCTTCACAAGAAAACCAAACGGGTCAAACTCAACAGACACAGAATTGTCAGTAGTAAAACGACAGACAGAGATTAAGTTTTTGAGCTGTTTAGGTGCGTATAGAACATCTTTAAGTATAAAAGGGGGTAGGGTGGGGGTAAGGTTTGAGTGCCATGTCCAACGACCGGGATGGTGGATCCATTCCCAACAATTATGTGTTTTAGCATGCTATCATTAAAAAAAGAGTGAAAATTAGTGCCATTGTTTGTCATGTTACCTGTCGCGCCCGTGTCCATGTAAAGATTCAGGTCCGGTTGGTTAAGTTGCATAGTGTAGAGCGCCGGTTCAATATCTATCGGGGTATAGGCCGTGTGGTGAGCCTGAGCCGTGTTAGAAGGCTGATTGGGTCGAGGACCTAGAATACCATTGCCACTCGTGTTGGTAGTTCGCGAAGGTGTAGTCTGGTACGGGCATGGAGACATGGCCAACATCGGCCACTGGCTGCTTGATTGATCGGCCCACTGGTTTGCGGCCCAAGGGGGTGGGTTGTTGAACCACATCGGCCACCCGAGTTGTGGGATAACGCCATTGCCCGACATACGATTGCCCCGACCGCGGCCATAATTTCCACGTCCACGACCTCTGCCACGGGACCGTCCTCTCCCCCGGTTCCGATCCGAACCTTCGGTCCGATAATCAGCAGTGGTAATAGTGTTCGGTTGGGGCCGAGAGGTGTTGACATTGAGAGCGGTGCCAGCGGCTTGAGCAGTGTGAAGAGCCTGTTCAGCCTTGCGACTTTCGATCATGATTAATTTTGAACGGGCGTCATAGAAGGTTGGTAGCGGGTCTTGTTGTTGGATGATGGTGGCAATTCCTTCATATTGTTCGTTGAGCCCAGAGAGTAGTTGGAGAACTAGGCGTTCGTTGTCGACCTGGGATCCAACATTAGCTAGCTGATCTGCGAGTACCTTTAGTTGTTGACAATAGGCAGACATGTTCGGGTAACCATCTAGGCGGGTATTGGAAAATTTTGTAGCAGATGAATAGCATGGGTACTTTTATTATATTGAAAAATATTTTCGAGCGTCTTCCAAGCCTCGTAGGCGGTTGTGGTGGGCTTAAGAATAGTGTGCAAGAGATCGTTTGAAATCGTGCTGTATATCCATTGTAAGACAATGGCATCAAGACGATCCCATGAGGACTCGGTGGGCGGTGTGGTGGCCTTTTCTTTATCGACAGTAGAGGAGGAAGAACCAGTAGTTTCGGCTGGTTTGGGAAAGAGGTGATCAATCACAAGAAACGCCCGACATTGTATCTTAAAGAGCTCGCTCCAGGATGCGTATTGGCCGGTTTCCATCTCCAAAGTAATGGTAATAAGGCTTTTGATATTAGAAACAGTGGATGCAGGATGGATTTTAGATTCCATGTTGAAAAATAAGGTGAGGAAGGAGGTCGAAAAAGAGGGGAGGTTGTAGTGAAGAAGAAGAAAAAACGAACAGGTGGGGTAGGGCAGAAAAAAAAAATCGAACAGGTGGGGTAGGGCAGAAGGTGGAGATGGCGGCGATTAGCTCGATACCATGAATGCCTTGATATCGTAAATATTTTCCTTGCCTCCTTCTCATTCATTTATCCAATATATATACATATAATACATGCCCTATGTTAGGATAGTGTCCAACTAATTCAGAGATATACAAGGTAATGAATATGTTGCAAATATACGTATGCTATTAATAACATCCACCTAATGATGACCAATTGACACGAATTCAATGAGGATAAAAACGACAACAATCTCTGTTGAAACTACACAATTAAGGATTAAAGAAAAAAGTAAACAAATTCCCATCATACACTACGGATCAAAATCCATGACAACAACCTCCTATCAAAGGCGACCATTAAAGACCAGAGACAAAAATGAACAGAGATGGAAAAACAAAAATCGACCGTAGATCAGACCACTAAATCTGTAGGCCCACGCAATGCGACGTGTACAAACCTCTAATTTGATGCTACCAGATGCAATCTGACCCGTTAGGTGATTTGAACTATTAACAACATGTTACGCTGCAACATGACCTATTACTAACCTGTTACAAAATGAAAAAACTTGTTCTAAGATGCTATTTGTAACCAAGAAATTGCAATATGCAACATGACCTATTTGTATTATCATCTAGTTCTTTAGCAAGTGCACAAGTGTGAACATTTTAAACTTAGATGAATTAGTGAAGACTTCAACTACATTAAATAAGTTATCCCTTGGGCGTGAATGCTTCCAGTCTAGTAAATAAAAAAAAAATACATGAATTAAAAAAGTAGCAGTGGTAATTCATACAATAATCTCACATTATTATTATTATTACCATATATTAATAAACGAATTGAAATAAATAGTGATTTCAATGTTATAATAATGTATAGTTTTTTTAATATTTTTATTATTTTAATATTATAATAATAGTTATTTTCTTTACGTTTTAACTTTAATCCTTTTTTTAATATCAGAGGTTGGGATAAGCTTGGTGTCAACTGGTATCGAACCAGTACTGCTATCGAAAATACCGGTACATGAAGGTAAAAACCGGCACTAATACCGGCACTAATACAGAAAACGCCAAAAGTTGGTGCCGAATTGATATTGAAAATCTTTTGGTTCGGGAAGTTCAGTACTGCTACCCGGTACCATTTGCTCATCCCTTCACAGTTACCGTACGAACAACGGTATCGTACAACTTTTTTTTTGTTTTTGTTGATTTTCTTCAACTTTTAATTTTTTCTTTTTTTTAGTTTTAGGGGTAGGGATGAGCTCGGTGCCAACCGATACAGAATCGGTACTGATACTAAAAATATCGGTTACGGTACCGGTATAGGTATATGAAGGTAAAAAACGGTAGTGAACCGGTACCAGTAACGCCAAAAGTCGGTACCGAATTTGTACTTAAGATCTTTCGGTTCAGCAAATTTGGTACTGGTACCCAGAACAATTTGCTCATCTCTGACCACGGGTTTCATACGAACATCATTACCATACAACTTTTTTGGTTGATTTTCTTTCGGTTATCTTTTAGTGTTTTTTTCTACATTTTCTTTTTATTCTTGTCAGCAGTTCTGTTTGCAACGCGCTCGTAGTGATTTCAAAACACATGTAAACACTGACTAAATAACAAAAGAAATTCGCCGCAACGCGGCGAATTTTTTTAAACCTAGTTGCCTATTCAAATTGAGTATTAGTCTTTACAAGATTATGATTACAGAGTTCACTTGCTCCAAATCTTTGAAATTAAAAGATAAGTTGATATGAACTTTTATAATTAAAAGAGTTAATTACACATATAGACCTTGTGGTTTATAGCTAGTTTCTCCTTCAGGTACTAACTTTTTTTAACAGGTTCATGTTTCAGGGTTTCAATTTCGTAATACCTTTGGGTAGTAACACCAAACTTAGTTAATTTTTATGTTAAATTTCATTAAAATGACTAAACTACCCTTCCATTTTAAAAGAACCATTTATGTCATTACTTTTTTTAATTCCAAGGACCATTTATGTCATTACTCTATTTTTAGTTTTTATATAAATAAATAATATAAATCAGATTATAAAATCCCACAATCAGATAATATAAATTAGATTTTTAGTTTTTATACTAAGGGTTTTTTATTTTTTTTGGATTTTTTATTGTTTCTGTTGATTTTCCTATGTTTCTGCGACAATGTTGAGTTCAGAATTTACAACACAAAAACTTTAGAATAATGTTATTCAGTTGTGATGAAACAGTGGTTAAATCCAACGATTAACTAGCTGGGTCATCTCTTTAATGGGTTCAATCTCCTTTCTTACTCGCCAAAAGACTGAGTCCTGCAAAACAGTGACACCGTTAGCTCATTAAGAGGGGAATATGGGGATTTCCCTCTTAACCGGGCTCCGGCGTGAGAATAAGTTATGTTCTGAGAAAATGAAACAGTGTGTGTTAAAAGTGAGAGTGAGAGGAATCGAATGGCCTTAACCTGAATGATGAAGGATCCTATTTATAGCCGGAGGGTGAGAAATGGAGGAGCAACCTTGCCAGCTGCTATAGGGCGCCAGCTGTCCGACCAAGGGGAATATCCTCTTGGTCCCCTCTGCTGTGGTCAGGGTAGTGGTACACGTGGCGCACCTATATTTGCCCATGCTGGAAACATCGTACCGCTGTTGTCGGTCTGCTCCTTGATTTGTTGCAGGCCTACATGGCGCTCGATGAATGGTGACACGTGATGTCCTTTTTGTCAGAGGGAGCATCTTTGGTGCCACCTTGCCGGCTTCCAGAAGCTTCTAGAAGCTTCTGGATTCGCTTGCTGATGTGGGCGCCATGTAGGATGAAAAAGTGGTGTGGTCTTTGCCATGTGGGCAGGGAATTGGGACCATACCTCTTCAAGTCCCCCTAGTCCAGTGTGCCTTCTAGTTGAGTTGATCGTCTAGGAGGGATTCTAGACTTATAAGGGTAGTGATTGTTGGCCTTGTTCGAATACATGTTTGTAACTTTGTGTGGTTGGGCCAATTAGTCGCATGGCGCATGTCATACGGCAATGATTCTGCAAAAACTGAGCCAACTGGACGTGTGGCGCGTGGCGTGTTGGTAGGTTTGCAAAACTGAGCCAACTGGCCGCGTGGCGCATGGCGTGTTGGTAGGTTTGCAAAACTGAGCCAACTGGACGCGTGGTGCATGGCGTGTTGGTAGGTTTGTAAAACTGAGCCAACTGGACTCGTGGCACATGGCGTGTTGGTAGGTTTGCAAAACTGAGCCAACTGGACGCGTGGCGCATGGCGTGTTGGTAGGTTTGCAAAACTGAGCCAACTGGCAGCGTAGCGCATGGCGTGTTGGTAGGTTTGCAAAACTGAGCCAACTGGACGCGTGGCGCATGGCGTGTTGGTAGGTTTGCAAAACTGAGCCAACTGGACGCGTGGCGCATGGCGTGTTGGTGCTTCCTTCTGAAAGAAGTTTCCTTTCTTCGGATAAAGACAACTGATGTGACTGTTTGATGTCCTGTCTTGTCGGAGGTGAACAGGCACCTTTTCAGTGGTGTCAGTTACTTTCCATCCTGGTGTCAGGCATGTGCCGCCCACGCTCCTGAAAAGGCGGTGACGGTTTCTCTCTCCGCTGACGTGTCTTTCCCCTGTTGGGTGACGTTCTGGTTTCCTGATGGCCCACTACCCATCGCATTAAATGCGATGGGTATAAATATATGGCGGTTCACTCCTTCTTCTACACTTTTCAAAATTTGAACAGCAAATTCTCCCCATACTCCTCTACTTCCTCCTTCTTCTAAGATCATTTTAGGTTTCTTCTCCTCATCATCTTGTAATGTCTTCCGGAGCCAATCCTTTGGTTAAGAAGAGGATATTTAAGGGTTGGAATCCTCCTGGTCCTGATCGAGCGACGATCGGTTGGAGAGAGGAAGTGTTCCACAATTTGGTTAGGGATATGGGTTTTCTTCCGGAGTGGGGTGCTCAGTTTCCGACCCCAGGCTCTACCGCCCTAGATGCACCTCCAGGTTATATTGCATTGTATGCAGCCTTCTTCCGGGAGGGTAACTTCCGGCTTCCGATGACCAAATTTACCGCCGATGTCTTGACGAATTATGAGCTCCATATTTTCCAGATCAACGCAATTGGACTTCCTCGTGTTACTCATTTTGAGTTTATCTGCAGGGCCAACCGTGTTGAGCAGATGTTTGAGATGTTCAATGTCTTTTACACCGTGACTTACACCGGCGATTTTTATTCTTTTAACTCCCGGACCAGTGGTGTGATCCCTTGTAGTTCCAATCCTCCGAAAAGCCTACATGATTGGAAACATAAGTTCTTTTACATTTGTCACGGCCCCTGACCCGGTTTGACCCATTTCAGGAGCCGCGGAACAGAAATCCCGTGGTATTTATTTAATTGAGTTTAACAGCGGAAGTTTTCTTCGGGATCTTTTAAAACTGAAATATTTCCCGATTATTTTATTTCACAACTCGGGATAAAACCCGGTAATTTACAATCTTGAGATTTCACGAAGAAATCTTTTATTTTATAAAACATGTTTCTTTATTTTATACTGAGCCACTTCCTTAAGCTTGTAGTGCTTCGCGGCACTTTTCCTGGATCACAACAGATCACCTGAAACATGTTTGAAAAAGGTTTTGTCAGCAGGAAATACTGAGTGAATCATTCTATTTATGAAAATGATTCTTTTGTTATAATTTACAGTATTAATAGAGATTACAATGTTTCCAGATATCAAACCAACTACCCACAGTACTTGTCACTCGAACACCCATCGGTAGCCTCTTTGCCCGATGGTGTCTGTGACTATGGTCATATCACTCATTGGCTAACTCGTTGTCCAATAGTGACGGTTATCAAGTAATGTATACATAACCCCACATACCGGCTGTAACTTGGTGATTACATAAACTTAATCACTGTAATTATAATCTTGAAAATAAACATGCTTTTGTAAATAGATTTGATAAAAAGAGAATGACTCACATTGCAGATTTAATTTGAGCAGAGCCTAGCCTACTGATTAGCCTTTTAACCTAAATTTAATAACAGGCACACAATTCGGTTAGTAACTTAATACAACATTTACGATAACTCACGAGATTAAACCTTCACATCGAATGACAAAGTGCGATACTTAAACATCCATCGATTTAACGACGAATGACAAAGCATAAACCCTAATGTGGGCAGCACTTAAACATCCATTGGATAGTTTAATCGATCGGACATTGAATCGTATCAGCGATCGAGTTATTACCCTGATTGCGGCGTCGATTAGTGATCCGTGTGTGTTAATTGTGGAAAACAGAGCATAACTCGGTGTATATTTTGAATTTTTACGTCGAACTGAAGCCAGGAATCAAGTCCCAAGCCCCTGTATTTATACCCTAAATTTGCATCTCCCGCGTGTCGCGACAGAATACATGGTCCCTGTCGCGACTCGCCTGTGGTGTCAACGTAGAGTAGGGTAGGCTTGTCACTAGTATAGGCCTGCTGAGTTGATAGTTCAGGAATTCTCAATTTAGACAACGCATTTTAGAGATAATCATTAGTTAGGGTTTACCCCCCTTAAGTTTTAGGGGCCCTGATTCTAATTCCAACTATTCTAAAAATTCTAGGGACTATGCAGAATCACTTGGGTTTCTCAATTAGGGTTTCCTATTGGATAACTTAATTAAATTAAATATGAATTTTGATGAGAGTTGTTACATTCTCCCCACCTTAATAAAAATCTCGTCCTCGAGATTTACTGGAATAAATGAGGATATTTTCGCTTCATTTCTGATTCCAGCTCCCAAGTGTATTCAGCTCCTCTCTTTGAATCCCATCTGACTTTGACTAAAACTAATCGTTTATGTTTAAGAAACTTGATCTTTCGATCCTCAATTTGAAGAGGTTTCTCAACAAATTTCAGCTTTTCGTTTACCTCTATATCTCAAAGAGGTACTACCAAAGATTCGTCTGATAGACATTTCTTGAGACGGGATACATGAAATACATCATGTACTCCAGCTAACTCTTCTGGTAGTTGTAAACGATAAGCAACTGATCCTATACGTTGGATCACTGGAAATGGTCCTACGTACCTTGGACTTAGCTTTCCTTTCTTACCGAATCTACCAACTCCTTTCCAAGGAGAAACTTTCAACAATACTTTGTCTCCAACTTGGAATTCTAACGGCTTGCATCTATTGTCTGCATAACTCTTCTGGCGATCTCGAGCCGTCTTCAGTCTTTCCTTGATTTGAGTAATCTTATCAGTCGTCTCTTGCACAATCTCAGGACCTGACAATTGATTTTCTCCTATTTCTGCCCAACAAACTGGAGTTCTGCACTTTCTTCCGTACAGTTCTTCAAATGGGGCAGTTTCAATACTTGAATGATAGCTATTGTTATAGGAGAATTCAATTAATGGTAAATAATCATCCCAATTTCCACCAAAATCTATTACACATGCTCGGAGCATGTCTTCTAGAGTTTGGATCGTCCTTTCACCTTGTCCGTCTGTTTGGGGATGATATGCAGTACTCAGATTAAGTCGAGTTCCCATAGCTTGCTGGAAGCTTTTCCAGAAATGAGAAGTAAAACGACTATCCCTATCTGAAACAATGGAGAGTGGAACTCCATGTAAGGATACAACTTCATCTACATACAATTTTGCCAACCTTTCCATACTAAAGGTTTCTTTCATAGGTAGAAAGTGAGCAGATTTGGTTAATCGATCCACAATTACCCAAATCGCATCATTACCTTTTCTTGTTTTGGGTAACTTAGTAACAAAATCCATTGTTATAAGTTCCCATTTCCATACAGGCATTTCTAATTGTTGTAGTAGACATGAGGGTTTCTGATGTTCTGCCTTAACTTGTGAACAAGTGAGACATTTAGAAACATATCGGGCTATATCCTTTTTCATTCCTATCCACCAGAAGTTCTTTCTTAAATCTTGGTACATCTTATTGTTTCCTGGGTGCATAGTATACCTAGATTTATGGGCTTCTTCTAGAATCTTAGGTCTTAAGTCTCCTTGCTTAGGTACCCAAATTCTACTTTTGTGGAATCTCCAAATTCCATCGGCTCCTTGTTCTAATTCCTTTATTCGTCCTTTCATTCCTTCAGCATCATCCTTGATTGCTGTAGCTTGAACATTCTTCAATTGTTCCATTAAATCTATTTGTAGATTTAATCTGAGAGCACGAACCCGTCGTTGTTTCTCATAATACTTACGACTTAAGGCATCTGCAACTACATTTTCCTTTCCTTTGTGATACTGAATATCACAGTCGTAGTCACTTAGGATTTCCATCCATCTTCTTTGCCTCATGTTTAACTCTTTTTGCCCGAATATATATCTTAGACTTTTATGATCCGTATAGACAGTAAATTAAACCCACTTCCATACAGATAATGTCTCCATATTTTAAGGGCAAAAATTACAGCTCCTAATTCTAAGTCATGAGTCGTATAGTTCTCTTCGTGCTTTTTCAACTGTCTTGAAGCATACGCAATTACCTTCTTGCGTTGCATAAGCACACATCCAAATCCTAATTTTGAAGCATCACAATATACCTCAAAATCTTCGGTTCCTTCTGGTAAGGCTAAGATTGGTGCATTTGTTAATTTCTGTTTCAAAATCCTAAAGGCTTCTTCTTGTTTAGGTCCCCATTCAAACTTAACGGCTTTACAGGTTAACTTAGTTAATGGTACAGCTATCTTGGAAAAATCTTTAATAAACCGTCGATAATATCCAGCTAAACCTATAAAACTTCTAATTTCCATTGCTGTTTGTGGAACCTTCCAATTGGTAATTGCTTCTATCTTAGCAGGATCTACGTGAATACCTTCGTGATTCACCATGTGTCCTAAGAATTGCACTTCTTGCAACCAAAATTCACACTTCGAGAATTTGGCATAAAGCTTTTCTTTTCTTAACAAAGTTAAGAGTGCATGAAGGTGTTCACAATGATCTGTCTGACTTTTGGAATAAATAAGTATTTCGTCTATAAAAACAATTACAAATTTATCCAAATATGGTTTACAGATCCTATTCATCATGTCCATGAATGCAGCAGGTGCATTCGTTAACCCAAAGGGCATGACTGTAAACTCGTAATGACCATACCTAGTTCTGAAAGCAGTTTTAGGTATGTCTTCTTCTTGTACTTTCAATTGATGATATCCAGAGCGTAAGTCTATCTTAGAAAAATATCTAGCTCCTTGAAGTTGATCGAACAGATCATCAATCCTAGGTAATGGGTATCGATTCTTAATTGTAACCTTATTCAATTATCTATAATCGATACACATTCTCATTGAACCATCCTTTTTCTTAACAAATAGTACTAATGCTCCCCACGGGGATGAACTAGGTTGTATGAATCCTTTACTTAGTAATTCATCTAATTGCTTTTTCAGTTCTAACATTTCTGTGGGTGCTAACCGATAAGGTGCCTTGGCTATCGGTGTAGTTCCTGGAATTAGATGAATCCTAAATTCTACTTCCCTATCTGGGGGTAATCCCGGTAATTCTTCTGGAAATACATCCGGATATTCTGAGACTACAGGAATTTCCTTAAGTTCTTTACCCTTAGTACTAATGATTACTGACATCATATATACTATTCCTTGTTTTCGTTCATAATTAGCAACTTTCATTACTAATATGAACTTCATGGGCTTACGTGGTTTATCTCCTGTAATCCTAATTACTTCTCCGGTGGGCGATTGAATTTCTATGGAATTCTGATCACAAAAGATTCGAGCATGGTTGGTTACTAGCCAATCCATTCCTAATACAACATCAAATTCAGCTAAATTCATTGGCAATAGGTTTGCAGAGAATTTATGTCCTAAAAGTTCTGTATTTCTTTCCTGCAAAACTTTATCTATTTTAACTGAATTTCCGTCTGCCGTTTCAACTGTAAAAATCTGCCTAATATTGGTTAAAGGTAAATTAAGAGCTTGACAGAATGAAGTATTTATAAAACTTTGGTTTGCACCAGAGTCAAATAATACTTTTGCGTATACGTTGTGAACTAAGAACGTACCCGCTATCACATCTGGGATGAGTTCTGCTTCTTGAGTAGTCAGCTGGAATGCTCTGACATTCTTCTTAGTAGCTCCGTCGATCGCCTTGGCTTTGTTGTCTGCTGGTTTGATTAATTTAGGGCATTCTGACTTAAAATGTCCTATTTCTCCGCAATTATAGCAGACTCTTGTTTTCTTTCTGCATTCCTCTTCACGATGTCCTACCATTTTACAAAAATTACAGGTTACATTACATCTTCCAAAATGTTTCTTTCTGCAATTCCTGCAAAACGGCGGATTTGAAGATTGCCCTGTTCCTATTTTCTTGAAGCTGTTATTATTATCCATACGAAATCCTTGGGAAATTTTCTGAGCCAATTCTTTCTTCTTGTTTTCATCTTGTGTACGTACCAGTTCATCAGTTAGGGTGTTAGCTAATTCCACAGCATCGTCAATAGTGCGAGGTCTCGCATCTTTAACGATATTGCGGATTTCACTAATCAGTCCCCAAATGTAGCGAGAAATGAGTACTGGCTCTGGCGAAGCCAGCGTTGGTACCACTCTAGCATATTCAAAGAATGCCGAAGTATAACCGCGACAATCTACACCCATCATCCTATGATTTAGGAATTTATTTGTCATTTGTTCCTTTTCATACTCGGGACAGAATTTTCTTTCTACAAGACCCTTAAATTCTTCCCAATTCATGGCATAAGCCCTATTTCTTCCTTTAGCCTGTAGCACCGTGTTCCACCATTCTAGCGCCCCTTCTTTGAAAAGATTTGACGCGTACATGACCTGATCATCCTGAACACATTTACTTATGGCAATTACTGCCTCGGTTTTCTCTAACCAACGCAGTGCCACAATCGCTCCTTCATGGCCTGCAAACTCAGTGGGTTTACAAGCAAGAAATTCTTTATAAGTGCAACCAGATGTTGCAGCTTTCATTTTCTTAGGGAGCGGAGCTTGCCGTGGTTCATTATCATGATTAACATGATTACTACCTCCGTTTATACTATTACTGAAGTTATCTTCAGAAATACGTTTGCTAGGAACGATTTGTTGAGGTTCTATTGGATTTTTAACAGCAGCAACGAATGCTGGAATAGCATTGGCTATCCCTTGAGCAACGATATTTTCTATATCCTGCCTAGTCATATATTGATCCCCCGGTTGTTGCTCAGAATGATTAATCTCATTAACTGGTTCATTATTAGCGTTTTCCATCTGATAATTAATATATATAATTTATTAGTATCAAATAAATAACAATTACACAAAACAATTATACAGAATTCATAACACCAATATAGCCAAAACTTTTGATTCTCGATTTCCATTTATATTTAATAGTATGCATCAATACACACTATTATCTTACAAAGTTTTATTTGTAGTTATTTTACAGACTGATTTTACTTATTAATATTACACTACTACAGTTCCATAAACCCCTTATCTTTTGTCAGTTGGTATTCTAGTAAACGTTCCCTCTTATCGTAATTCCAGGAGATCTGTCCCAAAATCTCTTGGATCCTATTCCCAGCATCCATTAGTTCTTTGTCAAAATGGCAGAGTTCATCCCTTTTCTCGTTACTCATTGATGGATTTGGTAAAGGTTCTAGATTGTACTGAGGAAAAAGCTTATAGGGATTGTTTTGTAACTGTATTTCATTGGTCAACCATTCGTCTATTTGCGAGTTGGATTGAAGGGTTTGGAATAGCTGGTTCTAAGTTCATTGGTAGTTGTTTTTCAAGAGAATGAATAAAATCATTTTCATTACTCGGCTTAATAGTATCATAACTTGTCAATATCAGATCTAGCTCTTCCTGAGATGGTAACCCCTCAATTTGCCTAGAGCTTTCCCCAATTTCCATTTTCTTAGGCTTGGGTTTCTCGAGAGATAAAGTGTTGAATTCTATAGGTTCTTCTATGTCTGGTATATACCTATTGAAATCTCTGGAAACTTCTATTCTTACTGGATAAAGATTTAAATTCTGAAGGGCATCAGACAAGTCACTCATGCTGTTTAGCAAAATACACACAATTACTAAGTTAAAATTTTATAGAAAACTTTTAAATATTATTTCATACTGGGTAAGGTTTCTAGACTGTAGGTAATCCGGGGGCTAAAACTTTAAGTTAGATTATTTTAAAGATTTGTATTTACTGCTACAGTGGCTAGCATATAAAGATCTGCCCATACTGTACTCAATTAATCAGATAATAAAACACATAATCACAAAATAGTAATAAAAATTAAGTATTTTCTAAATACTTAATTGGCTTAAATCAGTGGCTCTGATACCACCTTTTTCTGTCACGGCCCCTGACCCGGTTTGACCCGTTTCAGGAGCCGCGGAACAGAAATACCGTGGTATTTATTTAATTGAGTTTAACAGCGGAAGTTTTCTTCAGGATCTTTTAAAACTGAAATATTTCCCGATTATTTTATTTCACAACTCGGGATAAAACCCGGTAATTTACAATCTTGAGATTTCACGAAGAAATCTTTTATTTTATAAAACATGTTTCTTTATTTTATACTGAGCCACTTCCTTAAGCTTGTAGTGCTTCGCGGCACTTTTCCTGGATCACAACAGATCACCTGAAACATGTTTGAAAAAGGTTTTGTCAGCAGGAAATACTGAGTGAATCATTCTATTTATGAAAACGATTCTTTTGTTATAATTTACAGTATTAAGAGAGATTACAATGTTTCCAGATATCAAACCAACTACCCACAGTACTTGTCACTCGAACACCCATCGGTAGCCTCTTTGCCCGATGGTGTCTGTGACTATGGTCATATCACTCATTGGCTAACTCGTTGTCCAATAGTGACGGTTATCAAGTAATGTATACATAACCCCACATACCGGCTGTGACTTGGTGATTACATAAACTTAATCACTGTAATTATAATCTTGAAAATAAACATGCTTTTGTAAATAGATTTGATAAAAAGAGAACGACTCACATTGCAGATTTAATTTGAGCAGAGCCTAGCCTACTGATTAGCCTTTTAACCTAAATTTAATAACAGGCACACAATTCGGTTAGTAACTTTATACAGCATTTACGATAACTCACGAGATTAAACCTTCACATCGAATGACAAAGTGCGATACTTAAACATCCATCGATTTAACGACGAATGACAAAGCATAAACCCTAATGTGGGCAACACTTAAACATCCATTGGATAGTTTAATCAATCAGACATTGAATCGTATCAGCGATCGAGTTATTACCCTGATTGCGGCATCGATTAGTGATCCGTGTGTGTTAATTGTGGAAAACAGAGCATAACTCGGTGTATATTTTGAATTTTTACGTCGAACTGAAGCCAGGAATCAAGTCCCAAGCCCCTGTATTTATACCCTAAATTTGCATCTCCCGCGTGTCGCGACAGAATACATGGTCCCTGTCGCGACTCGCCTGTGGTGTCAACGTAGAGTAGGGTAGGCTTGTCACTAGTATAGGCCTGCTGAGTTGATAGTTCGAGAATTCTCAATTTAGACAACGCATTTTAGAGATAATCATTAGTTAGGGTTTACCCCCCTTAAGTTTTAGGGGCCCTGATTCTAATTCCAACTATTCTAAAAATTCTAGGGACTATGCAGAATCACTTGGGTTTCTCAATTAGGGTTTCCTATTGGATAATTTAATTAAATTAAATATGAATTTTGATGAGAGTTGTTACAAAAACTCTGGCTTCCTGGTATGCCGAACAAATGGCGTCTATAAACCTTGTTTATACACAACTCAGCGCACAACAGGCTTTGCTCCAAGCACAAGCCAACCAGTCTGCATTTGTTACCCCACCGCAAAGGTCTCTGAGCACTCACATGCCTCAGCAGGCCAATGCATGGAACTTACGCCCCGAGAAAGCACCTGTACCAAACATCAGAAGGCCGAGCGCGCAAGACACGCGCGATACCTATGGCGAAACAGAAAGCAATTATGTGCAGTATAGGTCTGCTGAGTTGATAGTTCGAGAATTCTCAATTTAGACAACGCATTTTAGAGATAATCATTAGTTAGGGTTTACCCCCCTTAAGTTTTAGGGGCCCTGGTTCTAATTCCAACTATTCTAAAAATTCTAGGGACTATGCAGAATCACTTGGGTTTCTCAATTAGGGTTTCCTATTGGATAATTTAATTAAATTAAATATGAATTATGATGAGAGTTGTTACAACATTCGCCGTGGTGTTATTCCGGTAGACATGCACTATCGAGCAGAGGGTGAAGGGATCCCTAAGGTCGACGTGACTGTGGATTTTGCTAAACAAGAGTGGTACAATAAGGTGACGCACAAAGCTACTGCTATTTCTCAGTTGGAAGAAAGGGCGTTGGTTGGTGCCGGTATGAGCATGCGGTGGTTTTCGAAGAACCCTCTGGGTGTTCCTGTTTATGGTTATCAAGGCAAACGTATGTAATGTTTCTTAGTTGTTTGCTTTTTTTTATTGTTGTGTTCTTCCTCATCTCTTTGTATTTCGCAGTTGGGTACAACTTGTTGAATGTTCTTGACCCGAAGGCCGGTGGTGCCATGGTTGAGGCGGTTCAGGAGGATGGGAAACCGACATGGTTGGATCAGATCCGCAACCGTTTTTTGCATCCTACTAATAAGAGTTTTGCTACCTATGCCAACACTATTTTAGGTGAAGATGTTGAAGATGATGTTGATGATGCTATTGACCCCACTCGGGAGGAAGTTATTGTCCTTTCGAGTGAGGGTTCTGACCGACCTCTTGAAGGCCAAACTTCTCATTCCCCGCGTGCAGGTCCGGCACAAGGGGTTACGCGTGAACCTGTTAATGAACCAGTTGGTGTTGATGTTGAGGTTCCGGTTGAGACTGCTGATCAGTTGGAAACTCGAAGAAAAACAAAGGCGGGCAAGCCAGAGGGGAAGGAGAAGAGGGCTGAGGAAAAAGCCACTGAAACTCCTCGTAAGCGACCCTCTACCCTTCCTATCCTAGATTATGTTGTCTTTTCTGATACACTGTCTGGTTTATGGGCCGGAGGAAAACGCAGTGGGTCTGATGCTGACAACGGGGCCACCTTGACGGAGATGATGAAGAAAAAGGCTCTTGAAGATAAAAAACGGAAACTTGATGAGCAAGCTGCTGCTATGCTTGCATCTAAAAAAGCCAAACTTCAAAAGGAGACTCCTCCTGCACCTTCAGAATCTGAGATTGACATGGGTGTTTTTAGTGTCAAGAAGGGTAATCTTTTGGAGGCAATATATGTTGCGTCCGCCCCCCAAGGGAGAGACTTTACTCTTGTAAATCTGTTTATTTGACTTTTGGATTGTTTTTTACTATCATGGTTGTCTCATGGCAGGTGTCAAGTCTGGTAAGGCGCCACGCAAGGTTGATATTTCGAAGATTACTCCCCCCCACCTCTCCACCGTCTAGGGCGTTTGACTTGTCCCCTCCCCGTGATGACTTGGGTGAGAGGAGTAAATAGGATGATGTGAATGTTGAACATGTTGGTGAAGGTGGTGGTGATGGTGCAGGTGGTGCTGAAGGTCATGGTGCAGGTGGTGCTGGTGGAGATGGTCGAGATAAAGGTATTGAAAGTGAGGCAGAGTCAAGTGAGGCTACACCTCGTCGAACCATCTATACCAAGCGTCCACCAGCCTCCGGGGGTGGTGTTACTTCAGGGGTGGCTCGGAGTCATGAATTCGAAAATGTCCAAGCTGGGTCTTGGGATACCCATAATCCCGCGTGCGATGATCTGCCTCATGCTCCTTGTTGGCATTTAACTCAGGGCTCCCGGATGAATAGTCGTGAAAACTGCCAAGAGTTATTCTCTTTGTCTCTCCCCCCTGCTGAGAGGTTATTTCAGAAGAGACGTAACCAGTTTGATCTTCTGGATGATCATGTTCACGCTGGGGTTAACTTTTTTGCTACCTCCCAGGAGATTGTCCGAGAATGGAAACTGATGGGGGAGGAGACTCTTGAATTCGAGAATGATAAGAAAGCCTTTGCTGAAGAGAGAGAAAAATTCAATGCTGAGAAGAAAGGCTTGTTGTGGAGGGTGTCTGATGCAGAACAGAAACTTGCTCAGGAGAAGCAGATTAACACCAACAGACAAAAGGATTGGGAGGCTGCTTGTGAGTGCACCAACAAGGAGTTGCAAGCCCAACGTGACGCGATTATCAGGATGTCTGCTGAGAAACGCAAGATCAGCGAAGAAGCTGAGGCGAAGCGTGTTGCGTCTCAGAAGAGGGAAGAAGAATATCTACAACGCATAGTTAAGTTGGAAAAACTTGCTGAGGCAAAGGTTGCTGAGTGCAAGGCTTCTGAACTTCTTGCTGAGGAGGTGTCTGCCGATTGTAAGTGGCTCCTTTCTCGCGCGGTGCCTCTGGTAACTTCCCTTGTGTATGCTTACTTTTGATTTGTGTTTATTATTCTTCTTCTTAAGTTTCTGTGTGTTTCTCGCAGATTGCTGAACGTATAGTGAAATCTCATGATCTTGCCAACTACATGTTTGAGTTGGGTCAAACGACATATAATAGCGGGCGGAAGAATGGTTACAACGAGGGTAGGGCTGCACTCGTTAATAATGAGAAAGATTATCATTTTGAGTTGTACAAGGAGGATTGTGGTGCTGCTTATGCTGCAAAACGTCAGGAGTTTGCATCCCTTGAATTTGGTGTTGTTAAAGCTGCTCAGAAATTGTCTCGGAAGCCTGATGGTATCGCCCTGCTGAAGAAGGCCCTTAATGATGAGGATCCTGGGACTGGGGGCGCTGGCACCAGTCATCATCAATGAATGATCCCGACTTGCATGCCGTGTATGGGCTTCAATAGCCTTGTAACTCACAATTTCATGAACAAGTTAACTTTATGTATTGTGAACAATTTGCCTATAGCTGTTACATTTGACGTAGTTTACGTTAATATTTGGCTTTGTTTCTTTGTTTGTTGTGAATTTTGCTATCGTTACAATATGTGCATGTGCAATTACTTTGATTAGGTATCACGAATGAATGATGGCGCTGACAGGTTGTGCTGTGTTAGTTACAACGTTTGTTCTGACGTTTAAGCGCGCATGTTGATTCATTTATACGAAGTGATCGAGTTACAGGTTATTGTGTTGACCCGGCTGTGTTCAGCTTTGGGGGTCTTACAATGTTTGTTTACCATGTTTTCGATGCTTTCGTGTTTATGTGGGCACGAAGTATTTATTTGGCACTTTCTAGGCTTTGGTTGTGTTTCTGACCCGGCTGTGCACTTGTTTGTGACGAGCCTTGGAGGTCTACAACATTTCCTAGGGTCAAGCCATTGGTGTTTTCGTGTATGCCCAAAGTAATATATGCAGTTGTAACAAAAAATTCTCATGCGGAAAGGTAGTCAAACACTTCTTGTATTAGTGCTAAATGTGTTGGCGCGCAGCCATTACAAGTACATAGAGAACTTCGACCATTTACATATAGCACTTTCTTAACTACTGGGCGTTCCAGGTTCTTGGAACTTCTTTGTTTTCCAATGTGCGTAGCTTGTACGCTCCTTTTCCCAAAACTTCATCAACAACATAAGGCCCCCCCCCCACTTGGGAGCTAATTTGCCCGGTTTTTCGACGTTGGACGCCTCATTGTCCCTTAGGACGTAATCGTCGGGGTTGAACGTGCAGATGCGGACTTTGCTGTTGTAATATTTTTCCAACTTTGTCTTGTATTTCACCTCGTTGATTGCCGCCATCTCTCTTCTAAAAGGTCTAGATCCAACCTTCTTTCATTGTTAATCATGTTCATGGAGAGCATTCTTAGGGATGGTAGGCCGATCTCTGCTGGTATCACAGCTTCGGACCCATAGACTAAGCTGAACGGTGTTTCTCTGTTGCTCTTCTTTGGCATTGTTCTATGGGCCCACAATATGCTTGGTAGTTCATCGACCCAACCTCTTCGTTGCGTTCCTAGCTGTGCTTTGATACCATCCACTATGCTTTTGTTAACAGCTTCGACTTGGCCGTTTCCTTGCGGGTGCGCAACCGAAGAAAAGGCATGCTCTATGTGTAGTTCTTTGAACCAGCGTTGGAGATCGTCGGCAACGAAATTTGTCCCATTGTCGGTGACAATTTTCAGTGGCAACCCGAAACAGCATATGATCTGCTCCCAGATGAACGTTCTAACTATGGTAGATGTGGTTGACGCGAGTGCTTTTGCTTCCACCCATTTTGTGAAATAGTCGACTGCGACTATTATGAATTTCACTGCGCCCGGGGCTTCCGGAAAAGGGCCAACCATATCTATCGCCCACTGTTGAAACGGCCACGCCGTTGTTACTGGGACCAGTTCGTTTTTGGGGCGCATCGTTTTTGGGGCGTGCCTCTGGCAGCCGCTGCATTTTCTCATAATTTTCACTGCGTCTAGATGCATTCCAGGCCAGTAATATCCGACGTTCATGACTTTGGCTACTACCATCCTCGGGCCAGCATGGATGCCGCAGATACCCTCGTGTACTTCTCGGATCAGGTAGTTTGCATCTTCTGGGTCGACGCATCTTAACAACGGTCCTAAGTAGGATTTTCGATACAATATTCCGTCGACCATCTGGTAGTGTTCGGATTTGTATTGCACTTTTATTGCCAGGGCTTTGTTCTCCGGAAGTATGCCAGATTGGAGATACATAATTATCGGAGTCATCCACGACGTTGTTCCCAATTGAATAACGCTCACTTCTCTTAGTGGTACCGATGGGTTGCTTAAAACTTCAATGCGCACATCCTTGGCGAGGTACTGGAAACTTGTGGATGTGAGTTTACTTAACACGTCTGCTGGTTTATTCTCGCTCCGGTTGATGTGGTGCACCTTGTAGGAATAGAAGTTTTGCTGTAGTGTTTTTGCTTGATTCAAGTAGAGCGCCATCCCGTCTCCTTTGGCGTCGTACTGGTCATTGATTTTCCCAGCTACTAACATGGAGTCCACATGCGCCTCAATGTGTTTGACTCCCATCTTGATTGCCAATCTCAAACCGGCAAGAAAAGCTTCGTATTCAGCTTCATTATTTGTGCTTTTGAAGTCCAGCCTGATGGCGTATGTGAATTCATGTTTGTCTGGACTTACCAGCCTAAGTCCTACGCCTGCGCCATCTTCATTGTACGCGCCATCTATGTACAATAGCCATGGCTCTTCTGTATGCTGCCTTTCAGCTTTCTCCATTGCCTTACACTCCCTGTCCTTGTCATCGGGTACTTCCGTCATGAAATCAGCCAACACCTGGCCCTTAATTGCTGGTCTTGGCCTGAAAACCACATTATGGCCTCCCAGTTCTATCACCCACTTCGCTAATATTCCAGAAATCTCAGGCCTCGCAAGGATGTTGCCGATGTTGTAATTTGTTAAGACATGAATGACATGATTGGCGAAATATCTGCGTAGTCGCCTTGACGCATGAATTAGTGCCAGCACTAGTTTTTCCATTATTGCATACCTCGTTTCTGGATCATTGAGAGTGCGAGACACATAATAAACTGGTGTCTGTGTGCCTTGTCGGTCTACGAGCAGAACTGCTCCGACTGCTTTGTCAGATGCTGACAGAGTTGGCAATCTCATTAGTGCCAGCACTAGTTTTTCCATTATCGCATACCTCGTTTCACTGGTGCCGTCAGTGTTGGAAATCTTATGAGGCAGTCTTTCATCTCGCGGAATGCCTTTTCGTCCTCCGGAGTCCATTGGAACTGACTTTTGTTCATGCAATTCCGGAGTGTCTTGATAAACGGGAAAGATTTAGCAGCATGATTGGCTAAGAAACGGTTGAGTGCTGCTAACCGTCCAGCCAATTTCTGCATTTCCTTGATCGTCGATGGTGACGGCATGCGCTCGATTGCTTGTACCTTTTCAGGATTTACTTTAAATCCATCCTTTGTGACGATGAAACCCAAGAACTTTCCTTCTTCCATGCCAAAGGAACATTTCGCTGGGTTTAGCTTGATACTTACACCGCGCAGTGTGTCAAATGTTTTTTGGATGTTCATCAACATCATACTTTCTTCTTTGCTCATGATGACCAAGTCATCCATGTACACTTCGATGTACTTGCCGATAGCATCACTGAACGTTTCATTCATTAGTCTCTGATAGGCCGCGCCCGCATTCTTCAGACCAAAAGGCATTTTGGTGTAGCAGTATAGCCCTGTCGGTGTGCGGAATGCGGTTTTGTCCTCGTCTTGGACGGCCATCTGTACCTGGTGGTACCCCTTATAATAGTCAAGGAAACATTTCCATCTGAACAATGCTAGCGAACCGATCTTCTCATCGATATCTGGTAAGGCATAGCAGTCAGGCGGGCATGCCTTGTTTAGGTCCTTGTAATCTGCACACATCCTCCAACTGCCGTTTCCTTTTTGGACCATTACTAGGCTCGCCACCCAAGTTTGGTATCGGACTTCTCTGATTATGCCTGCATTTAACAGCTCCATGACTTGTTCTTGCATAGCGTCATGCTTTATGTCTCCAAGATGGCGCTTGGCATGTACCACAGGTTTGGCACTCTCTGAGACGTTTAATCTGTGCTCTGCTATGTGTCTTGGGACACCCACCATGTCCGCTGGTGTCCAGGCGAACACATCCATGTTTTCGAATAACAACTTTTTCAGCGCCGCGCGTGTGAGATCAGACATTGCAGGGCCTAAGGTGACCGTTTGTTCTGGGTATTTGCTGTTTAGCACCCATTTTTCAGCTTCCGCGCGCGGTACAGATTTGCTTGCCTTTGCTGGCCTGATTTCGTCTGTTGCCAAGACTTCTTTGCTTGCATAGATCAGTGCTACCCCTGTCTCTGTTGGGAATCCCACAGCTGAATGCGGCCCAGAGCAAATCATGCTAAAATCTCCTTGGGATTCTCTTCCCAATAGGATATCATGTCTTGAATGTGCTGGTAGTACCATGAATGTGACCTCCTCCGTTCTTGAATTTCTTCCGTCTGAGAGTAGCACCGGGAACGATATCTGGCCTAGAGGAAAAACGACTTCATTGCAGAAACCGGTCAGCGGGTAGTCTACCGGTTCCAAGCGCGCTTTGTCCTCTTGGTCGAATTGATTAAAACATTGTTCGTAGATGATATCTGCGGTGCTCCCCGGATCAATGAAAATGTAGTCGGTTTGGTAGTGACCGATTACACCGGATATGACTATGGGCCCTCTTTCTCTCGGGCCTCCTCTTACTACGGGGAAAATAACTTGTCTCTCGCGCCAAGAGTCGTCTTGTGCGTGCTTGTTGTAGTTCTTTCTTGGCCTTCTTGGACCCCCTTAAACCATGTGAGTTTCTAATTTTCGGAGCTTCTTGTTGTCTGGCCCTTCGTCTCTTCGCTGAATTTGACGGTGGTCGCGCTTTCCACCTTTCACCAGATGGGTGAGTCTTCCATCTCTCAGGGCTCTTTCTATCTCTTGTTTTAAGCTAAAACAATCGTCGGTCAGATGACCTGTGTCCTTGTGAAACTCACAGAAAAGATTTGGGTCTTGACCCCTCTTGTTTTGCATCTGTAGAGGAGGTTTGAACTGGTGATTTCGGTTGACAAGACTTCAGAATGAGTCTTTGTTAAGGGTGTCCACTGTTTTTCTCTATTTTCCCTTTTGACCTCTTTGCAATGAGCAATTTGGTTGATTGTATTGAGCGCATCTTCTCTTACTGGGCTTCTTTCTCTATGATCGGGTGTTTTCCATGATTGGCCTTTTCCTTTGTTGTTGCGCCGATCATTGTGGTTGTAACTGTACTGACGGTTGTCATCACCGGTCAATTGTTTGTCTGTGCGCGCAATTGTTTTTGCTGCCTCAATGAAGGTTTCCCAGTCTTTGGGGCCTCCGTCTCTACCCTTCAATCGTTTGATCAGGTCGTCGCACTTTACTGCCCTCATAAAATGTGCGCGCATCATTTTTTCGCCTACATCACCGATTTCGAGACATTCTTTGTTATACCTTGTGATGAAATCTTCTACGCTTTCGTGATCTTTCCTCTATATATTCAGACAGTCGGCCGGATCTCTAGTGTGCCTGCGCTGTTGAGAGAAGTGCGCGAGGAACTTGTCTCGAAAATCAACCCACGACTTGATTTTCCCTGCTGGCAGGCTGTCAAACCAGACGCGCGCTGCGCCGACAAAGGTTTGTGCGAAAAGATGACACAAAGTTGGTAGGTTCCAGCTACCTGTGACCCCTGCGCCGTTGAAGACTTGGAGGTGGTCATCGGGATCTGTTAAGCCGTTGTATTTGCCTACATTGTGTGGCAGTTTCGTCTTGTCGATATCAGCTATCGCAATCTCCCTGATGAATTTTGAGTTTTCGGCCATGTCATCTGGGCGATAGCTCAATGAGTAATCATGTTCTGCTTTTGGATTGTACCCTGCGCGCTTGCGGGGTTTGTACGCCTCGTGTTCAGGTGGTAACCTACTGAATATTGTGCTTTCTTTGTACGTCTCATCGTCTTCTTCCTTATAACTGTCCCACTCGTCGTTTATATTGCGTGGACCTAAACGACTTTGCACTGGTTTTCATTGTGGATGAGAATACCGCACATAATTGCTTTCTGTTTCGCCATAGGTATCGCGCGTGTCTTGCGCGCTCGGCCTTCTGATGTTTGGTACAGGTGCTTTCTCGGTGCGTAATGTCACACCCCCAAAATCCACCTGCGGAGTACTACCGCTTGGAGGCGTGACTGACCAGGATCCAGCCACCAATCATATTGAACAAGCATATAAGTAGTTATAAAATCCAACCAATAAAATTGGTGTTCCAACAAAACATAGTTTAGGTTGCAAGCGGAAGCATAATGTTTAAAACCAAAACATGGGTTTAATTGTTCAAAGTTTAACATGGCACACAGCTGTCCATGTCCCACAACGACCCTCTTCCATGCAAGCTCCAGCTAAGTACCTAAAGACCTGCAAAGCATGTAGTAACGAGTCAACAACAAGTTGAGTGAGTTCACGGTTGGGTGTTCGTTTTAAGATGTTTCGAAAACAGTTTCCTTTATCTGGCATCCTGCCGTGGGGGTTACCCCATAGTTAAAAACGTGACTTGTTTATTCCCGGTTACTCTGGCACTCCGGCCGTGGGGGCTACCCCATGTTAGTTATCTGGCATTTCGGCCGTGGGGGCTACCCCATGTATACACTAGACTCGTTACCATATCGGCTGCTGACTGTAGTCATGTTTATGTGCCCTGAAACTGTCAATGTCTATCATCATTGACGTGCCCCAAATCCATTAGTTCACGCCCGTCCTCTGCGGCACGGTGTGAGGTTTGTCAGACCTAAATAGCGCTATCTAACTAATGACCCGCTCGCCATTGGCCCGGCGATTAAGTCGATATAAAAAGGAGGGACTTCGTGATAGAGTTTTGGTCTAGTACGAGTTATCTATCCATGAGGACGAGGAATCCACGTTCCTTAACCCCATTCCCAACCCAGGGAATCCCATGCTTTGTAGAGGGTGTGTACTCACCTTGGTTTGCTCGGCAGATACACAGAAAGGTCAATCAAGTTGTAAGTGGTCAACTACGCCCTAACATAGGTACCATTCAAGTCAGGTTCATATCCAAGTAGTGCACGTATGTTCTACACGTATACTAGCAAGTTGTGTACAGGTATTATTCATGGCATACACGTATAAACATGTCAGTTTACAATAATACCTATTAGTTGAACAGTATCATGTATACAAGTAAGCAAGGCCCAAAAGTCCGGCCCAAATCACCTAAGCCCGTAACAGGGTGCAAGTCCAAACAGCGTGCACATGTATAAGGTCTCGAGTCGAGACTGTGCGGTCTCGAGTTGTGCCTATGAGTTCTCGAGTCGCAACCGGACCCGCAACCATGGTCTCGGGTCATGTTGTTTTGTGTTGATGTTGCATGGTCTCGAGTCGAGACTAGGGGTTCTCGACTCGCAATCTGTGTCGCAATCTACGGTCTCGAGTTGTCATGAGATGATCTCGAGTCTAGACTGAAGGTCTCGGCTGGGACATTTGCTGATTTCCGACATTGTACTTAGCCAATGAGATTTTGATTTCATGCAACAATGTGTACTATCCATTTAAACATGTTTTCTTGTCTAACAATTTACTAAAATGGATCAAACAAGTATTTTCAAATATTCAAGACACCTTCATATCATATTCATGTTGTTCTTCATACATTCAAGTCATTCATCATGATCATTCAAACTTGTTCATCATATTTTAGGGTTTTTAGCATTAATCACAATCATAACATGAACAACAATTAAAACACTTGAACATACTCATCTAATGGTTCCAAATCATCACATAATACCTCAAACTCGACTCTACACTAATCCGATTTCCACATACATGTAGCCGGTTTAACAAGCATTCGGTTCTTAGCACAAGAGTATACAATTCGATTAACATGAACATTATCTAGTACGCATATGCAAGCCGATTTCATGAACATCAACAATTTATGGTTTAAATCACATTAACTCACAAGATAATATTAACTCATCATGCAATATATCCGAAATCGAGACATGTTAACCGATTAACATCATGATTCACAAGAGCATCATCATTCGTACAAACTATTCTAGTTAAATCATAACACCTAACAACAAGCATCATAAACCACTAACCGGTTGTGAAAAGGTACTGAGTTGGTAAGGAAGATGAGTAAAATGGAGTGTCCGAGTGATGATGGTGAGCTTAGCCGAGTCTCCTTGTTGATGCCGGTTTGATCCGAGAAGGAGGAAAGGGGAGGTGATGTTTGATCTTTAGGGTTTAAGGTTTTCTAGAGAGAGAGAGAGAGTAGGGGAGTGTGTGTGTTGTCCAAAGAAATGGCAAAAGTGACTAGGAGCATGATATATATACTAGCTCTAAGTTGGTTCATCCTAGTGGGTTTTCGAGTGGGGTGAGGAGGAACATGGCCCAACCGGCCCAATAGTTACACTATTCACTCGAGACCGCATGGTCTCGAGTCGGGTTCTTGTGTCTCGGGTCGCATACATACAAGCATACATATAAACATAACACATAATCACATAGGATGTTCACTTATATCATTAAACCAACAAGTAAACTAGTCACACAACGTTCAAGCATGTTACATCAAGATACAACGAAAGGTTCTAAATTTTGAGTTGTCACATCATCCCCAAGTTGAAAGAAATTTCGTCCCGAAATTTGGTAAGCACTCACTGAGGAAGCTAGTTAAGTTGTATGGTTTTCACTGGTTTTCCTGGGGTGTCACATCCACCCCCCGTTGATCTGGAATTTCGTCCCGAAATTCCGTAGCTTCAGCCTCAGTAGTGGTTGTACTGTTTGCGAACAGTTGGGGATACTTTTGTTTCATCTGTTCTTCACGTTCCCAGGTGAACTCTGGGCCGCGACGTGAGTTCCAACGAACTCGAACGAGAGGTATTCTAGTGCTCTTGAGGACCTTAACATCCCGGTCCGTGATTTCAACTGGTTTCTCGACGAATCGTAACTTCTCGTCGATAGTGAGTTCCTTCAGAGGAACTATGTGGGTCTCATCTGACAGACACTTCTTCAGATTCGACACGTGGAAAACGTTGTGAACTGCACCGAGTTCTGCTGGTAAGTTCAGTCTGTAGGCCACCCTGCCTATTTTCTCGATGATTTCGAAAGGTCCGACGTATCGTGGGTTAAGTTTGCCTCGTTTACCAAAACGAACCACACCCTTCCAGGGTGAGACTTTGAGTAATACCCGCTCCCCAACCTGGAGCTCTAGTGGTTTCCTGCCCTTATCGGCGTAGACTTTCTGACGGTCACGAGCTGCCGCCATGCGTTGTCGAATTTGAGCAATTCGTTCGGTTGTGTCTACCACATGTTCTGGACCAGTGATCTGACTATCCCCCACCTCTGCCCAGCAAAGAGGTGACCGGCATTTACGTCCGTACAATGCCTCAAACGGAGCAGCTTTAATGCTGGTGTGGTAGCTGTTATTGTACGAGAATTCCACAAGTGGCAGGTGCTTTTCCCAGCTGTTGCCAAAGTCGATTACACATGCATGAAGCATGTCTTCTAAGGTTTGGATAGTGCGCTCAGACTGCCCGTCCGTCTGAGGGTGATACGCTGTGCTCATATCTAAATGTGAGCCAAAGGATTTGTGCATTGCTTGCCACAGTTCTGAAGTAAATCGTGCATCTCAATCCGAGATAATAGAGGTGGGCACCCCGTGCCTCGAAACAACTTCCTTGAGGTATACGTCTACTAGAGTGGAGAACTTATCCGTTTCCTTGATAGCCAAGAAGTGAGCAGACTTTGTGAGTCGATCCACGATTACCCAAATAGTATCGTTACCTCATTGAGATCTAGGTAGACCGGTAACAAAATCCATGGAAATTTGCTCCCATTTCCATTGCGGTATCTCTGGTTGTTGGAGTAGGCCTGAGGGTTTCTGGTATTCAGACTTGACTCTTGCACAAGTCAAACACTTGCTGACGTAAGTTGCTATGTGGGCCTTCATGCTAGGCCACCAATACGTAGTTTTGATATCGTGGTATATCTTATCCGAACCAGGGTGTACCGAGTAGCGAGACTTGTGTGCCTCATCCATCACAAGCTCTCGTAGGTTGCCATAGAGTGGGACCCAAATACGCCCCGTTACGTAGTAAGCACCGTCTTCCTTCTGTTCCATGCGTTGCCTTGAGCCGCGAAGGGCTTCAGCCCTGACGTTTTCTGGTTTCAATGCTTCTATCTGAGCATCCCGTATCTGAGAGGGAAGACTAGAATGTATAGTGAGCTGCAATGCTCGCACTCGCCTAGGCGCAGTGTCCTTTCGACTAAGGGCATCAGCCACAACATTGGCCTTGCCAGGATGATACTTGATCGCACATTCGTAATCGTTTAATAACTCGACCCATCGTCGTTGGCGCATGTTTAGTTCCTTCTGTTTGAAGATGTGCTCGAGGCTCCTGTGATCGGTGTAAATGGCACACTTTGTACCGTACAGGTAATGTCGCCATATCTTAAGTGCAAAAACAACAGCTCCCAGCTCTAAATCGTGTGTAGTGTAGTTCTTTTCATGAACTTTAAGTTGGCGTGAGGCATAGGCTATAACCTTATCTCGTTGCATCAATACACAACCAAGACCCTGAATTGATGCGTCGCAGTAGACCACGAAGTCGTCTGTGCCCTCTGGCAATGAAAGGATAGGTGCGCTGCAAAGTCTATCCTTTAAATGCTGAAATGCTAATTCCTGTGCATCTCCCCATCGATAAACAACGCCTTTCTGCGTTAGTGAGGTGAGAGGTTGAGCAATCTTTGAAAAATCCTTAATGAACCTCCGGTAGTAACCTGCCAATCCCAAGAATTGGCGAATTTCCTTTGGTGTACGAGGTGCAGGCCAGTTCTTAACCGAATCCACCTTGGATGGATCAACATGAATCCCATCCTTGTTTACTACATGGCCTAGGAAATGGACTTCACGAAGCCAGAAGTCGCATTTCGAGAACTTTGCGTAGAGTTGTTCTGTTCGAAGGAGTTCCAGGATAAGCCGTAGATGCTGCTCGTGTTCCTCCTGACTCTTAGGATAGATCAGGATGCCATCGATGAAGACTATAACGAACTTGTCCAGGTAAGGCTTGCACACTCGATTCATCAAGTCCATGAAGATCGCAGGTGCGTTTGTCAGCCCAAAAGGCATGACCAAAAACTCATAGTTCCCGTAGCGAGTTCTAAAGGCTGTTTTAGAGACATCCTCTTCTCGGACTCTCAACTGGTGATATCCTGATCTCAAATCAATCTTTGAATAGTAGCTCGACCCCTGCAGCTGGTCGAACAAGTCGTCAATGCGTGGTAGAGGATAACGATTCTTCACTGTCACCTTGTTGAGTTCCCGGTAGTCGATGCACATTCTGAAGGTACCGTCTTTCTTCTTCACAAATAGCACTGGAGCTCCCCAGGGCGATGAGCTAGGGCGAATAAAACCCTTATCCAAGAGTTCTTGTAGTTGCGTAGAGAGTTCTTCCAACCCTGATGGGGCTAATCGATAAGGTGCACGAGCTATAGGCGCAGCTCCAGGAGCTAGTTCAATCTGAAACTCGACTTGGCGATGAGGCGGGAGACCAGGTAATTCCTCAGGAAATACCTCAGGATAGTCGCGTACGATTGGAAAATCTTCTATCTTCTTCTCTTTCTCCGAGGTGTCAGTAACGAGAGCCAAAATGGCAGTGTGGCCCTTTCTCAAATACTTCTGGGCCTTAAGGAGAGAGATGACGTTCTCAACAGCACTCCTCCTGTCGCCACGAATCATGAGAGGTTCACCACTGGAACCAGGAATACGAACAATCTTCTCGTTGCAAAGAATCTCTGCTCGGTGTTGGGACAACCAATCCATCCCAATGACAACGTCGAAACTACCCAAGACGATGGGAATAAGGTCGATAGAGAAGGTCTGGTTGGCAAGAACAAGTTTACAACCCGTGACTACGTGAGTGGCCTCTAAACTCTTACCATTTGCTAGTTCTACCGTGTGCTTGTTGTTCAAAGGTGTTGGAATACGCTTAAGCATTCGACTAACTTCTAGTGACATGTAGCTAGTATCGGCACCCGAATCAAATAAAACTGTAACATAAAAGTCGTCGAGAAGGAACTTACCCGCCACAACATTGGGGTCATTCCTTGCTTCACCTTGGCCAATCACGAACGCCCGCCCCCTGGCACCATTGTTGTTGTTGTTCCCATTGTTACCATTCCCCTGATTGTTGTTGTTGTTGTGGTTGTTGTTGTTGTGGTTCCTGTTCAGCTGGGGGCAATCCCTCTTGAAATGGCCTTCAGCTCCACACTGAAAGCACCCTTTGTTATCACCTTGCTGCTGCTGCTGCTGGCGTTGGTTCTGTGGGGCCTGTTGTTGACGATTCTGGTTTGCGGGGTATAAGCTCCTGCAATCTTTTGCAGCATGACCTGGCTTGTTGCACCGATGACAGTTACCCCTGGTGCACGGCCCGCTGTGGTGCAGGCTGCAGCGATTGCATTTGGGGTGATTCCCTTTGTACCCACCATGACTTTGACCACCAGATGATTGCTGACTAGGGCTCTTGTAGTCATCAGTTTTTCTCTGCTGAGACTGGGGCTGAACAGAAGTCGAACCCTTACTTGAAGCTCCATCCCATTTCCGTTTGTTGTCACTAGGGACACCAGAAGTAGTTGCAGCACCTATGCGCTTTGGTAACCTGTTCTGCTCCACCGCCTGGTCAGTAAGACGGTGAGCCAACTGAACAACCTGCTGGATAGTGGCGAGGTTTGCTGAAGTCACATGACTTTGGATTTCTGGCACCAAGCCCTTGAGAAAGAGCTCAGTCCGCTTAATCGGAGGGTCCACCATAGTAGGACACAGTAAGGCAAGCTCATTCGATCTCTTAGTATACGCCTCAATTTCTGACCCCGTCATCTTGAGGTTGAAGAACTCGACTTCCAGCTTATGAATGTCATCACGACTGCAGTATTCTTCTTTGATCATCTCCTTAAAGGTTTCCCATGGGGTGGCGTTAGCAGCAACCAACCCCAGCATTTGGACCTGAGCGTTCCACCACGTGAGGGCTAAACCCTCGAGAGTACCGGTAGCATACTTCACCCTGCGCGCCTCCGGGCATTCACACATTTCGAAAACTGACTCGAGCTTCTCAAACCAGTGGAGGTGGCCTACGGCTCCTTCAGTGCCGCTAAAAGTAGTTGGTCGGCAGTCCATGAAAGTTTTAAAAGTGCCCACGGGTAGCTGAGCATGCTGACCTATTGTGGGCGAAAGAAAGACAGAGTTTAACACAAATGTTGGTTCACGAGAGTAGGATTCTAAGGATCCTAGAATGAGTTCGGACTGCAGGATATACCTCCTGCGTGTGCAGCTGCAAGTGCCGCAGCAACTCGTTCGTTAATCAGAGCCGTCAACTGGGCTTGTGTCATGTTAATGCGTCCAGACATGATCTTCATATCAAGAGGAACGTGAGTGAGAGGGGTTCACGAAAGTGCGATGACACGTGTTCAAGCAACAGTAGTTATACTAATCAAGCATACCATGAGCAATGTACTATGTAACTAACAAGTAGGCAATATATACACAGATCATATCACCTAGAATGTTGAGCCTTGCATGTGGAGTGAAGCGTCGTTGTGGATCGTAGAGCACTGTACAGGTTATAGTCTGATTTTAATAAAACCTTTCCCTTTATTAAAACCAAGTTCTCTATAACCAATGGCTCTGATACCAATCTGTCACACCCCCAAAATCCACATGCGGAGTACTACCGCTTGGAGGCGTGACTGACCAGGATCCAACCACCAATCATATTGAACAAGCATATAAGTAGTTATAAAATCCAACCAATACAATTGGTGTTCCAAAAAAACATAGTTTAGGTTGCAAGCGGAAGCATAATGTTTAAAACCAAAACATGGGTTTAATTGTTCAAAGTTTAACATGGCACACAGCTGTCCATGTCCCACAACGACCCTCTTCCATGCAAGCTCCAGCTAAGTACCTAAAGACCTGCAAAGCATGTAGTAACGAGTCAACAACAAGTTGAGTGAGTTCACGGTTGGGTGTTCGTTTTAAGTTGTTTCGAAAACAGTTTCCTTTATCTGGCATCCTGCCGTGGGGGTTACCCCATAGTTAAAAACGTGACTTGTTTATTCCCGGTTACTCTGGCACTCCGGCCGTGGGGGCTACCCCATGTTAGTTATCTGGTATTTCGGCCGTGGGGGCTACCCCATGTATACACTAGACTCGTTACCATATTGACTGTTGACTGTAGTCATGTTTATGTGCCCTGAAACTGTCAATGTCTATCATCATTGACGTGCCCCAGATCCATTAGTTCACACCCGTCCTCTGCGGCACGGTGTGAGGTTTGTCAGACCTAAATAGCGCTATCTAACTAATGACCCGCTCGCCATTGGCCCGGCGATTAAGTCGATATAAAAAGGAGGGACTTCGTGATAGAGTTTTGGTCTAGTACGAGTTATCTGTCCATGAGGACGAGGAATTACATTCCTGAACCAATGCTGTCCTACCCAAGGAGGACGAGGAATCCACGTTCCTTAACCCCATTCCCAACCCAGGGAATCCCATGCTTTGTAGAGGGTGTGAACTCACCTTGGTTTGCTCGGCAGATACACAGAAAGGTCAATCAAGTTGTAAGTGGTCAACTACGCCCTAACATAGGTACCATTCAAGTCAGGTTCATATCCAAGTAGTGCACGTATGTTCTACACGTATACTAGCAAGTTGTGTACAGGTATTATTCATGGCATACACGTATAAACATGGCGGTTTACAATAATACCTATTAGTTGAACAGTATCATGTATACAAGTAAGCAAGGCCCAAAAGTCCGGCCCAAATCACCTAAGCCCGTAACAGGGTGCAAGTCCAAACAGCGTGCACATGTATAAGGTCTCGAGTCGAGACTGTGCAGTCTCTAGTCGAGACTGTGCGGTCTCGAGTTGTGCCTATGAGTTCTCGTGTCGCAACCGGGCCCGCAACCATGGTCTCGGGTCATACTGTTTTGTGTTGATGTTGCATGGTCTCGAGTCGAGACTAGGGGTTCTCGACTCGCAATCTGTGTCACAATCTACGGTCTCGAGTTGTCATGAGATGATCTCGAGTCGAGACTGAAGGTCTCGGCTGGGACATTTGCTGATTTCCGACATTGTACTTAGCCAATGAGATTTTGATTTCATGCAACAATGTGTACTATCCATTTAAACATGTTTTCTTGTCTAACAATTTACTAAAATGGATCAAACAAGTATTTTCAAATATTCAAGACACCTTCATATCATATTCATGTTGTTCTTCATACATTCAAGTCATTCATCATGATCATTCAAACTTGTTCATCATATTTTAGGGTTTTTAGCATTAATCACAATCATAACATGAACAACAATTAAAACACTTGAACATACTCATCTAATGGTTCCAAATCATCACATAATACCTCAAACTCGACTCTACACTAATCCGATTTCCACATACATGTAGCCGGTTTAACAAGCATTCGGTTCTTAGCACAAGAGTATACAATTCGATTAACATGAACATTATCTAGTACGCATATGCAAGCCGATTTCATGAACATCAACAATTTATGGTTTAAATCACATTAACTCACAAGATAATATTAACTCATCATGCAATATATCCGAAATCGAGACATGTTAACCGATTAACATCATGATTCACAAGAGCATCATCATTCGTACAAACTATTCTAGTTAAATCATAACACCTAACAACAAGCATCATAAACCACTAACCGGTTGTGAAAAGGTACCGAGTTGGTAAGGAAGATGAGTAAAATGGAGTGTCACAGACACCATCGGGCAAAGAGGCTACCGATGGGTGTTCGAGTGACAAGTACTGTGGGTAGTTGGTTTGATATCTGGAAACATTGTAATCTCTCTTAATACTGTAAATTATAACAAAAGAATCGTTTTCATAAATAGAATGATTCACTCAGTATTTCCTACTGACAAAACCTTTTTCAAACATGTTTCAGGTGATCTGTTGTGATCCAGGAAAAGTGCCGCGAAGCACTACAAGCTTAAGGAAGTGGCTCAGTATAAAATAAAGAAACATGTTTTATAAAATAAAAGATTTCTTCGTGAAATCTCAAGATTGTAAATTACCGGGTTTTATCCCGAGTTGTGAAATAAAATAATCGGGAAATATTTCAGTTTTAAAAGATCCTGAAGAAAACTTCCGCTGTTAAACTCAATTAAATAAATACCACGGGATTTCTGTTCCGCGGCTCCTGAAACGGGTCAAACCGGGTCAGGGGCCGTGACAGAAAAAGGTGGTATCAGAGCCACTGATTTAAGCCAATTAAGTATTTAGAAAATACTTATTTTTTATTACTATTTTGTGATTATATGTTTTATTATCTGATTAATTGAGTACAGTATGGGCAGATCTTTATATGCTAGCCACTGTAGCAGTAAATACAAATCTTTAAAATAATCTAACTTAAAGTTTTAGCACCCGGATTACCTACAGTCTAGAAACCTTACCCAGTACGAAATAATATTTAAAAGTTTTCTATAAAATTTTAACTTAGTAATTGTGTGTATTTTGCTAAACAGCATGAGTGACTTGTCTGATGCCCTTCAGAATTTAAATCTTTATCCAGTAAGAATAGAAGTTTCCAGAGATTTCAATAGGTATATACCAGACATAGAAGAACCTATAGAATTCAACACTTTACCTCTCGAGAAACCCAAGCCTAAGAAAATGGAAATTGGGGAAAGCTCTAGGCAAATTGAGGGGTTACCATCTCAGGAAGAGCTAGATCTGATATTGACAAGTTATGATACTATTAAGCCGAGTAATGAAAATGATTTTATTCATTCTCTTGAAAAACAACTACCAATGAACTTAGAACCAGCTATTCCAAACCCTTCAATCCAACTCGCAAATAGACGAATGGTTGACCAATGAAATACAGTTACAAAACAATCCCTATAAGCTTTTTCCTCAGTACAATCTAGAACCTTTACCAAATCCACCAATGAGTAACGAGAAAAGGGATGAACTCTGCCATTTTGACAAAGAACTAATGGATGCTGGGAATAGGATCCAAGAGATTTTGGGACAGATCTCCTGGAATTACGATAAGAGGGAACGTCGTTACTAGAATACCAACTGACAAAAGATAAGGGGTTTATGGAACTGTAGTAGTGTAATATTAATAAGTAAAATCAGTCTGTAAAATAACTACAAATAAAATTTTGTAAGATAATAGTGTGTACTGATGCATACTATTAAATATAAATGGAAATCGAGAATCAAAAGTTTTGGCTATATTGGTGTTATGAATTCTGTATAATTGTTTTGTGTAATTGTTATTTATTTGATACTAATAAATTATATATATTAATTATCAGATGGAAAACGCTAATAATGAACCAGTTAATGAGATTAATCATTCTGAGCAACAACCGGGGGATCAATATATGACTAGGCAGGATATAGAAAATATCGTTGCTCAAGGGATAGCCAATGCTATTCCAGCATTCGTTGCTGCTGTTAAAAATCCAATAGAACTTCAACAAATCGTTCCTAGCAAACGTATTTCTGAAGATAACTTCAGTAATAGTATAAACGGAGGTAGTAATCATGTTAATCATGATAATGAACCACGGCAAGCTCCGCTCCCTAAGAAAATGAAAGCTGCAACATCTGGTTGCACTTATAAAGAATTTCTTGCTTGTAAACCCACTGAGTTTGCAGGCCATGAAGGAGCGATTGCGGCACTGCATTGGTTAGAGAAAACCGAGGCAGTAATTGCCATAAGTAAATGTGTTCAGGATGATCAGGTCATGTACGCGTCAAATCTTTTCAAAGAAGGGTCGCTAGAATGGTGGAACACGGTGCTACAGGCTAAAGGAAGAAATAGGGCTTATGCCATGAATTGGGGAGAATTTAAGGGTCTTGTAGAAAGAAAATTCTGTCCCTAGTATGAAAAGGAACAAATGACAAATAAGTTCCTAAATCATAGGATGATGGGTGTAGATTGTCGCGGTTATACTTCGACATTCTTTGAATATGCTAGAGTGGTACCAACGCTGGCTTCGCCAGAGCCGGTACTCATTTCTCGCTACATTTGGGGACTGATTAGTGAAATCCGTACTATCGTTAAAGCTGCGAGACCTCGCACTATTGACGATGCTGTGGAATTAGCTAACACCCTAACTGACGAACTGGTACGTACACAAGATGAAAACAAGAAGAAAGAATTGGCTCAGAAAATTTCCCAAGGATTTCGTATGGGTAATAATAACAGCTTCAAGAAAAGAGGAACAGGGCAATCTTCAAATCTGTCGTTTTGCAGGAATTGCAGAAAGAAACATTTTGGAAGATGTAATGTAACCTGCAATTTTTGTAAAATGGTAGGACATCGTGAAGAGGAATGCACAAAGAAAACAAGAGTCTGCTATAATTGCGGAGAAATAGGACATTTTAAGCCAGAATGCCCTAAATTAATCAAACCAACAGACAACAAAGCCAAGGCGATCGACGGAGCTACTAAGAAGAATGTCAGAGCATTCCAGCTGACTACTCAAGAAGCAGAACTCATCCCAGATGTGATAGCGGGTACGTTCTTAGTTCACAACGTATACGCAAAAGTATTATTTGACTCTGGTGCAAACCAAAGTTTTATAAATACTTCATTCTGTCAAGCTCTTAATTTATCTTTAACCAATATTAGGCAGATTTTTACAGTTGAAACGGCAGACGGAAATTCAGTTAAAATAGATAAAGTTTTGCAGGAAAGAAATATAGAACTTTTAGGACATAAATTCTCTGCAAACCTATTGCCAATGAATTTAGCTGAATTTGATGTTGTATTAGGAATGGATTGGCTAGTAACCAACCATGCTCGAATCTTTTGTGATCAGAATTCCATAGAAATTCAATCGCCCACCGGAGAAGTAATTAGGATTACAGGAGATAAACCACGTAAGCCCATGAAGTTCATATCAGTAATGAAAGTTGCTAATTATGAACGAAAACAAGGAATAGTATATATGATGTCAGTAATCATTAGTACTAAGGGTAAAGAACTTAAGGAAATTCCTGTAGTCTCAGAATATCCGGATGTATTTCCAGAAGAATTACCGGGATTACCCCCAGATAGGGAAGTAGAATTTAGGATTCATCTAATTCCAGGAACTACACCGATAGCCAAGGCACCTTATCGGTTAGCACCCACAGAAATGTTAGAACTGAAAAAGCAATTAGATTAATTACTAAGTAAAGGATTCATACAACCTAGTTCATCCCCATGGGGAGCACCAGTACTATTTGTTAAGAAAAAGGATGGTTCAATGAGAATGTGTATCGATTATAGAGAATTGAATAAGGTTACAATTAAGAATCGATACCCATTACCTAGGATTGATGATCTGTTCGATCAACTTCAAGGAGCTAGATATTTTTCTAAGATAGACTTACGCTCTGGATATCATCAATTGAAAGTACAAGAAGAAGACATACCTAAAACTGCTTTCAGAACTAGGTATGGTCATTACGAGTTTACAGTCATGCCCTTTGGGTTAACGAATGCACCTGCTGCATTCATGGACATGATGAATAGGATCTGTAAACCATATTTGGATAAATTTGTAATTGTTTTTATAGACGATATACTTATTTATTCCAAAAGTCAGACAGAGCATTGTGAACACCTTCATGCACTCTTAACTTTGTTAAGAAAAGAAAAGCTTTATGCCAAATTCTCGAAGTGTGAATTTTGGTTGCAAGAAGTGCAATTCTTAGGAAAGAACTTCTGGTGGATAGGAATGAAAAAGGATATAGCCCGAATGTTTCTAAATGTCTCACTTGTTCACAAGTTAAGGCAGAACATCAGAAACCCTCAGGTCTACTACAACAATTAGAAATGCCTGTATGGAAATGGGAACTTATAACAATGGATTTTGTTACTAAGTTACCCAAAAAAAGAAAAGGTAATGATGCGATTTGGGTAATTGTGGATCGATTAACCAAATCTGCTCACTTTCTACCTATGAAAGAAACCTTTAGTATGGAAAGGTTGGCAAAATTGTATGTAGATGAAGTTGTATCCTTACATGGAGTTCCACTCTCCATTGTTTCAGATAGGGATAGTCGTTTTACTTCTCATTTCTGGAAAAGCTTCCAGCAAGCTATGGGAACTCGACTTAATCTGAGTACTGCATATCATCCCCAAACAGACGGACAAAGTGAAAGGACGATCCAAACTCTAGAAGACATGCTCCGAGCATGTGTAATAGATTTTGGTGGAAATTGGGATGATTATTTACCATTAATTGAATTCTCCTATAACAATAGCTATCATTCAAGTATTGAAACTGCCCCATTTGAAGCACTGTACGGAAGAAAGTGCAGAACTCCAGTTTGTTGGGCAGAAATAGGAGAAAATCAATTGTCAGGTCCTGAGATTGTGCAAGAGACGACTGATAAGATTACTCAAATCAAGGAAAGACTGAAGACGGCTCGAGATCGCCAGAAGAGTTATGCAGACAATAGATGCAAGCCGTTAGAATTCCAAGTTGGAGACAAAGTATTGTTGAAAGTTTCTCCTTGGAAAGGAGTTGTTAGATTCGGTAAGAAAGGAAAGCTAAGTCCAAGGTACGTAGGACCATTTCCAGTGATCCAACATATAGGATCAGTTGCTTATCGTTTACAACTACCAGAAGAGTTAGCTGGAGTACATGATGTATTTCATGTATCCCATCTCAAGAAATGTCTATCAGACGAATCTTTGGTAGTACCTCTTCGAGATATAGAGGTAAACGAAAAGCTGAAATTTGTTGAGAAACCTCTTCAAATTGAGGATCGAAAGATCAAGTTTCTTAAACATAAACGACTAGTTTTAGTCAAAGTCAGATGGGATTCAAAGAGAGGAGCTGAATACACTTGGGATCTGGAATCAGAAATGAAGCGAAAATATCCTCATTTATTCCAGTAAATCTCGAGGACGAGATTTTTATTAAGGTGGGGAGAATGTAACAACTCTCATCAACATTCATATTTAATTTAATTAAATTATCCAATAGGAAACCCTAATTGAGAAACCCAAGTGATTCTGCATAGTCCCTAGAATTTTTAGAATAGTTGGAATTAGAATCAGGGCCCCTAAAACTTAAGGGGGGTAAACCCTAACTAATGATTATCTCTAAAATGCGTTGTCTAAATTGAGAATTCTCGAACTATCAACTCAGCAGACCTATACTAGTGACAAGCCTACCCTACTCTACGTTGACACCACAGGCGAGTCGCGACAGGGACCATGTATTCTGCCGCGACACGCGGGAGATGCAAATTTAGGGTATAAATACAGGGGCTTGGGACTTGATTCCTGGCTTCAGTTCGACGTAAAAATTCAAAATATACACCGAGTTATGCTCTGTTTTCCACAATTAACACACACGGATCACTAATCGACGCCGCAATCAGGGTAATAACTCGATCGCTGATACGATTCAATGTCCGATCGATTAAACTATCCAATGGATGTTTAAGTGCTGCCCACATTAGGGTTTATGCTTTGTCATTCGTCGTTAAATCGATGGATGTTTAAGTATCGCACTTTGTCATTCGATGTGAAGGTTTAATCTCGTGAGTTATCGTAAATGCTGTATTAAGTTACTAACCGAATTGTGTGCCTGTTATTAAATTTAGGTTAAAAAGGCTAATCAGTAGGCTAGGCTCTGCTCAAATTAAATCTGCAATGTGAGTCATTCTCTTTTTATCAAATCTATTTACAAAAGCATGTTTATTTTCAAGATTATAATTACAGTGATTAAGTTTATGTAATCACCAAGTTACAGCCGGTATGTGAGGTTATGTATACATTACTTGATAACCGTCACTATTGGACAACGAGTTAGCCAATGAGTGATATGACCATAGTCACAGACACCATCGGGCAAAGAGGCTACCGATGGGTATTCGAGTGACAAGTACTGTGGGTAGTTGGTTTGATATCTGGAAACATTGTAATCTCTCTTAATACTGTAAATTATAACAAAAGAATCGTTTTCATAAATAGAATGATTCACTCAGTATTTCCTGCTGACAAAACCTTTTTCAAACATGTTTCAGGTGATCTGTTGTGATCCAGGAAAAGTGCCGTGAAGCACTACAAGCTTAAGGAAGTGGCTCAGTATAAAATAAAGAAACATGTTTTATAAAATAAAAGATTTCTTCGTGAAATCTCAAGATTGTAAATTACCGGGTTTTATCTCGAGTTGTGAAATAAAATAATCGGGAAATATTTCAGTTTTAAAAGATCCTGAAGAAAACTTCCGCTGTTAAACTCAATTAAATAAATACCACGGGATTTCTGTTCTGCGGCTCCTGAAACGGGTCAAACCGGGTCACGGGCCGTGACAGTTTTTCCTTCGGGTAGCCCTAAAAGTGCAGAGAAGTTCAGTTGTGTTTGTTCCGATGGAGCTGAAGGGCCTGCTCCATGGTTTGGTGCTTGAACTATTGGGGGTGTTTGGAGGACTACCCCGGGTGGGGGTTGGAAAGTAGCTCCATTCGTGATTTGGTTGATTATCCTGGGTGGGGTTTGGAAGGTAGGTCCATTAGTGGTATGGCTAACCATTCTGGATGTGCTTCCGAAGATCTCAGGAAAATCGTTGTGCACTCGCCCTTCTTGGATGGTCTCGTTCCCCTAGACCCTTTGGACACGTGCGGTGTCCGTGATGAGTTCAAAGGAAGAGACTTCTCCGTCCATTTGAGGAGAAGGGGTTGGTTCAGTCATTTTAGAGAGTTTTTGAACAAAAAGAAGATGAGAGTGGTTTGTAAAAATTACGGATGACGCCAATGATGAAACACTAGTTAAATCCAACGATTAACTAGCTGGGTCGTCTCTTTAATAGGTTCAATCTCCTTTCTTACTCGCCAAAAGACTGAGTCCTGCAAAACAGTGACACCGTTAGCTCGTTAAGAGGGGAATATGGGGGGTTTCCCTCTTAACCAGGCTCCGACGTGAGAATAAGTTTTGTTCTGAGGAAATGAAACAGTGTGTGTTAAAAGTGAGAGTGAGAGGAATCGAATGGCCTTAACCTGAATGATGAAGGGTCCTATTTATAACCGGAGGGTGAGAGAGGGAGGAGCAACTTTGCCAGCTGCTATAGGGCGCCAGCTGTCCGACCAAGGGGAATATCCTCTTGGTCCCCTCTGCTGTGGTCAGGGTAGTGGTACACGTGGCGCGCCAATATTTGCCCATGCTGGAAACATCGTACCGCTGTTGTCGGTCTGCTCATTGATTTGTTGCAGGCCTACATAGCGCTCGATGAATGGTGACACGTGTTGTCCTTTCTGTCGGAGGGAGCATCTTTGGTGCCACATTGCCGTCTTCCAGAAGCTTCTAGATTCGCTTGCTGATGTGGGCGCCATGTAAGATGAAAAATTGGTGTGGTCTTTGCCATGTGGGCAGGGAATTGGGACCATACATCTTCAAGTTGTAAAATATAAATTAGGTCCGCCCCATGATCTTTTTTTCTTGGAAGTATTCATTCGATCTCTCAAGTGTCGAACATATAATATATAAAAAAAAGAGTTAAATGCTATTTTAGTCCCTGTGGTTTGGATGATTTTGTCAGTTTAGTTCAAAGGTTTCATTTTTAGCCTGTGAATCTAAAAAGGTTTCACAGTTGCCATTTTAGTTTATTGGGTTAACTTTATCCATTATTTATTTAAACGAGAAGGGCAATTCGGTCATTTTATATGGCCGAATTGCCCTTCTCGTTAACAGAAATAATGGATGAAGTTAACCCAATGGACTAAAATGGCAACAGTGAAATTTTTTTGGACACAGGCGAAAAATGAAACATTTGGACTAAACTGACAAAATGACCTAAACCACAAGGACTAAAATGAAATTTAACTCTAAAAAAAATACATGGTTTGACTCCTCTATGTTGAAAGTTGAATAAATCCTAGGCTCTGCATCTTAAGGTGACATGTTTTGTCTTTTGACCTGTCCAAGCTTACTCAACCATATCACTAAAAAAGTATTTCGATTTAGGATGTCTTGTTAAGTAATTGAAAAAGGGCATTGCAACCAACTTTCTTAGAATGCACAACGTAAACAAACGTACCGAAATAGTATTCAGTCCAAATTATATTATTTGATTTATATTATTTATTTATTTAAACCCTAAAAATAGAGTAATGACATTATATTATTTCTTTATATAAGAACAAAAGATAGAGTGATGACACAAATGATCCTTGAAATTAAAAATAAAGTAATGAAATAAATGGTCTTTTTAAAATGGAAGGGTATCTTAGTCATTTTAATGAAATTTAACATAAAAATTAACTAAGTTTGATATTAGTACCTAAAGGTGTTACGAAATTGAAACCATGAAACCTGAAACTGTTAAAAAAAGTTGATACCCCAAGGCGAAACTAGTTATAAACCACAAGGTTCATCTGTGTAATTAACTCTAATTAAAAGTATGTTACTAAATTGTTCTTGGGGTGTATGAGGTGGGTTAGGCAAGGGAATTCGCCAACCCCTTGCCGCACGGCAAAGACCACCGCCAAGATGATGATGTCGATCGGCAAAGAAGAAAGAGAGGAGAAATCGGCGAATGCTTGCCGCTTGAGGCAAAGAAGAGGGAAGGGTTAAGTGTAGGGCCCATAGTTATATCAACCAATCATCCATTTTCTTCTTTTTTTAAATGTATTGCCTAATCTTAATTTAGGAATGCACCCCTTGTGTTTTTTGAAAATAGGCAAAAGTTATAGTCAAATTACATGGCACACTTCAATTGGGTGGGGGGAAACTTTGCCAAGGGATTAGGCATGCACCCCCTTTACCCCTATGGTTCAATCAAAATCCGAACACGTCCTGCCAAGAAAATAATTAAAAAATCGTCTTTACTGTTTGAAGATCCAAAAAGTGGCCGGAAGCTGTAAACCACGTTTAGACCTTGATAAGAACTTGAAGATCCGAACCTGCATACTGAACAAACCGTTAGGCTCGTCGCAGAGGTGGGAGGGCCACTCTGCGACCACCCTTCGACGTGAGGATAAGTATTTGCTAGAAAGAGAAAGTAAGGACGAAGGTTCAGAAAATCGTACTTGCGATGTACTTGATAGGGGTATTTATATTAGTCAACCTTGATGACGTCATTCGGTAGGATGCACCTTTTGGAAGTGCGTATGTTTTTGTGGCTGAGGGACGGAGTTTTGGGATGTGCGTCCCCTTTGTTTCGGTCCGACCCTCTTGAAGGAGGTCCGGTCCCGGCTATGTATCTTCACTGTTCTTACTCTTTGCTTTTAATTTAAGCTCTTTTAATATATTCAAGTTTCAAGATGTTTAGTGAGTCACATGTTCAGCACATGAACACATTTAATCACAGTAGTTTTGGAGTTCTTGTCACCTGTGGTCCGGAGCTTAGGTGGCACAGGGAAGCTTGCTCTGTCAATGACGAGGATTTCACTTGGGGTTTTTCGAAAGATTTGACAAGTTGTAAAATCGTGGGTTAGCACCTCTGTCTCGTGGGGTTCGATCATTTCTACTATAAGGATGCGTTCGTCCTCTTCTTCCGACCAGAGGTTTATCGAAGACAGAACCTCCGTTCTTCTTCCGTGAAGACATTCTTTGCTCCGGCTCGGTCATTGAGCTACAAGCATTCTTTCCCCTAGCGAACGTTCGGGCACGTTCCATCAATACTTCCATTGTCTTGGGGAGATTCTCATGCAATTTTTCTACCAGCTGGTTATTCCGGACTCCGTGGAAAAAGCCGAAGACCCGTAGCTGGTCCACCACCCCACTGATTTGATTTGCGTACTTTCTTGATTAAACCTGTCGATAAAACTATCAAGGGACTCTCCATCCCGTCTCCTGATGTTATGTACTTCAGTGATCTCTTTTGAATAATGCCTTTGTTGGCTGAAATTTGGGAGGAACAGCCTCCAGAGTTCCTCGAAATCGTTGATTTCGCCTTCATTAAGTGCATCAAACCATCCCCGGGCTGCCCCGGTTAAGGTGTGGGCGAACATAAAACACCAAGCCGGCATTGACCACTGCTCCACTCGTGCGGCACCATCAAAATCGAACATATGATCATTTGGATAAGTAGTGCCATCATATTTTTTACCCGTGGATGGCATTTTCAACTTTGGTGGAAGTTTGGCATGAACTATACGCGCACTGGACTTCGATTTTGCAGTCATCAACACCGGATGATAAGGCTTTGTGAGCTCTGGGTCATTGGCAACAGCCAGTTGAGGGTCCGTATGTCACACCCCAACCGATGGCGGAAACATCGGGGCATGGCACTGAGCGAAACAGATTGTCCAGAAGTTTCCATAACAATTATCATTACCAATCAATTTAAAATAACATGTCCCATACCATGTCTCAAAAGGTAAACAAATTATTACAGACAAAATCTAGGCAAATAGTTCTATTCCGACAACTCAGATTTTTAAATAGAGCAATTGTTTATCTGCTTCTAGAGACCCTTGATTTAATTTGTACAGACAACTATTTGTTGGCCTCTAGAGCCTTATTCTAGCCTCGATTTCCTAGCAGATGTGCATCCTAAGCACCTGTCACATACGTTAAAATAAAGTCAATACATATAATGTAAAGGTGAGCATACAAGTTTGATAATAACATATAGAGTTCGAAATTCGTTTATGCATAACCAGCACGTACACATAGTGAAATGAAGCACGTTAGTTATCGACATAGATCCATCGATACCAATGACTGCGGGTTGACTGCCTGAGGCAGTTCGCAATACATGATTACCACTGTAATCCATGCAAGTAATTGTCCTTAACAACCCCTGCGAACAGGTGCTGAGTCCAAACTATAGTACTATCGTTGCTAAGGCAGGTAGACAACATTCTATGTGTAAACATAACAAACAAGCATTCATAAGCCACGTATAACATGCATTAACGGTTAGCGTTCAAATAGTATTGAGTAGTGTGTTTATTGTGATTTGATTATTCGTAACGTATGTAACACCAAAAAGTGCGTAAAGCAAAAAGGGATCGAGTATACCCACAACGATGATGGATTGAAGGGAGCGCTAGAGAGTAGGGTTAGCCTGATCAGAACGATAACATAACGATAAGTGACGCGTAAAACGATGCAAGGCGTAAGTGGCTCAGACAGCAGCTCGGTCGGATGGTAATCCGACCGGATGGTCCAGTCGTGTGGATGACAATCCGTTCGGATGGTCATCCGGTCGGACAGGTTGTCCGGTCGGATGACTATTCGAGTGGATTGTTTCTTCCTTTGAGGTGTTTGTGTATGATGGCTTATCCTTTGAAGTTTTCGTTGTAGCATTCAGAAAACATTGAAGTATCTCTACCTTTCAGGTCGGTCGATCGGACGGTCAGCCGTGCGGACGACAATCCGCTCGGATGATTTATCCGGTCGAACGGCGACTCAAGTGGCAAGGTTACTCAGTGAGAACAAATCCACAGCAGGTTGTCACTCGATCGGACAACAGTTCGGTCGGGTGGCATCCTTAGTGCATTGAACACGTTGAAAATTGTTCGAGTGTTAAAGTCCAAGTATCTCATGATCCGAAGAGTAATCCGGTCGGGTTGGTAGTCCGATCGGATAGCAATTCGTTCAATACTCAAACTTCAGATAAAGTTGGTTAAGTGTGGGATCCAATGTGTAAGCCGTTCGGATGACCTAGTCTCTCGGATGGCTTATCCGTTCGGACAGTAGTTCGGTCGGATAGCACTCCATGCTGGTCGTTCCGTTCGTCTTTCAGTTGGCCGTTTTGATTGTTTGTTGCTTTTATCGAGACGTTTTGACAACGTGCTAACCAACGGAACCCCATCCTAACCCAAGTGACCCGATCAAACAGGAATCACCCTAGTTCGACCAGTTAACTGGTTCAAGACGGTTGTTCTTGGTTAACCCGAAATCGGTGGTCTTGTGAGTAGAATCCAGATCTTGAACTAGTACAACACCGCGAATGAGTAGAAGACTAGAACAAGGTCCGATTCTATCGGTTTTGAGTGCATTGAGTGTAAAAGAGTTGAAAGAAAGTTAGAAACCATCTTTCAATTCTTTTCCACCATGAAAGTGTTTAGATCTTTGCAAGATCTTTGTTTATTTGTGTGGAAATCGGTTGGATCCAAGTTGTTCTTGATGGATTGAAGCCAAAACATGAAGTTCTTCAAGAACACCATGATGACGTCATCCTAGAACACCTCAAATCTAGTGATTTCACGGTTAAAAGTTAAGATTCAAAAGATAGAAAGGTGTAGGAGTGCGTGTAGATTAAGGAAGTACAAGATTTAGGACGAGATCTTACCGGGATTAAGAGAAATCGAAGAAAAGGTGAGGAGCACGGGCTGTTCGGACAGAGAGTTTCCAAAAGTAGAAAGAATGAAAGTGACATGGGGTATTTATAGAGTTACCCAAAGAGGAAAGTGTTGGCCGGTCGGATGGCATCTCGCCCGGATGACCTATCCGGTCGGATGTCATCTCGGTCGGATGACACCCTGGCACCATGATCCAGTGGCAGTCCGCTCGGATGGCAATCCGGCCGGATGGCACTTAGTTCGGGTGTTCGGCGCGACGATTTTTGAGGTTTCGATTGCAATTGCGAGCGATGCGATGCGATAGATTTTCCTAGTCAAATTACTTTTAATCCCAACCATTCATATCTTGCACTATCTTTTCTCCACTAATTATCATAGTTCGATTTCGATTGAGTTCGATTGCGTTTCGATTGCGTTTCGATTGATTCCCACACATACATAAATTAAACATGCACAAGCAACACATAAGGCACACACACACGTATAACAACAACCAAAATGCGTAATTCGAGTTGCGAGTGCGATTGTGATTCGATGTCGATTAAATTGTATTGATTAGCGTTTAGTTGCCTTTATCGCATTGATACTTCCTATAGTTCACAGTCGTAAGTCGATTATATAGCGAAAACATACGTCGATTGTTGTAATTATTGACGCTTACTCCACATAATACAACTAAAATAAACATATAAAAGAAATTCACTACAAGTCAAGTCGCGCGAAATCGGTCGTTGACTTTGACCTTGACTTTGACTTAAAAAACACGGGGTGTTACACCGTACGTGTCATGACTGCTGGAGATGGTCCAGTGGATCCCTGCATACAATAATTGTTATAAATTCCTTCTGTTGGGGTAACAATTGTGGAGAAAGTAGGAGCGGCGAAAGCAATAGGACCCATAGTCCTTATCGGTGATTCGTCTGTGAAAAGTGTGGTTCGTAAACCGATGATCTGCTCATCACGAGCTTGTTGAGCTTTCAAACGTCTCAGGAGACTGGCGTTTTTTGTGAGGAATTCTTCATCGAACTCCGACGCAGGTGGAGTTGGCATCATTATAAATGGCAACGATGTTCCTGGTCCATAGCTCAAAGGAGTTGTAACCATGATCGTGGTATTCGTAGGAGCTGTAGCTTGTGAGCTAACATAGGGTCCGAGATTCACAGAACCAGGAGCCGCCATAGATCAGATGATTTTGCTCAAGAAGTTCAACTAGTGAAAGACTATGAGCTTTAAATCGGATGGCGCCAATTGAAGATCCAAAAAGTGGCCGGAAACTGTAAACCACGTTTAGACATTGATAAGAACTCGAAGACCCGAACCTGCACACTGAACAAACCGTTAGGCTTGTCGCTGAGGTGGGAGGGCTACTCTGCGACCACCCTCCGACGTGAGGATAAGTATTTGCTAGAGAGAGAAAGTAAGGACGAAGGTTCAGAAAATCGTACTTGCGATGTACTTGATGTGGATATTTATATTAGTCAACCTTGATGACGTCATTTGGTAGGACGCACCTTTTGGAGGTGCGTCTATTTTTGTGGCTGAGTGACGGAGTTTTGGGATGTGCCTCCCCTTTGTTTCGGTCCGGCCCTCTTGAAGGAGGTCCGGTCCCGGCTATGTTTTTTTTTTTTTTGAAAGGAAACTATTATTCACAACGGCACACCCTCGAAACAAGGGCAGCCAAAAAGCCGGAAAAAACCGATTACATCACCGAAAAAGAAGCCCAATTCTCCCAAGAGTCATCTCTACAATTGGATCTATTACTATACCACAAAAAACCAAGCGACTTAATGTCCTGCACTATACTATCCGCCGATTTATGTTTATCCGAGAATCTACTATCGTTCCTAGCCCTCCAAATACACCACCAGCCGATCATAATGATACCTTTGAGGATGTCTTTCGCTTTAACTCCTAAGCCGGAGAACTCATAGACTTCTAGCAGATCGATAAGCGAGAAAGCAAAAATCGGACCAATCTTGACCCATCTACTAATATGAAACCAAACCTCCGAAACCACTTCACAAGAGCAGAAAAGATGTTCCGCAGTTTCACTTCCATCGCCGCACAAGATACACGTATTCTCACCGCAGTTTCACTTCCTCTAGTTACTTAAAATGTGGGGCATCTGAGTAGAGATGCACAAGAATCGAGTTTAAAACCTCACCCAGTTATATATCGTTTCTGTACCCAATGACTTAAAAAAACGGTTCAACATGAACCGTTCAGAACCCGAAAAATGGCTACTTAGTAGGCCAAAAAATATGGGTAGTTAATTGACTCGGGCCATTCCATGTCCATCTAAGCATTACTAAAAATTAGGGATGGACACGGTACCCGTTCGATACCGAACCAAACCGGTACAAAAAAAGGGAAAAATGGATACGGGTACCGAAATACCCGGTACGGTTCGGTACCGGTACTGGGACCAAATGCTCATCCCTCCTAAAAATGACATTTCAACCAAAACATGTGGCAACTCATTACCATCTTGCCCCATCTACCTACAACCATCTAAATCGTAAGATAATTTTCAAGCAAGTCATCTACAGCATGACTCACAATAGTTTGGTTTGTGTAGTCCGACCATGATGGGTCCGGTACCGTCACTGTAACCGTGACGCATAAAACTCTTGAAATCCACATGTAAATAAACGAACCAAGCTGAAGTCTGAACCAGCCCATTTAAACTTCAAGCCAAGATAAGCTTGATCATTTGGTTTGTTCATTAACTCAGTATGCCATTTAAGAAATCCAGTTTTTAGAAGAAAAAAGAGCTTACCTGCCTTCTTTTATAAATCCATCCATGTGTACGAATATATTTTTGTTATTTCAATCTACATGCACAAAATATAAGATTTTCAAAATTCCAAAAACAAACTAGCTGGATGGAGTTTTATTAGATGAGCTCGAGCTCAAATTTCAGCTTGTTTATTCCAAAATCAAAAACCGTTTTTTTATAACCGGTTTTTTTACTCAAAACAATAACCGGTCCAACCGGTTAGGGTCGGTTTTTAACCTGTTTATTCCAAAAAAAACCGGGTTTTTACCAGTTTAAACCAGTTATTTTATAACTGGTGTCGGTTTTAAAACCGGTTTTGAAGATTAAGATCTTTAACCGGTCTACAACCACCGGTTCGGTTCGGTTAAAAAAACTGGTTTCGGATCTAAAACCGTTTTTTTTTGTACACCTCTACATCCAAGGTGCAAAGTTTACCCACCCATAAACAATCATAATCCACATAAGGCATAAATGCATAATATATAGGTTAAACTACCAAGTTTAAATTCAAAAAATACAACCATAACCAATAACAAGTGCAAATCCCATGAATTTCAAGATCACGAACAAAAAGAAAAGCTTTAAAACACCAAGTAATGTGTGTATATGAGACCAAATAAGAACGTAAATATAAACAAGACCAGTAATAACAAATGCTAGCCACATATCAAATGCAAAAGTGAAACTTATATTCAAACAAACCAAATTTCCTTCCAAACGCTTCAAGTTTCACCCCGCGTTTGAAATATGCAACCCAGATTAGTTCTTACGGTTCTTACTTAAATTTAAGCTCTTATAAGAATCCTTCTCTCGCTATATGTAAAATAAATGACTAGAAATCTTGATAGAATACATTAGAAGTTGCTAGCAGAAGCCATGCCAAAAGACACAAAAAGTAATGAACGAATGCACCGGTGATATATATTAAGAAGACATCATAGTGATAGTATGAACAAGCTCAGCACCATAAGGTTACTAGGACCCACCGGCCCCTACTGGTTTGAATCGGATTTGGTGGCGGCACCGCCGTTTTGCTGGTGGGACTGCTGCTGGTTCTGGTGTTGCATTTGATGAGCATGCTGCTGCTGTAGCTGGAACATTTGCGGGTTGATTGAGAGTTGAGCAAACTTAGCAGCATCCCCACTTAGTTCAGCGGTAGTCATTTTCAAACGATGAACTTCGGCAGTCAAAGCCTCGTTTAAAGCTGCCACGAGGTTGACCAAATTATGCAAGTCAATAAAGAGAAAAAAGAACCCCTTGACATCGGTTTATGGATGGACCAATCGACTACTATTACAAGAAAATAAAATAACCATACCGTCTCGAAGCTGTGTCTGCTGTTCCATAGCTTGCAGACGAAACTTTAGCTCGTTATTTTGACTTGTGAGCCCAGCCGAGTCCCTCTGTATGATAATCAAATTAATGAATTAATAGACAACGCGAAAATGAATCTTTTTCCAAAATTTAAAACAGAAAGGTCACCTGCAATAAGGTAAGTTGTGCAGACAGTGTCGTTGCTTCGGTCTGTAAAGTTTGAACCTTGTGTTCTAGTTCTGTAATGTAACGCATTTTCCGTTCTTTTGATCGAGCAGCAGATTGTCTATTAGCCAAGATCCTAAGAAAGACCACAAAAATATTTTTGAAGTACCCGAAAAACATTGTGATAAACAAAGCAACATGGATATGGGTGTAAATTTTTAATGCAAAACAAACCTAATACAAAATCTGCAGGTTCCGTTGGGTTTTTAATAGAGCCTATGAACATGTTTAGTTAAAAGGGTCGTGTTTGGGTTGATATGGAGTTCGTCAGTTGACCCATTTAACCCAGTTACTTGATAAATTTTATAAAAATGAGTGTTTCATGTAAAACTAGTTTCGTATTTTATGCGAAAATTAAAAGATAAATGGGCATCATGATTTATAGTTTAAAGTAATAATAAAATAGATACATTTGTATTTAAATTATGGTTGTAAATTTGTGAATTTAGAGTATCAACAATAAAAAAGATTAAAGAAAAAACTTCTTTGAACTACAACATTAAGCTACAATCACAATATTTGTCAAACACGTATTCTATATAAAACTTTATAAATATTTTCCAAAATTTAAAACAGAACCGCAATAGATGCAAATCATAAATCACATACCTCTTGGCTCGTTTTGGATCGGTTAGAGCTATCTCAGCAAGTTTCTCATTAGCCATAATTTTCTTGAGTTCAGCTCCAGTAAACTCACCATTCCCGAACTCCAAACTGAACGTATTTGAATTCGAGTCGATAGAATTATTAGGAGATAGTTGACCAAGTTGACCACCAGGGGAAGGAGGGAGCTTGGGTGATTCATCACCAAAGTTCATCCTCTCCATAAAACTATCCATTGAAACACTTCTATAATGCCTTGTTGTTGGAGCAATGTCTCCACCTGCACTCCTTTTAACCCCTTCTCGTTTATTCATAATCGAACCAATCCCCGATTTTCTATGATTCCCACTTTCATTCACACTACTAGTAGCTTCGTTGTCACTGCTATCACCACCTGTTTTTGTGCCACTAGCTCTGCTATCCAACTCCTCACGATTGTCGGTTCCTTGTTTTTCATCAGTTCCAGACGAGTTCAATGTATCGAGATTGTCTAAATTCATATACGCAGAAAACAAATCGTCTACAACTTCCCCTTCAGATTTCCTCTCTCCCATTCCTTCAGCATTGCTTTCATTACCACTTTTCTCCCAACTCGATTCCCGTTTGACCAACTGAATCGGCTTTGACCCTTGACTGTTTGACGCACTCCTGTCTAAAGTATTCGGGCTTCTTAACGGAATCAATGGTGGTGACGACTGCAAGATAGTCGAAAACCCAAATGGAATATCACTATTAGACCGCCTATGAGCTTTACGCGGTGGAAGATTCTCACCGGTTCGGGTCAAGCTCCCCCTGCTGAAAGGAGAAGAAGGCGGCAATAAAGAGTGTGAATTCGCATTCGAATTCCCATCACGTTCATCCATCGACACATCATCAGCAACTTGATCAGGAGAACGCGCCGAAGGCGAATCACGGTACGGCGACGGGCTCAAAGGAGGAAGCGAATCAAGAGCGAAAAACGTAGGCTGCGACAACGATCTCGAATGCGACGGCCCATGACCATGGTTAAAACTCGGCGAACCCCCAATCTTATGACTATTCCCGGAACTCTGAGTAACCGGAATCTGCGAGTAAGGCGAGACCGGAGGAAACTGCGGATGAGATGGTGGAATTCCCGCCCTTTTACCAGTGGTATCAACACTAAAATTTGGGGAAAACTGTCGATTCTGACCCCGAAACTGAGCCGTATTCGATTGAGGTATATCAAGTTGATTAAAATTAGGTTTTTGTGATTGATGTTTAGGAACTGCTGAAGATGAAGTCCCAAAATTAGACTGAACTCTTTGAATCATCTCAGTATTTCCTTCACTATCACCCATTTCTTCACAGAATTCCCCCAAATTGAAACCCTAGGTAAAAATTTCACTTCAATCACACAGAAATGGTGTAATAATACACAAAAAAGGCCTACAATAAACAACATATATGAACAAAACAACTCAATTTCAAACCCTAATTTACAAAAATATCAAAATCAAACATAATAAAACAAAAAAAAAAATATCAAAATGAAATTTACGAACAGTTTACCGGCGAATTTGGTGAGATGGAATGAAAAGGACCGTAATGGAGACGGAATTGACGAAGGTGAGAGTGTGTTGGTGTTTTCTCTCTCTAGAAAGTATGTGTTTTCTCTCACTAAAAGTAATAATTGTATGTGTATGTATTGATAACGATGACGATGACTTTCTACACGGATTTCATGACTGCTACTACTTGATGAACTGAATTACGCGTGAATTTAATAAGTGGAATTTCATGTGAATTTCGGATGAATTTGCGTTTCATTCCGACCCGTGTTTGACTAATATCTTATTTCTCCCTCCATCAACGGATAATGTAGCGCAAATAAAGTTATAAGTTTGATTATTTAATTATTTTTTAGTGATACCGTGTATCGCGTATAGATTTGCGTAGGAATGAGCAAATGGTAGTATGGTACCCACTACCGTTACATAATTTATCGAATCGGGTACACTATCGGTACCGATTCGGTATCAACTTTTGAGATTTTCGGTACCGGTATTTACCAGTTTTTACCCTCAAATACCGATACTGTACCGGTACGAACCGTATCGTACCGGGTATATTCGGTACCGGTACCCACTTTTTGGGATTTTCGGTACCGGTTAGTATCGAGCTCATCCCTAAATTTGCGTATGTATTACGCTAATCGTTGTGGGTGGAGCAATGTTTTAAAAATTGGTAAATACCGGCCGGTTATACTGGTATTACCGTTTCCAGATGTAAATCCGGTACGAAACACCGCGGTAAATAAGTGAAACGGCATAAGGTTTGTACCGGCGGTAAAATCCGGTATACCGGTTTGAAACGTAATACCGGTACCGGCCCAGGGTTATTTTAGTTTGGGTTGTTACTTATTTTTATTATATATGTTACTTATCTTATGTAATTTTTATGATTATTAGTAACTAAAAGTTCTTATTCAATATTGTATGAAACAAAAATAGTTTATATATTCAACACTCAAATGGCTTAAACATATCGTACACTTTCATTTAAAAGAGTTTGTTGGAAAATTGAATTATTTTCGATTATCTTTTAGATTATTTTTGTTATGGATTTACTTTTGGATCATCTTTTAATATGTAATTATGCATTTTTGGATTAACTTTTGAGTTGATGTTTTAATTTATGAAATTATAGAGATAGCTAGTCAACCCGGTTGAACCGCTCGGTACAACCTGGTTCAACTGGTTGAACCATTTTTAGCCTAATCCGGTTTGATTTAAAAACCAGTTTTTAAAACATTAGGGTGGAGACCTACTCTCTACCCCTCTAAATGGAGGGGTTCTATTGGTTTTCAATCCTGTCATTAACCCATAACCTTTCACGCTCATTAAACCACTCACGATAACCCTTAGAGCCTATTGTGCGGTGTTCTAGCACATTAACAACACACGTGACGGGACGTTACTCTATAACACCCAACCTTATTATTTGGTTACGGAAGGACAATATTTTGGATTTGGCAAGTTAAGTTTATGTGTAAAGAAAAAATTCCAATTTGATTATTAATATAAATATAATAAAACACACTACTTTTATAAAGTTTTGAAATGTGGATTTTAATAATTTATTTGGAACTAAAATTGGCCTTTTCACATTAAAAATGATTATTTGGCAAATAAAGGTAAATTTAGAATTGTATAATTTTATTTTTGGTATTATGTAAAAGAAATTTTAAATTAAAATAGACTTTGTAAAATTACAAATGAACAATATTTCCAAAAATTAGACTACCTAAAATTGAGTTGCATGTGATACAAACCGTGACTTAGGTCAAACAATGTTACATCCTTAATTCAAATTTCAAAGTTAGTTTGAATTATGCTGAAGCTTAACCAATATTTCTAGATTTTATATATCATCATCATACTCACTAAATCTAACCAATAGCAAAATTAAGGTAGGATTTGAGGAGAGTAAGATGTAGCCAGTCTTATCTGTATCCGTTAGGAATAGAGAGACTGCTTCCAGTAAGACCACCGGCTCGACTAGATCTTCTAAATACTTTTTTATTTACTTATTCTTTTTATCAAAGTCTAGGTGGATTCTTTTTATTAACTGTTAGGTTCGTTAATTTACAACTAAGAGGTTGTTTGACAACTTTTTAATGATTAAGTGTTGAACCAGTAAAAAGTCTGAATCATAAGTGCTGAACTAATAAAATGTTTGAACCATTAAGAGCCAGTATAATACGTAACGGTTCAGAGGCAAATATCTGACAAATTCAGATTAGTTGTTCTAACCATTCAGACTCTGTATAATGCATAACCATTCAGAGGCAAATGTCTGAATCATTCAGACATCTGCTCGCGAAACAAACAGTCTGAACTATTAAGTATTGAACCTATAAGATGTCTGAACCATTAAGAGCCTCATTAAGAGCTAAACAAACAACCCCTATATGTTTCATGTTTAGGGTGTAATGGGTGCTCTTATCGTGGGGAGTAGTCAGCCACCTATTCATCATAGTCAATCATACCATGTCATGTCAACTCCCCTTTTCATTATCCATTTTGCACTCAAGCATAAGGCGTACTTCTTTCGTGGTGAGTAGTCCATTGGTTTTTGTATTATTTTTTATTTTAAAAGTTATGCATTAATAATTAAAACATATTTTAAACAAAATAAAATTACATAAAATTAAAAAAAGACATTACATTAAATTAAACTAAATAAAATTACAAAATTAGAAAAAAAGACATTTTAAAACTAGGAAAATAAAAACGTAAACAATAAAACTAAAACTAATTTTTTTACTTGTCGTCGGAATCCGCTTCAAGGTGACATAAATTTGGTCCTCCAAGATGCTCCACGAGATCATGTTTTAGTCTCCAATGCGTATCTTCATCAATGAGCTCGTTAAAAGCAGTATCATCGAAAACGGACTCGACTAGAGGATCCCGAATGTGTACCGGTGCTATCGCTTTTCCATCGTCTTTAAAAATCATGTTACGTAAAATAATGCACATATATACAACATACCTAATCTTTTCCACAGTCATAGCACGCATTGGTCGATTAAGTATACCACATCTTGACTTTAAAACACCAAAAACCTGTTCCACATCTTTTCTTGTCGCCTCGTGTTGCCTCTTGAACTTCTTTACGTTTGGAATGTGAGGATATGCAAATGTTTTCACAAACACATACCAAGTAGGGTAGATTCCATCAGTAAGATAATATCCACATTTGTATAAGTGGTCGTTCACGTAATATGGACATTTTGGGGCAGTTTTATTTCGTTCAGTAAGAAATACTGGAGATTGTTAGAGCACATTGATTTCGTTTTGTGAACCTGGTGGACTACAAAATGCATGCCACATCCACAAATCTTGAGAGGCCACCACTTCGAGCATAACTGTCGAGTACATGTGATATTCTCTCATATATTGGCCCCACAACTCTGTGGGACACATTCTCTAAACGAAATACGTACAATCAAGGATATCCTACATCCTAGGAATGTGATGTTTCTCCTCATGATCTTGGTACAAAAGCGCAACGTCGTGGCTTGTTGGTCTACGTAAGAACTCGGGAGCATACATACAACATATTATTTCATAGAAAAATTGTAGACATTCGCGGGAAGTCCTTTCGAACATATTTAAATACTCGCCGTTCTCGTCTGGGGGGTTACCGGTTGCAAGTTGTTTAATCGCCAATGTAACTTTTTGCAAGAGTGTAAAACTCTTCTTCATTATCACGTCATGCCCTCTTCAAACCGCGGATTATTCGTTTCCACATCGCTCACAATTTTAAAAACAACCTTTTTGACATATGAAACATATGACCAAAAAAATCATCATTGTATTTCGGCTCCTCGATTAAATAATCAGCCATAAGGGTTTCGTGTCCTTTCTCCCGATCACGACGGACATATCTTTTTTTACTAGGTATGCCCATGTCTTCTAGTTCGACTTGTTCGATAAGATCTTTGAAAAATTAAACTACTATCGCTTGAGGAGATATCATCGTCAGTAATGTCTGGTGGAATAAACAACGGTATTTCATCACCCAGTTGAAAAATTGTAGTATAAAATGAGAAACGAAATGATTTGGTTTATGTTGTTTGGTTGAGAATAGTTTTGGTTTGTGAGAAATGGTTTGGTTTAAATATAAAGAAAATGTAATTTTTATAAAGTAACGACATTATAGCCGTTGAAAATGGGCCCAACGGTCGAAAAATGCATTGAAATCAACTCGGTGACTACTTCCCCGCCTTCGAGAGTTTACCGCACGCCAAATGAGGATGGTGGTGGTGTTCCCGAGTGGTTTCAGGGTCACCGCACACCATCCCCGGGTATGCTCCGCTCACTCTTAGATTCTCAACATTGTCCCAAACTATCCTAAATTCCGACATGAATTTTCTAAAGCTCAAGTACAATAATATTAATAAGTTTTATATATAAATAAACATTTTTGTTAAATCAATCACTCTCCCAAAGATTTTGATAATATTAAAGATAAAAAGCATCTCACTAAATTGATTTTTCAACAACATCAAAACTTCGAACTAAAATTCCATGCACGTTAAAAAATAATAATAATAATATTGTTTTTAATTTCTGTAAAGAGTGTAAACCATTTTGAAAAACTATCAAAAGTGTTAAAAAGAGTTTGAACCAACTCAAGTAAAATGTCAAAAGTGGGTTGAATCATGCACTAGTTTCCAGATGTTCTCGAGCAAACAATCAAAAAGCAATGATAAATTCGGAGTTGGTTATAATCATATTGAGGGACCAACTAATTACACCCAAATACTCCATATAATAGTGTTAAAGAGATTGAATTTTCAATTGAAAACGTTAAAGGAAAGGATGTTTAAATATTTAAAACTGAAGAAAGGGTAATATCATATGATAGATGGTCTAAAGAATCTGATGCTTTAAATGGTTCCAAACTAGTTGTATTTGTTTCACAAGATGGAACAAAATCACAAACAACTGTTGCACAAAACATCAAAATATCAATTGTTTCATCTGCAGTTGTTATACCCCAGAGTTTTTGAACACAGAAAGAATCTTGATAAGATTGATTTAACAAGAAATATCAAACATGTTCAAAATCAATTCAAGAAATCAAAACCCAAACAAGTAAACTTTGGAAGTGTTGAAACACCAGTCACTATTGCTTTAGCTAAAAAACCACTGCAAAGGCATGTACAAATGACTGATGCTCCATCACCAAACCAATGGTACAAGCAGAGAACAAATGTTTCAAATATTCCAAAGGTATATAACCAAACGTTTGTTTCTCAAAGTGCGGAGATTGAAGCACTTAGTGCGGGACAACAATAACTGATACAGTTGGTACAACATATGATGCATCAACTTGATTATTCAAATTTTGATTTATTGAAAAATTCCAAGGGCCAAACCCAAGACCAAAAGAGCTTGGGTTCCAAGACCTAAATAGTTTGTTACCTTGTCAAGGGAGCTTCTACATGCTATGACAACTTATGGCATGTGGATAGTAGGGGCTTTAGGCACATGATAGGGTGCAAATCTATGCTCTCGAATTGCAAATCACATGGACGAGGTGTTGCATTCTTTGGTAACGATTCAAAAGGAAACATTCTAGGGCCAAGTACACCTAATGCTATTAAGCTTAAATTTGAGGAAGTCAATTTGTTGATTGATATGCGCAAAATGCAACATATAAATTGTATTAAATAAGGTATAAAATCAACCATTTTTTGTACAAATGTTGGAAAAAGTGTGTTTCTTTGTATACTTTTGAGTTTAAGGATTAAAAGAGCTTAAATGTACAGAAAAAACAAATTAACGGCAAAAACCAACATAATACAAAGGAAGATGACTTACGAACCCTTCAAGCTTCACCCTAAGACCAAAACAGCAAAACATAAGACAAGCACGGGGCCGTGTCCCTAAGGCATGGGTCGTGCCCCCGTTCTAGAGTCCATGCAAGTCAAGACAAACAGAAGTAGACAAGAGACACGAGGTCGTTTCCCATGGACACGGGCCGTGGTCAACTCCCAGATATGCAAAATCTTCAATAGTACATCAAGTATAAGGCCACGGGGCCATGCCGTTGACACACGGGGCCGTGTGAGGATACGGACTGACACAACGTATTAAATGAAGACAGAGAAGAAGGAGACACGGGGGTTGTGCCCTCCGGGCACGGGGCCGTGTGAGGAGACTGTTTCCAGCTATAAATAGGGGTGCTTGGTTGAATTGCAATCTATCCCTTGGCAGCCCTCTCTCTCACTTCACCACCACTCCAACACCATCATCCACCACAACTGTTAAAGTTTAGAGTGTGTAGTAGTCTCAGAATCCAAGATTGATCGTAAGAGTCTTTGTCAAACTATGGCCATGCTTGGCTAACCTCTTACATCACTTGGTGAAAACAAACCTTTTATGTATTACTTTGGATTTCTAAGCTTTGGTGAACTTTTTAGTTGGGTATGTATTAATGACTTTAATAACTAGTTTTTTTATATTGAAAGTGAACTTTATTCTATCATCTCTTCATGTTTTGTCGATTCACTCATTCGTGTCTTTACGGTCTATATAAAGTGCGTTAACTGCCTAAAAGGGGGTTAGAAGGGTGGTTTGGGTAAAGTTCTTGCCTTGTTTAGTATATAGATCGTGCGAGGACTTGATTCAAGCTTATTAGGACTTCCTTTGAGGCAAATAGCATCAGATCGAGAGAAGTAAGAATGGCTTGAGTCCCTTATAAATACACTACAATTAAAACTTTAAACCGGCCTTGCGTGACTGTATCCCTGCTGACTCAGACCAATATGGCCGAGGGTAGCGTTACCACCAAAAGAGGGACATGCCACAGTTTGCATTAATAACTTAATTATCATTCAATATTCCGGCCTTCCGGGACTATATCCCTGCAGACTCAGACCAATATGGCCGAGGGTAGTGTTGCCTCCAAAAGAGGGACATGCCACTCTGATTAATATAATCTCTTAAAAAATGTAAAGTGTGAAAATCATCAAAGGATACGTCAAAGATGAGTCGAAACCAAGTGATTATATCTTGTCTATTTGTTTCTTTTATTATTTTAGTTTCTTTCTTTATTTCTTTTATTTATTAAATATCCTTTCTCTAGATTAGACGTTGACGACATTCCTGTATTAAAAAATTCTTGTGTCCTTGGACGACCTCGGTATCTTACCATCACTATACTACGGCAACGATGGGTGCACTTGCCCTAGCGTATTGTAGAGAGTGATTGTGTTAATCGTGTTTTATAAATTTAAATCTTGATAAACGAGTAAAAGTGCTTAAAAATATACTAAAAATATACCACACCCTCGCTCACGTCAAGTTTTTGGCGCCGTTGCCAGGGACACAAGGATTTTAAGAAAGTTTAAAATCGACAGCATAATCATTTTTTTAGGTTTTTCTTCTTTTTCTACATTTTCTCTACTTTCTACAGATTCAGCACGGGGCAGTGCCATATCCGACACGGGGCTGTGTCTGACATACAGTAACTAAAATCAACAAAAACTTTTTCACAAAAGGCTCACATAGGGTCGTGCTTCATTTGACATGGGGTCGTGTTAAAAACGCCCAATATTAAATAAAACACAGTCTTAAACACGGGGTCGTGCCTAATCAACGCGGGGTCGTTTAAACCTTCTGTTTTCAGATTTTTTTTTTTTTTGGAGAGCCATAATCTTCTAGGTATTATCAAAACAATGGATTACTACATGAGAGATTATGACTACTATTATTACGAGGAACCATATTGTACCATATGTGGTGAATCCCATTTAGTACAAACTTGTTACCTCTTTCAACCATCAACCTCATACATCACATATGAGGAGCCGAGGTTTGAGCTGCCAAAGTTAAGCTTTGATTGGGACACTCCACCGTTTGAAACATACGAAACACCACCCACAATCATACCTGAAGCCGAAAGCCTCATACAAAGTCTCAAAAACTTAGAGCTTTATATCAAGCAATCTCGTGCAAAAGAAGAGACCATTTGTACCAAGGATGTAATCATAGAAGAGGTAAAACTTCAAGAGTCGATGTAAGAAGAACCGATCAAAGATAACTCAACACATGAAGATGAAAAACCCGAACCAAGTCGCACGGAAGGTAAGTCTACAAAGGTAAATTTCAAAGAGGAACAACGACCTCCAAGAAATGCACATTTTACAACTTTCTTTTGAAAATCATAGTTGGTTCCATCTCATGCTAAGTTTTTAAAAGAGTTAACCACTAATCCAAAAATCAAAGAAATAGCAAGCATTAATTTAACTAAAGATCAAACTTCACTACTACAAGATGAACAAATTGAATTAGATATAAAACCGGTAACATGTTTTATTCAAAACATCTATATTAGTAACATTTCAATAAATGAAGATCTTTGTGTTAATATAATTAACACCTAGCTATGTATTTGAAAGATTAGGTATTGGTGATTCTCTTCGAATCAAAATTCCTATCCTCTTGGCTAATCGAAAATTAAGCACACTACGAAAAATGGTTGAGCACGTTCTCATTCAAACGCACCAAACAGTTGTACCAACTGATTTTATCATCCTAGATGATGCTCCACTCGTGTTGGGACAACCCTTCCTAAAAACCCATCAAGCTTTGCTCAACCAAAGACACCATAATCTTCCTACTAAACTTGGGGCCGACAAACGAAAATTTAACATAAATAAATACATGAAATATCCAATTGGCAATGCCGACCCCTTGTTGGAAGATGAGGTAGAACCACCTGATACGGAGGTAAAATAAGAACAATTCATTGAAGAAGAAGCCGCTAACGAACAAACCTTTTCAGCCATCGACCGCAATGACGAACCAACAACTGATGATGAACCAAAAACTGATGATCAACCAAAAACTAAGCCATCTATTGAAGACACACCTTCTCTTGAACTCAAAGAACTTACAAAAGGCTTAGAATACGCATTCTTAGATAATAAAGGTAAGCTTCCTGTTATCATTTCCACGTATCTCACTTCTCTTGAAAAATAAAAATTAGTTAATTTACTTAAAAAACACAAAACGACAATTGCATGGAAACTAATGGACATCAAAGGCATTATTCCTTCCATGTGCACACATAAAATCTTAATGGAAGACGACTACAAAGCGGTGACACAGCCACAAAGACGGGTTAATCCTAACGTCCAAGAAATAGTAAAAAAGAAGGTCATCAAACTCTTAGACGCCAGATTTATCTATCCTATTTCCGATAGCCCATGGGTAAGTCCCATCTAAGTAGTGCCAAAAAGGAAGGAATGATGGTTGTGACCAACGAAAAGAACGAGCTCATACCAACAAGAATCGTCACCTGATGGAGAGTTTGCATCGACTATAGAAGACTCAATGAAGCCACAAGAAAAGACCATTTTCCCTTACCCTTCATTGATCAATTGTTAGAGCGATTATCCGGTCATAAATTCTATTGTTTTCTAGATGGATTCTCTGGGTACTTCCAAATTCCTATCGCACCAGAAGACCAAGAGAAAACCACATTCACTTGTTCGTACGGAACTTTTTCATATCGACGCGTGCCATTTGTTCTGTGCAACGCCCCTTCAACATTCCAATGATGCATGGTAGCAATTTTCCACGAGATGATAGAAAAGACCATAGAAGTTTTCATGGACAACTTCTCTATCTTCGATGATTCATTTGACCAATGTCTCGATAATCTTGAACGAATGTTATCTAGATGTGAGGAGAATAACCTCGCCCTTAATTGGGAAAAGTGCCATTTTATGGTCAAAATGGGAATAGTAATCGGTCAAAAAATCTCCAACGCAGGTATGGAAGTCCATCTCGAAAAAACCGATACTATTTCCCAACTACCTCCTTCATCATCAGTTCGAGCCATTCGAAGTTTCTTAGGGCATGACGAATTCTATAGGCGATTTATCAAAGATTTTTTCGAAAATCTATCGACCTCTAACAAGCTACTTGAAAAAGATGCCCCATTCATCTTTGAGAAGGATTGCACAACAACATTTCTTACCCTTAAAGATATGTTAGTCAATGCACCAATCACGATAGCACCAGATTGGAAATTACCTTTTAAAATCATGTGTGATGCCAATGATTTTGTGGTTGGAACAGTTCTGGGTCAAAGGAAGGAAAAACATTTCCATCCCATATACTATGCTAGTAAAACTCTTAACGAAGCTCAAGAAAATTACACAACCATTGAAAAAGAGTTACTAGCCGTAGTATTTGCGTTTGATAAATTATGTTCCTACCTTGTGCTCTCTAAAACTATAGTCTACATGAACCATGCTGCCATTCGATACCTTTTCAAAAAGAAAAAAACAAGATGCTAAACCATGTCTCATCAGATGGATCCTCCTCTTACAAGAATTCGATATTGAAATAAAAGACAACAAGGTGCTGAAAACACTGTCGCTGATCACGTATCTCATCTTGAAGACCCTGCTCTGGAGAAGAACTCATCAATGAAAAATTCTCCACGTATCTCGTCAAAGGATGTTCGTATCATTAACGAAAAAAGTTCTTCGCTGATGTAAAACACTATTTTTGGGAAGACCCATATCTTTTTTAAAATATGTGTAGACCAACTTATTCGACGATGCATCCATGGTTGTGAAACAAGATAAATCCTACGCCATTATCACGAAGGACCATGTGGAGGATATCACAGAGTAGCCAGCACCGCACGAAAGGTGTATGATGCAGGATTTTACTGGCCCATAATTTACAAAGATGCCTATGTTTTAGTTAAAACATGTGATGCATGCCAACGGGCAGGCATCATCTCGAGAAGAAACGAATGCCACAAAATAGCATTCTCATCTATGAAATCTTTGATCCGGGGCTTGGATTTTATAGGACCATTTCCACCATCGAGAGGAAACAAATATATCCTTGTGGCTGTTGCTTACGTTTCTAAATGGGCCGAGGCAGAATCTCTTCCTACCAATGATGGAAGAGTAGTAGTAGAATTCCTGAAAATATTATTCTCTCGTTTTGGCACTCCAAAAGCCCTAATAACTGATAAAGGAACCCACTTTTGCAATTTGCAAATGGAAAAAGCTCTAACACGATATGGGGTATCTTGCCGTCTCTCAATTGCTTATCATCCTCAAACCAATGGTCAAGCCGAAGTGACCAATCGAGGTTTAAAAAGAATCCTAGAAAAAAACTGTGGGTCAAAACCGAAAAGAATAGGCGGACAAACTCGACGATGCTTTATGGGCATTTTGAACGGCCTATAAAACATTAATAGGCACCACGCCATATAATTGTCTATGGAAAAAAACTGTCACCTCCTAGTAGAAATTGAACACTGGGCATATTGGGCACTAAAAATGTAAACTTAGATCAAGAGACTTCAGGGAAAGATCGCATACACCAGTTAAATGAGTTGGATGAATTAAGAAAGTAAGCATATTCCAACTCAGAAATCTATAAGGAACGCTAAAAAAGATTACATGATAAATATATAAGCGGACCTAAGGAATTCAGAGAAGGAGACCACGTGCTCCTCTTTAACTCTAGGCTACGTCTTTTTCCTGGGAAACTCAAGTCTCGATGGTCCGCACCTTTTACCATCACCAAGGTATATTCACACGGTGCGAAAGATATTAAGCCTCCAAACGTAGAACCATTCAAAGTAAATGGACAAAGGCTTAAATTCTATGAAGGATTCTGCGAGTATGAAGAAACGGAAGTAACCTTACAAGAGATAGATAAGTAATCGGGTAATAAAAACTACTTGTATATATTTTTATTGTTTTGTTATTATAATCCATCTTGTAGGTACATTATGAAAAAGTTCATGCACAAAAATCTTCGTGCCAGGTAAAATAAGTCAAGCAACCAAGCGGACAGAGAAACAACCATAACTAAAAAAACCAAACAAACAACAAAACACGGGGTCATGCCTCTTAGGCATGGGGCCGTGCCTGACCTACAGACGGGATAAAACCCTATTTTCTGTCTTTTCATTTTCATAACCAACACGGACCGTTTCTCTGCCCCGCTGGTTCCCTGCTGACTCCTGCCACTTTTCGACGTTTTCTTTACACAAATCTCCTACAAGGTAAGTTCCTAACATCTAGATTAGTTCGATTAATGATTTGCATGTTGAATAACATCAAGATTTGGGAAAAAATCTAGGGTTCTTGAACTTTACCTATGTCAATCCGAAATTTTTTCTTAATCTTGTTAGTAGTAGATGGTAGAAGTGTTTTGAAGAGTAAAACATCAACCCATTATCGAAAAAACATAATTTTTCAAGTAAGTTCTGCAAACCCTTGTTCATAACTGAAATAACTACAAATTGAAGGGTAAAACGGGTTGGTTACTTGAAATTGACACTTGGGGTTTGTTTTTCGGGGTAAACTGCACATGGGGGACCACAAATTTTGAACAGTAGGTTTACACTGGGTCGTGCCTCTGAGGTACGGGGTCGTGCCTCCTGAAAAACCTGCAGCACAAGGTCGTGTCTCACAGGCACGAGGCCGTGTGTAGACCCCCTTTTTCTATTTTTTTCAATTTTTACCGCACTTAGCTGTTTAAATGTTCTTTCTTTGCAGGAAAATGGCTCCCTATGAGTAGCTTAGGTTCAAAACTGCACATGCCAATTGCGAAGCAAGCATGGAAATACTCAAGGCATGAAACGAGGAACCTCCGAGACAAGTGTGCTACAACACATTGGAAATGGTAGGGCAAAAGGAACGTTATTACAGTTTGGTGACGGAACCCCTTCGTATCTTTCTAGAAAATGCGCTTCAATCAATTCATGAGTTTAACTTGGAGTTTTTAAGCACATTCTCTTTCAAGAAAGACATTGATGATATGTTCGATAATGAAGCTGTCCAATTCAGGTGTGGGGGTGATTGGTATAGCATCTCAGTGGCTCAGTTTGGTGTGGATGTGGAAATCTACATCGAAGAAGATATTGGCGAGCCTACTTTTACGGATAGTATCTATGAAATGCCTGAAAACTTTAGAAACACATTTGGGCACAAATAAGATATAGGCCATACAACCCAAGCAACACTAAGAGCACCAAGATATGGGACCCGCTCATTCGATACATACACCGGGTCCTAAGTAGTATACTTTGCCAGAGGAGAGATAGTGGGGGTGTTGTAAATCATCGGGAGTTAACTTGCTTATACTGCATCATGAACAAACAACCCCTAAACGTCGCCTACATGTTGTTGAAGAACATGGCCTCGAACGCCAAAGCTGCTCATCCAACGCCTATCTTCTTCGGTGGTTGGATCGCCCGGGTATACAAGGCCTACGGAAAACGCACCCCACGAAGCTTCACCACCGGGGTTGAGGTTACCTGGGCCGATATCAGCCTATGCCGAAGCTTAAGTCTCATCGCCGATTGCAACAACAGGCTTTTATGCTTCAAGGAACACAAGGGAAGAGTGTGAGGCCCAAATGATCCGGATCAAGTCCTTGCACTTGAAGACATCCCCGACTGTCCTCCTTGCTACTCTTACGGTTACACTCAGGGATCTTCCTCCCAAGGGGGAAACAGTTTCCCTAAAATGCATAATCTGTATAACTGATGTGCGATAAAGTGTTATATATATTAGGTGTATATTTTAAGCCCTTTTAACACTTATTTTTAGCCAAGTTTTAAATTTATAAAACACGATATTTTACTAATACTAAACACACATATGGGCAAGTGCACCCATCGTGAGCGTAGTATAGCGTTGGTAAGATACCGAGGTCGTCCAAGGACACAAGAGCTTTTAGTACCGGTTTATCCTCAACGTCTAATCAAAATAAAAAGGTTAGAAAAATGTTTTAAACTAAGAAAAATAAAAACTAACTAAAATGCTGAAAATAAAAATAAAATAAAAACAGATAGACAAGATGAATCACTTGGTTCCGACTCGTATCTAGTATAACCTTTGATTATTTCCGCACTTTTGCACATAATTAAGAGATTATCTTAGTTATTGTAGTAGGCCCCTCTTTTGAAGGTGACGTTACCCTCACCCCAGTAGTTTGAGTCAGCAAGGATACAATCCTAAAAGGGTGGATTATTGGAAGATAATGAATTAAGTTATTAATGCAATATTATGGTAGGCCCCGCTTTTGGCGGTGACGTTACCCTCGGCTAAGTAGTCTGAGTCAGCAGGGATACAGTCCTAAATAGCCGGGTTATAGTATTAATAGTAGTTAACTTATGAGGGGATCAAAGAGTTTGGACCCCCGCCATCCAATACCGTGAAACATTGAAGGAGGTCCTACTAAATTTGACCCAGGTCCATTGCAGGACCTCTAAACGCTGAACAATGGCAAGACCTTTACCAAACCGTTCCCTTAACCCCCGACCAGGTAGCCAACATACCTCCATATAGACCGTGGAGATATGAATGGTGAAAATCTTTTATTTTATATAGACAGTAAAATAATGCCAAAACACCACGGACAAACGATAAGGAAAGATCATCTTCAACATAAGTAACTAGTTATTAAAGTCATTAATACAAAACCAAATAAAAAGTGCAAAAGATTAGAAATAAAAAGTATTATACTAGACACTTTGTCTTCACCAAGTGATGTAAGAGACTTAGGCAAACATGGCCTTGATTGTCAAGAACTCTTACGATCAATCTTGGATCCCGAGACGACTCACACACTCTATGATGGACAATGGATGATGGTGGTGGATGATGGTGTTATGGTGGTGGTGGGTGGTGGATGAAGTGTGAGAGAGGTGGTGTGCCAAGGGATGAGTTGAAATGAAACCAAGCACTCCTATTTATAGGCTGAACAGAAGGCTGGGCATGCCCCCGTGTCCGCTGGACACGGCCCCGTGCCTGTCTGACACTCTCTCTCTTCATTAATTGTAATTCGCAATTACAATTAATGCGCCTGCTGTACTTTCGCCACGCCCCCGTGTTCACTGGGCACGGCCCCGTGGTGGGCAATAGAAGCTTCTATAGGTTTGTCTTTTCTGCTGCTTCTTGGGCACGGCCCCGTGCTGGCTGAGCACGGGGAGTGTTCAGTCTTCTGCCTTCTCTATTTTGCTTGGGAAGATGCCGTTGAGGGGTCGGGCAGTCCACTTATGTTCCTTTCCTTGTATTTATGTTGGATTTAGCTGTCTTTTTGCTTCTTTTGTGTTTTTGAGCTCATTTAATCCTGAAAATTCAAAAGGAAGACAAAAACACTCTTTTTCCAATATTAGTACTTAAAAAGGGTTAGTTTTATGCCTCATTTGATGTAATTTATATGTTGCATTTTACACACATCAAATACCCCCACACTTGAACTTTTGCTTGTCCTCAAGCAAAACTCTTTAACATGTGGCTTACACTCCCAAATGGAATGGGTAGAAGAGAAGGTTTTGACTTGTCATAGAGTGTTGGGAATCCAAGATCTTTTTGGGTTTTATTTTTATCTATTTACAATCCTATTCGTAATGATTTATTTAGAACGTTTCATAGGAGAAATTACTTATTTGGGCATAACATGCCTTTTTAAAATTCTATTTATATACAAGTTCACATACCTCACGGGAGAAATCACTCACACTCGGCCGAAGGTGTATTTTTAGTGAATCACTCGAGAGCGGCATGGAACTTATTCCTACCATAAGCTTGCCAAGCAATCAATCCTCCTCCTTTTTAACTTTTATACCTTTGTAAATATCAAGAGGACTTTGTGGGTTAAGGGTTAGGCTTGGGTTAAAGGTAGGTGGTTGGGATAGTGGTTAGTGGTTAGTAGAAAAAGGGCGAAAAGCGTAACAAGTGTCGGTTTTCGTAGGACTTTCTATTTTTTTGTAACTTTTATTTTGATGAAGCTTTTATTCAAACAAAGTTATTTTTGATGAACTTGTTTGTTTATCTTTTGCTTCATCATCAACACTTTTTTTTTTGATCAATCATACGAAAAAACCGAACTTGTTACTAAAACAAAGGGTTAAAAATAAAAAAGGTTTTGGTGGGTAAAAGGATTTTGGTTTGGGAAATGAAATGAAAAGGTTTAGGCTCAAAGGGGCTAACTAGGGGGATTTTTGGGTAGGTGGTAAAAGAAAAGGAAAAAAAATGGTGTAGAAATAAAAAGGGTTAGTCCTAATGCCTCCATCATTTACTTACTCGGGTTTAAGTTGATAAGGACCGGGAATGTATCGTCATGGCAAGTTCTAGAGTCGTAAGAACCAAGCGGCTATTCACACAAGAAACGAAAAATGAGCATTTAGTATAATGATATGTAATTGTATGCTCAATAAAGGCTCAAAACTCACTTTTGTGGGAATGGGTTTTTATGTGATCAAGTATATATAATCAAATTTTAACTAAGTTTGCCATGCCTTTTCATAATTTTCTTATGTTGGTTCTTTTTATCACTACGCTATCGGTTGTAAATTCGTAAAAATATAACCTTTTTGAGAACTTGAATTTCCCGAGTTAAACCTAGACAAGTAAAAAAATGAATTTTTTTTTGAAAAAAATTTGGGGTGATTAGCGGTTCCAATAGAGTTTTGTGTAAGGCTTGTATTTAGGACTTGCAAGATTCAAGGTTTTAGCATCCCCCCCACACTTAAATTACACATTGTCCTCAATGTGTCCCAAAAATAAATATTTAGGTTGATTAGATGTGTAAAATGGTGTTAAAAGCAAAGATTTATGTTACTGGTAGTCTGGACACGGCCCCGTGTCCACTGGACACGACCCCGTGGCGAACTGCCAGTAACGAAAACTTACAGAAGGTGAACACGGGGGCGTGTTGATTAGGCACGGCCCCGTGTCTGACAAAAATCTGCAGGACAGTAACCAAACAGCAGGCCTGGGAGGTGAGCACGGGGGCGTGTTGGCTGGACACGTCCCCGTGTGGACAGTCTGTAAGCCTGAAAAACAGGTTTCTTCCCCCGGTTTTTCCATCCTGGCCCTATAAGTGCTGAGGCTTAGCACTCCGAGCCTTGGTTTGTACCTGTTTCATTACTTAATACCACACCAAGCAACACAAACATCCTACATTACCATAGTTAATTGTTCCAAGCATAAAGTAAAAGAAAAATAAAACGGAAAATAAAAGCGGTCAAGGAAAGTAAATTGTTCAACATTTGGCACGCAGGCCACCAATTGTTCAAGATTAAAAAGGGTTAACCTGGGGAGTCATCAATCAACCGCTTCCTCCTCTGCTCCTCTCGCCTATTCCATAGCATCGTCATCATCATCATCGTCATCATCCCCTCCATGGCGTGCAATGTGGTCTCGTATGTATCCGACATCATCTTGGATCTCGGATAGGTTTCTCTCGATAGCTCCGACCCGGTGGTAGGTGTTGCTCGCCATGTTATAGGTGTTCCTAGTACACATAAGGTTTTCCTGCAACAAATCATGCAAACTTTGAAAGTTAGGAAAACCGCCTTCCGAGGAGGATGATTGGCCCGGATCACCGTGGGGTTGGTATTGGTACTGATGATGTTGCGGAGCTGGGAGGACAAGCGCTTCTTGCGGGTTCCATGCATGACCTTGCATCCTTTGAAAGGTTACCGTCCCGTCTTCTGCCTCATAAATCAGGTTCATTGAGCGGCATATGTGAATATCCACCGTACCCGACCATGGGCTCCTCTCAAATGACCTAGGTATGTGGGCGAAGTGCTTGAAGAGATGGTACACCCATCCCCCAAAGAAAATAGGAGTTGGTGCACTAGCAAGGCGGTTGTGATGCATGTTTCGGAGCATGAGGAACGGAACATCGAGCGGCCTGCGGTTGTGAATGCAGTGGAGGACAAGCAAATCTCTTAACCCAACGACGCCACTACTGTCATGCCTTTGGCTAAGAGAGTAGCCGAGGAGCCTATGAATATATCTGTATAGCGGATCCCTCAGCTTTGTACTCTTAGTGCTGCTCGGATTGTAGAACCCTTCTCCAATCTGAGCCCACATGGCTTGGCGTTCGTTGTCACCTATCTCTCTCATTCCCCCAGTATTTTCTTCGTTTCCCGCATCCTCTTCCGCATACAACCCGATAATCGACCCAAATTGTGCCATAGAGATCGAATACCTCGTTCCGCCACACCGGAATGACACCCCGTCATTATCGAACGGGTCGCACCTTGAAGTGAATACAAAGGTGCTGTAGAATTCCAAGGTGCATTCATGGACGGAACGGAGTCGAGTTGTTAGTGCGACTCTGAGTGGTCCCGTGACAATGTTGTTGAAACGGTCAATTTGATTCACCATGGTTAGCAGTTCTGTGCAAGCTTGCCTCGGGTATTCCTCCGGCCTTGTTTGAAGAAGCTCGTATCGAGCTCTTGCATCGAGCTCATTGGCGTTAAATCTAGTGAACTTCCTGGCCATCTGCAAGAATACACCAAAAGTTAGCACGAAACAGAAATATTTTCGGACAAAACTGCAAACAGCGGGCTGGACACGACCCCGTGTTCAGCGGGCACGACCCCGTATCCTGACGTCTGTAACTCAAAAACTTCATTTTTCGTCCCGGTTTCGAAAACTTGAAAATTTTTGGTCCAATAGGTGCGGTTTCCCCCGAAAATGAAACCCTAAGTGCCGTTTTTCCCAAAATATCCCGTTTACCCTATCAATTTTATCTTTTTCGGTTCAAGAACAAGGGTTTGGGGTTTTTGTAAGAAATCGGGTGAATCTATGAACAATACAAGTATATTTACTTCCTTTAACACTAATCTAACTAAATGCAAACAGATCTAAACAAAAATTTGAGGTTTGATCCGGATGAACTTCAAGAACCCTAGATTTTTCCCAAATTTTTGGTGTTTTAACTACATGCAAGTAACTAATCTAACTACTAAGAGAGATAGAATCATACCTTGATGTTGTTAGATCGATAGGAGACGTTGAAATTTTGCGAAAAATCGCCTGAAACCAGAGCTTTTGCGGGGAAACGGGGCGTGTGGAATGAAGAAACTGTTTTGAAATAGGGGATTTATCCCGTTTGCAGTGCGAACACGGCCCCGTGTCCAGTGGACACGGCCTCGTGCCGAGCAAGTTTTTTTTTTTAGTGCTCGTGTGAGTGCCCCTTTTTCCCATAAGCTATGGTTAGAAAACTTACCGCTTGTTAGTGCATTCATCTGTCAACTACGTCTTATGTCGTGTCTCGAGTACGTTGCGAAGATGTTCAGATATGATGTCATGATGACATCATCAAAGTGATGTCACAATGACATCATCCAACTAAAGACAAAAGCATTTATGGGATTTTAGATGAAGATATCGGTCATAAAGTCAAATTCAGATTTCGTTGTTTAGTCAAAATGTAGATTCCGCTTTTATGTCTTATAGGTGATTTCGCTTATTTGTCATGACCATATAAGCGAAATCAGATACAAGTGATTTCGCTTATATGTCATGGTCATAAAAGCGAAATCATCACTACTATATAAGGCACTCATGTTAGTTCATTCAGTATGCGACCTCTGAAAGTGTAACGAAGTGCTGCCAGTTTTCTGTCAGGTTGTAAACATTGTTAAACGAAATATAATAGACAGATATTAGATTATCAAGCTGTGTTTGTATCCGTTTCTCTGATTCCGCCTTTGAAACGGACTTAAACTCTTCGAATCGACTCAATCGGGTCAATCAACGATCCAACAAGTGGTATCAGAGCCAGTGAAGAAGAGTTTTCTACAATTCAGCCGAAAAATCTGTTTCTACACCTTTCTTTTTCGAAAAACAAAAATTTTTATGGTCGAAATCGCTTTAAATTCACACAGTATGTTCGTAATCATATACAAGTAAATCCTTGAAAGTTTCAAAGCTTGAATCGACCTAAAACATCAAATTTTTGAGGTTTTGCTTTTACGGTTTCGTACAAAAAGTGACATCAGCAGGTTTATTGGTGATTTCGCTTTTACGGTCATATTTTAGCTGATTCCGCTCATTTGTACAACATGATTCCGCTTTTGTGACCACTAGGTATCGCTTTTGTGACATTTGAGATTCCGCTCTTGTGTCACTTGAGGTTCCGCTTTTGTGACAACTAGGGTATTACTTATTGTGACACTTAGAATTTTGTGTACATCGAATTACGTGAACCGTTTGAAAAGTAAATTGAACTGTGTGATACTTTAAACAAGGTTGTCAGTTGGTTGGAATATGTGATCATGTGAATACGTCGGTTTGTGTGTAAATGTTGAGATAAACTTTACAATCGATTTGTCAGGAAGTTTGATATTGGAACAAGTTATCACAAATAGATATTCATGCAAAATGGAGGTCCAATTAGAAATAGAATTCGTGTGTATCTGATTATAATTTGCACGGCCCAAGATTCACTCAAATATCGGCCTAATAGATTTTAGTTGATAATTGTGTTTTGTTGGCAATTTATATTCTAAAGTCAAAACTGTTTGTCAGTTGATCATTTGATAGTTTCATGATGTTTGCATATGTTGTGTCAGTGATGTTAAATGAGTTGTCGATAATAAATAAATAAAAAATTGTTGTTGCATGTGATAATCATAATTGTGTCGAATATTATATAGTTTGCATATAATTGATTGTTAAACATTGTTTTTGACTGTCACACATATAATAGTCAAGTTTAATGATTTAGGGTCTATTATTAGTTTTGTCATAATATCATGAGAACTTGTTGTGAGTTGATTCATTGTTATTAGATCAATATCAAGGTCCAGGTCACAAGGTTTGGAGCACGTTTTGATCAGTCAGGTTGTTTTGTGTGATCAAGTTGCGTGAAAATTGTCCAGTTCATACGGAGTTCAAAGATTTCGAAGGGTCAAGTCAATTGAATTCATTCCGGGTCATATCTGTCCGTACAGTTAGTCAACGTTCAGTCCACACACAAAATCATCAGTTCGAGTACCAGTTTGTTTCAGTTAATTGAAAAACCTTTAAACTGATTGTGTTTGTGTTTGTGTGTTGTCAGGTTTGCATTATGGCTGAGGAATTCTTCAATACGTTTTACAACGCGTTCGCAACCGAATCGTCTGAGGCTACAAATATTACACCAAAAACCATTTCTAAAGTGCTAAATGAGAACATCAAGCATGATAACTTTTACGGAATTCACTCAAAGCCACCAACTCTTGATAGCATTGAGGATTATACTTGGTGGAAAGAACGCTTTATCAACTGGGCAAAGGCGTATGCTCATGAAAGTTGGTTTTGCTTGGAGTATGGTTATGAAAAAACAAAAGACGAGAAAGGCGAAGATCTAGTATTCAAGAAGTTTTCCAGAGAAGATAAAGCTGAATACGGAGCTGAACAAAGAATGATAGCATTGATCCAGTCAGCAATCAGAAATGATATTTTTGCTTTACTAACTCATGACGGGTCATCTAAGTCTGTCTGGGAAGCTTTACGTGTTAAAGCTGAAGGGGGTAAACAGATTAAAAAGAACAAAATCGCTTTATTAAAGAAAGAATTTGATCTGTTTGATAACATAAAAGGAGAGTCGGTGAGGCAAATGATTGAGAGATTCTGTCATCTTAAAATTGAGTTGGAGAGATTAAAGATAAATAAAACAAGAGAGGAATTGATAGACAAAGTGATTGAAGCGTTACCACGAGCTGATCAGTGGCAAACGTTTGTTTTTATCTTAAAAAATGATGCTTCATATGATAATATTGCTCTTGATGCTTTGTTTGAAAAGATTGAAAGTTATGATCTGGAGCTACAAAAGCAAAACAAGATGACTGATTCTTCACATCAACAGAACGTTGGCTTGTACTACAAAAGTAGTGTGCTTTCTGATAAAGGCGTTGGTTCACCAAAAACAGCATTTAGTGGTGAAAAGATGAAAGAACCACCAACAACATCAACAAGTCATCATTCTGGATATCATTCATCTTCAAAGACAAATTCTGATGAATCTGAAGAAATTCTGTGCAACATTGCTCTTAAACTGAAGAATTCTCCTGCAATGAGCATAAATGCAGCGAAGCAGCAAATGAGTTTCCTTGCATCTGTTCTGGAGTCATATGAAGGTCTTGTAGCTGGCAAAATTGGAAATTCTGAATTGACCAAAGAAGACTACGACCAGATTGATCCGGAGGAGATGGAGCTCATTGACATTCGTTGGTGTTTAGCTAGTTGTATCCGAAGAGCTCAGAGGTACATGGAGATTACCGGGAAACAATCTCTTGGAGGTGCGTCAACAAAGCTTGGATTCGAAAAATCCAAAGTGACCTGCTTCAAATGCAAGCAAAAGGGTCATTTTAAAAGAGAATGCAGAAATTCTGAAGTTGCTGAAGGAAGTGAACGTCCTTTCAATGATGATTATTATCGAAAGGCGATTTACCATCGAAGCAGAGAAGAACCAAAGTTGATCGAAGATAAGCCGAGAGAAAAATCAAGAGCATATGCAGTAATCTATCCTGATGAAGGATTTGACTGGAGCACAGTTTGTCCAGAAGAAGATCGTTTAGAGAATGTTCGTAAAACAGCTCAAGGGAGAGCTATGACAGAAGAAAGAAAGTTTGTTTTTGTTGCTGAGATTCAAGATGAAAACAAAGACAAAGACACTACTGAAATCCATGAAGAAAAAGTTGAGATCAAAGAGAAAACTCGAGAAGAGATCTTGAGTGAGAAGACCTACAGAGAAAGAAATGTGGTCTACAATAGAATGGATGACATGCAAGAGGAGTATGAGATGGCAATTGGTAGCAAAAGATGGGATAAAAAGAGAGAATGTTATTATAACAGAGAAGGAGAACCGGTTGTTCCCAAGAAAGACATAATCTTCGATGATGTTCTTCTCAAAGTCCCGTTGAGAGCTGAATACTATAGAAATGTGATGAAAGATGACACATACGTTAAGAGGTATGAAAAAGAGATCAGATATGCCATGTTATCGTGTCTGAGAAAAAGGGATGAGGAGAGAATGAAGAAGAATGTTGAAGAAATGGTGAACGATCTGAAGAAAGATGCTGAAGAAGTTAAAACAGAAACTGTTGAAGTTGAAGTTGTGAAGGAAATCAAAAGTGAAGAAGTTGTTGTGAATGAAGAGGTTGAGAAAGCTGTTACTGAAGAACAGCAGATAGAAGAAAAGAATGAGAATGAGGAAGCTGATAATGCTGGTGATGAAGTCGGTGTTGAAGAAAAGCAGGATGTTGATGAGCAGACAGAGGTTGCTGAAAACACCGAAGTGCCAATCACTGAGGTAAATTCCGATTCTAAAAACTTGAAACAGATTGATCAGTGCAAGAAATGCATGGAATCGTGCAGAGCTTGTACTGAAAAAGATGAGCAATTTAGAACAAGAGATCTTGAGTTCACAAAAATTGAAAAGATTTTCAAAGAAAAATGCAAAGAAATGCTAGAAAAAGAAAAGGTTTTTAAAGAAAATGATGAAAAACTTTCAGAAAAATGTAACAAATTAGAGAAAGAAAATGAAGTTTTGAAAGAAAATGTTTTGAAAATGACAAATGAATGTGAACAAAAAGAAATTGCTTGTCAAGAAATGAAAAAGGAATATGATTCAATGAAATTATCATATCACATTACAAAAGAGTCATATGATAAAGTAAAAGACGAAATGAAATATGCTCAATCAAGAATGAATTATCTTTCTGAAACAACCAAAGAACTGAAAAGAATGTATGCTATAAAACAAGATGTTGTTAATTCCTATATTGAGGATGTTGCTAAGTTAAAGCGACAGATTGCTGATTTAGAACAGGATAACAACAAGTTAAAGAGTTACCACGTGTCGTCATATGTGCTTGAACGAATTTTCAATATAAAACCGGGTGATGGTGAGTCTGAGCAGAACAAGAAAGGCATTGGCTCAGAGTTTCATCAAGTTCCACCACCGGGAAAATTTGCATTTTATGATGAGGAAAAGGTCGAAAAAGCTTTCAACATGGTAGACCAATTGCCAGATGACATTGACATAACCTATTCCAAATCTGATGATTCTCATGATTCAGAGGTGGTAGGTAAAGTCGTTGAAAGTTTGTTGGAAGAAGAGTCGGTTGATACAGGTAAATCTGAATCACAGGATGAAAATGAAGGAAATCTTCATGATGGTTATCTGAAAAACACAAAATCCGAGAAAAGTTTGAATGATGATTCAAAAGGATTGGTTTATACCATGATTGGATCAGACAAATTATTCTTAGATGTTGTATTCCCGATTCAGAATGTGATTTCAGAAAAAGTTGACAAAGTTTTCAAAATGGTTGAGATTGAGAAGTCTGAGATTTCAAAGTTTGTTGGTAAGAGTCATAGAGGTTCGTATAACAAACCTGGTTTAAAAAAGAAGAACATGAAGGCTGGGTTGGGTTATAAAAAGAAACAACATCGGAACAAAAATGAGACGCCAAATTTTCAAACAAAAATGACTTTTGTTCAAGGAGGCAGTTTAGAAAAAGAAAAAGAACTCAAAATGTGACAATCTAATGATGAGTTCTTTGCTAAAAAGAAAAAGCGACAACCACAAGTCAAAGATGTGTCCATGAGAACATGTTTCAAATGTGATCAAAAAGGACATCTTGCACGCAAGTGTCCTAATATAAAACCTGTGGATGTTGACAAAAAGAAGATTGATGCTGAGAAACAAAAATCTGAGAATGTGAGACAAAGGTCAACCAGATTTGACTCCAAACAAACTTGGAGGTACAACACAAACAAGTTTGCTTCGAATCAAAACTGGAAATCAGACCAGAATAGGTTTGATTCTAGACAGATCTGGAATTCTCACACACCCAGATTCAGAACAACACAGAGTTGGAAAACAACTGTTGATATGACAAAACCTCAAGAGTTTTGGAAACCAAGAGTTGTTGTTCAAAATCAAAATGTTCAAAAAATTTCACATTTTTACAAACGAGGTACACCAAAAGGTCAAAAATGGAGTGAAAAGAAACAGGTGATTCTTGAAAAAGATGAGAAAGTTGAAGTTAAATTTGAGAAAGTTTTTGTGAAAAATGACAAAGAATTTCCAGCATTAAATGAAAATTATTGTGTTGAAATGCCTAAGGTTCAACAGACCTGGGCTAAATTGTTCAAGTAATTCAGTTAGTTCAATGTGCAGGTGCTCATGGAATCTGAAGATTGTAAAATTGGAATTTGGAGCAGCCTGGCACAACGAGGAGAGGAGGCTGCTGGATCCTGTGTTGGTTGAAACAGGAAGTTTATATGTTTTCTGTAAATAAATAAACAATATTTCAAAAACCCTAAAAATTGAAAAATTTGAAAAACCAAAAATATGTTTGTTTTTAATTTTTGTCAAATATTCAAAAATACAAAAATATGTGTTGATTGAATATGCCGAAACCCTCACGGCTGAACAAACATGATTACTTTCATCAGATTGAAAAACGGTTTTCAAACTGTTAAGATCAATGGGTTGTAAATCATGGGGGTATGTTATATTTTCAGCTTAAAGTGTTATATTTTCTGCAAAACAGAGCATGAGATGCAGAAAATGGATGGCGAGACAAAGCTATCAGTATTGGTTGTCAAATTTTCTTTATATGATTTTGCATTTTAGGGGGAGTAATATTGTTAGAAAATACAAAAACATTTGAAAATTTTGAAAAAGTCAAAAACATGATAAAAATTTAAAAATTTGAGTTTTTGCGTAAAAAGAGGAAATGATAGTACATCAGTAGACAGTTACAGTACGCTAAAGAAATGGAAAGTTTAAATGTGTTAAACGATCTCACCGTGGATGTGTCGGTAGATTTTTATACATTTAGTAAACTTTTTCGGGATATAAACCTAAATTCAAACACTTGCTTATTTTGTGGGGAACACTACTTGGATATATAGGTAACCCCTGAAATCTCGTTTGAAAGGTCTCATAATCTGATATACTAGGTCTTTATACTCAATGATGTCTGGGGTATTATTCTAGGACTTCTGCTGAACGGTAGTTCTGACCTAGTCCTTGAATAATACTTTCTGCAATGCTTGAAACATAGCATTAAACCCTCAGCATGCCGATGAAACAATAAAATTGATAGTCGCTGCTGTTGTAGCTAAAAGATCCTCTAAAGGGGACATACCGTAAAGTCGAAGCTGATATCTCTCTGCGTATACGGAAGTATCGACCTGAGATCCCTCGACCCTCGCATACCTAATTTATATACAGATATCATTGTAGTATACTCACCTGTAAGACTGATTATTGGGATTCTGGATACGGGAGTATATTCAAGAGGTGGGACACATGAATGAGTTTAAGTTCCTAAAATACCTAATTCGTATCCTGAATCAGTTGAAATTTGTGTGAAAATTTAAGTGGATCAGTATATCGACAATCTAAGTGAATTGTTTAATTCTTAAAGTGTTATTAAGCTCAACGGTACTTGTGACTTGTCGAAAACTGATATGATCCTCTGACGCATACTCAAACAAAAATATTGTCTGTAAATATGCTTGTACATATTTCTTTACTGCTTTATATTTTCAGAAAATACAAAAAGATTTTGATTTCTGCTTTATTTTCGACAACCGATATCTGAATTGCTGAGTTTCAAAATCTAAGTAAGCTGATTGTGTTTCTGAAAATAAAACAAGTTCATTAATTTGATACTTGAATTTAAAATCAAAAATTTCAAAAACAGTTTGTGATATCTCCAAGGTCATTAACTTGAACTTGGATGATAAACTGTGAGGGAGTTGGATTCTTTAACACTGCCAAATCTGTAAAGTTTGTTGATAGGGGGAGTGAATTAGAGAATTTGATTGATAATACGAAAACATTGTATTTATAGATGTTTGAGTGTTGCAGATAGTCCAGACTACGATCCCGAGAGCAGAGTCTAAGGAGGAGTCTGAAGACAAGCTTGAAGAAAAAGAGAAGCTTGTAGATGGAAAGCTAGGTGTCGATCCCAAAGCACGGAAGCTTGATAAAAGGGGGAGCCTGAAGCTGATAAAGATTGAAGACTGAGAAGACTCGACACTTAAGACTCGTCAACATCTGAGGGGGAGTCTGTTAGTGCATTCATCTGTCAACTACGTCTTATGTCGTGTCTCGAGTACGTTGCGAAGATGTTCAGATATGATGTCATGATGACATCATCAAAGTGATGTCACAATGACATCATCCAACTAAAGACAAAAGCATTTATGGGATTTTAGATGAAGATATCGGTCATAAAGTCAAATTCAGATTTCGTTGTTTAGTCAAAATGTAGATTCCGCTTTTATGTCTTATAGGTGATTTCGCTTATTTGTCATGACCATATAAGCGAAATCAGATACAAGTGATTTCGCTTATATGTCATGGTCATAAAAGCGAAATCATCACTACTATATAAGGCACTCATGTTAGTTCATTCAGTATGCGACCTCTGAAAGTGTAACGAAGTGCTGCCAGTTTTCTGTCAGGTTGTAAACATTGTTAAACGAAATATAATAGACAGATATTAGATTATCAAGCTGTGTTTGTATCCGTTTCTCTGATTCCGCCTTTGAAACGGACTTAAACTCTTCGAATCGACTCAATCGGGTCAATCAACGATCCAACACCGCTTTATTTTGTCGTCTCAATCGTTCGTAACTTACCAGGCATGGTGTTTTTATTCTTCCACCGTTTGAAGCGAGATCTCATCTTCTTCATCCTCAATGAATCCTTGATAGAGTTTCAGCCGTTGGCCATTGACCTTAAATGGGGGCCCATTTCGAGATTTAATTTCTACTGCACCGTATGGAAAAATATGGGTGATGGAAAAAGGTCCTGACCACCTAGACTTTAATTTACCAGGAAACAATCGAAGTCGTGAATTAAACAAAAGAACTAGATCTCCTACCCGAAATTCATTAGGTTTAATATGTTTGTCATGCAAATTTTTCATTCTTTCCTTATAAATTTCAGAGTTTGAGTATGCATAATTCCTAAGCTCGTCTAATTCATTTAATTGACAAAATCGATTTTTACCAGCAAATTCTAAATCCAAGTTTACATTTTTGATTGCCCAGTAGGCTTTGTGTGCAATTTCTACTGGCAAATGACAACTTTTTCCATAGACTAGCTTATACGGGGTTGTACCTATTGTTGTTTTATAAGCAGTTCGAAAAGCCCATAAAGCATCATCTAATTTATCAGCCCATTCCTTTTTATTTAACCCTACGGTTTTTTCGAGTATTCGTTTTAAACCTCTATTAGTCACTTCGGCTTGTCCGTTTGTTTGAGGGTGATATGCTGTTGAAACCCGGTGATAGACCCCATATCTTGTTAAAAAATTTTCAAGTTGATGGTTGCAAAAATGGGTACCTCTATCACTTATTAAAGCTTTAGGTGTGCCAAAACGAGAGAATAATTTTTTCAGAAATCTTACCACGACTCTTCCATCATTTGTTGGAAGTGCCTCGGCCTCGGCCTCGGCCCATTTAGACAAGTAATCTACTGCCACAAGTATATATTTGTTTCCTTTCGATGGTGGGAAAGGTCTCATAAAGTAGAGTCCCCACACATAAAAAATCTCACAAACAAGAATGCCATTTTGTGGCATTTCGTTTTTGGAAGAAATATTACCTGTTCTTTGGCAAGCATCACATGTTTTTACAAGACTTTGAGCGTCTTTGTAAATGGTTGGCCAATAAAATCCTGAATCGAATACCTTTCGTGCGGTACTAGCAGCACCATGATGTCCTCCGTATGGACCTTCATGACAATGGCGGAGAATTCTTCGTGCTTCACTACCATGTACGCATCGTCGGATGAGTTGGTCGGCACACATTTTGAAAAGATATGGATCTTCCCAAAAGTAGTGTTTCACATTGGCAAAGAATTTTTTTCTTTGATGATGTGGCCACCCTTTTGCGACTATACCGCTAGCTAGGTAGTTAGCATAGTCGGCGTACCATGGTTCTTCCTTGTATTCCACCATCTCCAGGGACTCAGTAGGGAATTTTTCGTTGATTTGCTCGTCCCTGGTTGCCTCTAAAGCTGGGTCTTCTAAGCGTGAAAGATGATCTGCTGCGGTATTTTCTGCTCCTCTTTTGTCCTTGATTTCAATGTCAAATTCTTGGAGGAGTAGAATCCACCTAATCAAACGTGGTTTTGCGTCTTGCTTTTTGAAGAGATATCGAATGGCTGCATGGTCTGTATAGACTATAGTTTTAGAAAGAACAAGATAAGAACGAAATTTATCAAAAGCAAATACCACAGCTAGTAATTCTTTTTCAGTTGTTGTGTAATTTTCTTGTGCATCATTAAGTGTTTTACTAGCATAATAGATTGGGTGGAAATGCTTTTCTTTTCTCTGTCCCAAGACAGCTCCAACTGCAAAGTCACTAGCATCACACATGATTTTGAAAGGAAATTTCCAATCAGGCGCTATCATGATAGGTGCATTGACTAACATTTCCTTTAAGGTTAGAAATGCTTGATTGCAATCCTTGTCAAAGATGAATGGAGCATCTTTTTCAAGTAATTTCGTTAGAGGCCTTGAGATTTTTGAAAAGTCTTTGATAAACCGTCTATAAAATCCGGCATGCCCTAGGAAACTTCTGACAGCTCGTACGGAGGATGGAGGTGGTAATCTAGAAATGGTATCTATTTTGGCTCGATCCACCTCCATTCCTTCGCTTGAGATCTTGTGACCGAGTACTATTCCCTCCGTTACCATGAAATGGCATTTTTCCCAATTAAGGGCGAGGTTAGTTTCCTCACATCGGGATAGCATTCGTTCAAGGTTATCGAGGCATTGGTCATATGAATCCCCAAAGATAGAAAAGTCATCCATGAAGACTTCCATTGTCTTTTCTATCATGTCATGGAAAATAGCTACCATGCAACGTTGGAATGTTGCTGGGGCATTACATAGACCAAACGGCATGCGTCGATAAGCAAAAGTTCCATAGGGACATGTGAAAGTTGTCTTTTCTTGGTCTTCGGGCGCTATCGGGATTTGAAAGTAACCTGAAAAACCATCCAAGAAACAGTAAAATTTATGACCAGATAATCTTTCTAACATTTGATCAATGAAGGGTAAAGGAAAGTGATCCTTTCTTGTTGCTTCATTTAATCGTCTATAATCTATACATACTCTCCATCCTGTGACGGTTCTCGTTGGTATTAGTTCATTCTTTTCGTTAGTTATTACCGTCATACCTCCTTTCTTTGGAACTACTTGGACGGGACTTACCCAAGGACTATCGGAGATAGGATAGATAAGCCCGGCGTCAAGTAGCTTGATGACTTCGTTTTTAACCACTTCTTGAACATTTGGATTTACTCGACGTTGTGGTTGTATGACCGATTTGTAGTCATCATTCATCAAAATTTTGTGTGTGCACATAGAAGGACTAATTCCTTTTATGTCTACAAGTTTCCAAGCTATTGCGTTTTTGTGTTTTTTCAAAAGATTAATTAATTTTTCTTTTTCTAAGTTATCTAATTTAGACGAAATAATTACAGGTAAATTACCATCTTTGTCTAGAAAAGCATATTCCAAACCTTTTGGAAGTTCTTTGAGCTCAAGTGGTGGGTCTTTAGGAGACTCCTTATTTGGTTGCTCATTTCGATCAAGAACTTTAAAAGTTTGTTCTATGGCGATTTCTTCTTCAACAAAGTGGTCAATCTCTTCACTTGTATCGGGTGGTTCATCTTCATCTTCAATTAGGGGGTCATTATTGCCGAATGGATATTTCATTGATCGTTCGAGATCGACACTTCTTTTAAATGCCCCTAATTGAAGAGGTATATTTTTGAACTTCCGGCTTTTCAAAGCTTCGTGAGTCTTTACAAATGGTCGTCCCAACACCAGAGGAGCGTCATCGAGGATGACAAAGTCGGTCGGGATTACCATTTGATTTGTTTGAACCAAGACATCTTCAACTATACCGATTGATTTTATTACTTTCCGATTGGATAGAAAAATGGGTATTTGAAGTGGAGAAAAATCACTAATACTTAATTTTTCGAAAATGTAGTTAGGCATTATGTTAACACAAAGATCCTTATCGATTGTGACATTACTAATAAACGAATTTTGAAAGAAACATGGAACCGGTGTAATGTTAATTTCAAATGGGTCTTCTTTTATTAGTGAAGTTTGATCATTAGTTAACTTAACACTTACCGTTTCGTCAATTTTAGCGTTAGTGTTTAACTCTTTTAAAAACTTAGCATGAGTGGGTACTAAACAATGATTTTCGAAAGAAGGTGACAAGAGATTAATTTCTTCAAAATTAGACTCTTCTTGAATTTTAACGTTGTCGGACTCACCTTTTTCGTTGTTTAACTCATGTGTCGGTTTTTCACTTATTTGTTCTTCCATTTTTACATTTTCAGTTATCTCTTCTTTTTTTAATTCTTCTCTTGCGCGGGACTCCTCTTCCCTTGCGCGAGCTTCTTTTATACATCGATCGATAACTCTAATGTGTTCTAATATCCTATCGGTCACTTCGGTTATAGAAAAAGAATCGGAATTTTCTAAGCTTAAATCCGGTTGTTCGACCCTTTGTTCCTCATAATACTCATATGAAGTCGATGGTTCGCACCATTGTTCTTCATTGTAAGCATATGATGGATAAGGTTCGTAATTTTGTTCTTCATAATACTCATATGAGGTGGGTTGTTCACGCCAAGGTTCCTCATAGTAAGCATATGAAGGTGGTGGCTCATATCTTGGTTCCTCAAAGTATGAGTATGAGGGCTCATACCTTGGTTCATCAAAATATGAGTATGAGGGAGGAGGTTCATACCTTTGGTCTTCATAGGATGTGTATGAAGTTGATGGCTCGTACCTGGGCTCCTCATAGTAAGTGTATGAATTGGATGGTTGATATGAGTGATTATTTTGATTCGAGCGTGCATTACGACAATTAGTGCAATAATTACCCCTATAATCATCCTCCTCATAGGTGTAGTTGTAACCTCCTGAGTATTGATCCATAAGAATCACTCAGCAGACCACAACCAAGTCTCGAGATCAGAAAACAAAAAGAAAAACGGAAACAGAAGCTGGACACGGCCCCGTGTTCAGTGAGCACGGCCCCGTGTTCAGGATCTGTATCTGGGCGTTTTAATTAAAGTTACTGATTTCGTTGAGCACGGGGACGTGTTCAGCGAGCACGGCCCGTGTTCAAGCTACTGTTACTGGGTGTTTTTGTGAAAATGTGCAGCACGGCCCCGTGTTCGGCGAACACGGCCCCGTGTACAGGTTACTGTAAATGCAAAACTAAACTAAAATGCAGAAAAATGTGCGCGCTTTTTTAAAAAGGTTTTGAAAAACTGATTAGGCCGTCGATTTTAAGCTTTCTTAAAATCCTTGTGTCCCCGGCAGCGGCGCCAAAAACTTGATGTGCGATAAAGTGTTATATATATTAGGAGTATATTTTAAGCCCTTTTAACACTTATTTTTAGCCAAGTTTTAAATTTATAAAACACGATATTTTACTAACACTAAACACACATATGGGCAAGTGCACCCATCGTGAGCGTAGGTAAGATACCGAGGTCGTCCAAGGACACAAGAGCTTTTAGTACCGGTTTATCCTCAACGTCTAATCAAAATAAAAAGGTTAGAAAAATGTTTTAAACTAAGAAAAATAAAAACTAACTAAAATGCTGAAAATAAAAATAAAATAAAAACAGATAGACAAGATGAATCACTTGGTTCCGACTCGTATCTAGTATAACCTTTGATTATTTCCGCACTTTTGCACATAATTAAGAGATTATCTTAGTTATTGTAGTAGGCCCCTCTTTTGAAGGTGACGTTACCCTCACCCCAGTAGTTTGAGTCAGCAAGGATACAATCCTAAAAGGGTGGATTATTGGAAGATAATGAATTAAGTTATTAATGCAATATTATGGTAGGCCCCGCTTTTGGCGGTGACGTTACCCTCGGCTAAGTAGTCTGAGTCAGCACGGATACAGTCCTAAATAGCCGGGTTATAGTATTAATAGTAGTTAACTTATGAGGGGATCAAAGAGTTTGGACCCCCCGCCATCCAATACCATGAAGCATTGAAGGAGGTCCTACTAAATTTGACCCAGGTCCATTGCAGGACCTCTAAACGCTGAACAATGGCAAGACCTTTACCAAACCGTTCCCTTAACCCCCGACCAGGTAGCCAACATACCTCCATATAGACCGTGGAGATATGAATGGTGAAAATCTTTTATTTTATATAGACAGTAAAATAATGCCAAAACACCACGGACAAACGATAAGGAAAGATCATCTTCAACATAAGTAACTAGTTATTAAAGTCATTAATACAAAACCAAATAAAAAGTGCAAAAGATTAGAAATAAAAAGTATTATACTAGACACTTTGTCTTCACCAAGTGATGTAAGAGACTTAGGCAAACATGGCCTTGATTGTCAAGAACTCTTACGATCAATCTTGGATCCCGAGACGACTCACACACTCTATGATGGACAATGGATGATGGTGGTGGATGATGGTGTTATGGTGGTGGATGAAGTGTGAGAGAGGTGGTGTGCCAAGGGATGAGTTGAAATGAAACCAAGCACTCCTATTTATAGGCTGAACAGAAGGCTGGGCACGCCCCCGTGTCCGCTGGACACGGCCCCGTGTCTGTCTGACACTCTCTCTCTTCATTAATTGTAATTCGCAATTACAATTAATGCGCCTGCTGTACTTTCGCCACGCCCCCGTGTTCACTGGGCACGGCCCCGTGGTGGGCAATAGAAGCTTCTATAGGTTTGTCTTTTCTGCTGCTTCTTGGGCACGACCCCGTGCTGGCTGAGCACGGGGCGTGTTTAGTCTTCTGCCTTCTCTATTTTGCTTGGGAAGATGCCGTTGAGGGGTCGGGCAGTCCACTTATGTTCCTTTCCTTGTATTTATGTTGGATTTAGCTGTCTTTTTGCTTCTTTTGTGTTTTTGAGCTCATTTAATCCTGAAAATTCAAAAGGAAGACAAAAACACTCTTTTTCCAATATTAGTACTTAAAAAGGGTTAGTTTTATGCCTCATTTGATGTAATTTATATGTTGCATTTTACACACATCAATAACATTATGTAGGAAATGCTTAAGATATCTCGGAACTCATTCAGCCTAAGCCAAAGCACCAGCACCCGGGTCAGAGGCATGGAACGAAACATTGCATACATACAGGCCGACATTAACTACATCCGGGACAACATGACAGACAGAGCTGATGAGGAGGAAGGCGGGGACATGGAGGATTCGGATTAGGCGATGATGGGGAAGGTGGTGGCATAGTGGCGACGTATCAGGTTAAATCTCTCCTCTCTTTAAACACTGTGGTTGATTGCGGGCTGCGACCCGTCTTGAACAATTTACTTGTTGCATTTTATTTTCCTTTTTTATGTTTGTTTGGTTTGGATGATGGAACTTGAAACTTTGGTAATTTAGGATTTCGTTTTTCTTGTTAGATTATTGTGTTTGTGGTGTGAATAAGCTTACATGGACCTTGGGATGCTTGGATCCACCAAGCATACGACACCCCAGACCTGAAACAGGAAGCCGAGCACCTTAACTACCTTTTTCTTGAACAAACAGTAGCTTAACATAGGGCCGCATCTCATAAACACGCCCCCGTGCCTCTTCATCGCTGAAACAAAATTTCTTCTGGACTTGACACACGGGGCCGTGTCTCCTAAACACACTCGCGTGTCTACATTCTGTAAGTTTTTAATAAAAACACGTTACTGGCACTTTATACACGGGGTCGTGCCTCTCAATAGGCCCCCATATCCAGTATCTGATTTTTGATAAATTTGTTGTTTTAACCCACATTTACACATTTAATCAAAATTAACCCATGTTGGACTCACTGAGGACAATGTGTAATTTAAGTGTGTATGTGTGGGGGGGGGGGGGGCTTGAATTGTTTGTCCTAAAACAAGCCATACACAAAACTCTACTTGGAACCACCAAAATACCCTAAATCTTTTTAATTTTTTTTTTATTTTGTCTTGTTTATTAGTTTAATTTAGAAAAAGAAGTTCTAAAAATATTTTGTTTTTACAAATTTACAACTGATAGCGCCATGATAAAAAGAACCATATAAGAAAAATTTATAAAAAAGCATGACAATCTTTTTAAAATTTGATTTTATATACTTGTTCACACTTTTTACCCTTTCCCACAAATTACGAGTTTTGAGCCTTTACCGAGCATTCAATATCATATTTTTTAACTAAATGCTCACTTTTCATTTATTGTGTGAATAGCCCGTATGGTTCTTACAAATCTATAACTTGACAAGACAATACATTCCCGGTCCTTACCGACTAATCCAAGTAAGTAAATTATTGAGGCATTAGGACTTAACCATTTTTCATTTTGACCTTATTTTCCTTTTTATCTCCCCACCAAAACAAAAATCCCCCTAGTAAACCCCTTGGAGCCTAAAACCTTTCATTTCAAAACCATCAAAGTAGAAATTTTCCAACAATCACCCATCACCCTAACACTTTTTATTTCTGCACCTTTATTTTAGTAAAATTTCGGTTCTTTTGAAATATATAAAAATATGTGACTTAGCTATCTTGTGAATATTCTATTCTATATATATATAGGGTCAGGATTTAGAGAAAACGGTGGAAAGTGTGAGAACAGTGAGAATGTTTATGGATTGTCCGATCAAAACAATCTATGGACTAGATTGGCGCGGTGGCGTTTTCGTAAATGACACTAATTCTATTAAATGGACGCGCTTCATTAAGGGTAAAAAGGTCTTTACACTTCTATACCAACCAAACTAATGAATAAAATGTCATTACGGACCAAAACACATCCCTAAATAAACAAAACATCCCAGAGATAAAAACACACCCCCCAGAACCTGAAACGCCATATTTTCTACTATATACCATTCATCTTACAAACGCCAAAATCCCCAAAACATCAAACACACCTACTCAAAAAACGTCATATTTTACTATATACCAATCATCTTAGAAAACGCCAAAACAATAGTTAAAAAAGCCACAGATGCGGAACCTCATTTTTTCTATATCAAACCACAATAAAGGATGCCACAAAAAATAAGCATCTTCTAAAGACGGACGTTATGTAGGAAAATAAGGATCTACATAAGGTATTCAAAAACAGGTTCAAAACGCCAAAAATGTTAAAGTAGAAGAGCCTGATGACAGTGAAGATTTGGATGAGAAATTAGATTATAATTTTTTATTTTTTTTTTCATTTTCTATTGTTTGTTATCTAATTCTCTGTTGTTTATTATCTAATTCTCTACTAATAAAAAAATTGAGTATAAAAAGCCAAAAACTACAAACACCAAAACGCCTGATAGTGTGAAAACTGTGAGAACGGATGCTAGCAAAGCACGATGTTGCTATATAAAACGCCAAACAAAGTATTACTGGAAAAATCAACATTAATTGACAGATGAAATTGAAAGAAACAATAATTGCTAAACAGTAAAATGAAGAGACGGTAACATTATTGCCAAACATTTATTATATTAAAAGCCACTACATGGAAAATTGAATTTATTTATCTTTTTAAAATGCCATAATTGTCTGTCACATTATAGGCCTGTATCCTACATGGCACAACACTTGATAGAAAAAAAAATAAACATCAAGAAAACTACTGATGTTTTTTTACATTATAGGCCTACATCCTGATCTAAAAACAATAAAAACGCCAAAATATTTAGTATGATCCTGATCTAAAAACAATAAAAATGCCGCATATTTATTAAACGCAAAAAAATGGAAAGGTGATGTGACACGCGTTTAAAAAAAGAAATATGAAAGGAAAAAAAGCCCCTCCGCCCTTCTCTATGTGGCGTGACACGTGTTGGGCCAGGATGCGCTCTCACCATTCTCACACTTTTGAGCGTTTTCTCCTGATCCCGTTTCTATATATATATATATACCTCTAGTTGCTTGAACTAAATAAGCAAACTTATTGCTTATAAATCTTTTAGTTTATATTTAAGTCACAAATAAATGATTTTTTCAAAAGAAAAACCACATTTTACGCCTTTAGCCACTTTCCAAATAAAAATCCCTACCCCTAACCAAAACCTACCCTTTTTAAAGTCGTCTTGATGTTTGGAAAGATTAAATAAAAAAGGGACGAGGTTTGATTACTTGTCAAGCAAATGGTAGAAATAAGTTCCACACCGAGGTTGAGCGCTAAGGATGAGCTCGGTACCGACCGGTACCGGAACCAAAAGTACTAGTACCGAAAATCCCTAAAAGTAGGTACCGGTACCAATACCGAATATACCCGGTACGGTACGGTTCGGTACCGGTATTTGAGGGTAAAAACCGGTACCGGACCGGTACCGAAAATGTCAAAAGTCGGTACCGAATCGGTACTGGAAATGTACTGTAACACCTCGAAAATTCACGTCCTATAATGTATTGACACGTGTCATAAGCTTGAACGTGTGAAAGAATACTCTAGAGGGACTAAAGTTGACAAACATGGAAAGTATGTGAATATAAGGGTTCAAAATGTCAACAATGGATAAATATACTTTACAATAACCCTACATAGTGTTTATACCCTTAAACGAATAAATCATGGATCATACGAAACTAATTGTGAAAGAAAGTGAGAAATTACAAACTACAGGGGTTAAATGTGTCAACATGTCTAAAGTATACCTCTGAATGACCTTTTAGCAAACCCGAAGCTTTGTAACGATTAATTATGCTCACTAGAATGCACGATAAAAATTTCATAAAGTTTCGTAAACGTATGAGAAACTTATGATCAAATTCGTATACGAGGGGTTAAAGCGTCAACGTTGAAAATTGTGACTTTTCGGGTGATAACCAAGTTAACCAAGGGCTTAACAAAGTGGGTATAAGACTTGAAGCCCTTATAAGTCAATAAGAGGGGCTCAAAATGCAAGAAACAAAGTTTGCTTGACCTTTCGAAGAGCCAAGAGCCAAGGATGCAAACTGAAAAAGTTTTAAAACCTGCAGTTAGGCTCCAGTCGGGCCGCGTAAGGTCTTGGCAATCCTTACGCGGGCCGCGTCAGGCCCCCATATGCAGAAAATCGTGAAAAGTGGCTGTTCAGCCTTGGAACCGACTTAATAAGATATTTTCTCATCCATGGGCGACCCCTAAACATTTCTAGGCACTTAGGGACACTTGTGGGTGACCCATGATCAGTTGTAGCCTTAGTTGTCAACAATCTAATGAGATTGAAACACTATAAAAGGGCCTTGTGTTGCAACATTGTGTTCACTCATTCCTTCTGCATTTCTGGAGCTTTTGGGAGCTTAAGAGCAGACCCAAGTCCTTCCTAATCGTGCATAGGACTCCAGTAAGTATGCTTAACCTTTCTTAGTTAAGTTTTTGCTTAGTTTTAGCTTAAAAGTCAAACCGTCGTAATTAACGGTTGAATTCAAGATTAATCACTAATGGTCCAGTGATTAGTCGAATTGAAAGTAGTTATAAGTTGGTAATTATGTGGGTAATAAACCCTTAAAAGGGTTCCCCCTGATTCCCACTCTAACTAGGTCAAATGTCGGGTCAAACTTGTTATTAAAAAGTCAACAGGATACTTAAATTCTAATTTATGCATGATTAGCAATGTAGAACACATACAACCTGTTTGATCATTAATATAACTTGGTAATTAGTATAAGAACATGTCTAAACATGTTCAACCCGACAATTTACTGTTTAGACCCGGTTCGGAACCGAAAGTCGCAAAGCTTTGACTTTTGCTTTGACTTCAGTTCTGACCCGTTTAGGTATGTTTTAGAAATACATTAGAGCCCCATTTGGACCAGGTTACATGCTAGTATAACCCTATGTGATTATACACCATGGTTCATTAGTTAACCAATTAATACGCATGATTCCGTTAATTGCTCATATGTTGACCATTATGCCCTTATTACCATAAAACGTGATTTTTGGAAATGTAAAAGAGTAGAAACCTTAGTCACTGATATATAAACTTGCACCCAAAGTTTGACATCAGTTTGAGGTGAAGTTTGAGAGTTATGCTCATTAGCGTAAATTGAAAGCTTTATGTTAATTAAAAGGCGCAATTAGCATAAAGCCTATCTAAACCCAATTTTTGACACCAAACCTTTTACCCACTGATGTAATATAATATTTTGGGATTTTTAAAGATTTTTAATTATTTTTCTTACCTGCTCATAACCTAAAGTTATGGCATTCATTCGGTAAATACCGAATATACCCTTATCGGTCATAAAATAAGTTTTACATAGTATTTTGACACAAATCCAATTGCTACTGATTTTATATAATAAATAAAGTATTTTGAACTTTATAACCTGATCAGAAAACTCAGATTTCCTATATAACCCGGAAATCGCTTAAAATAGTTTTTTACGCGTATTAAACGCATAGTTTGTGTGAAAAACCATTTTGTCACATAAGACTTATTACCAATTGATATACCCTGTTAAAATAAGTCATTTTACTGATGTATTCAGACCCGAACCTTAGAAGTTCGTTAAATCTATTTTATAATCTTTAAAATGACCAAATTACCCCTACGGGGCTTATTTTGAGATTAAACTCGTTTTGGGCATAATGGAAGATATCCTACTGATATCACAACATGTTTAAGGCATATTAACTTAGGAAACCTGTATAGGACCCATATGGTTACCCGTTACGCTTCTTACCCGTTCGGTTCGGTTTATGTGACTTGTTTGCATAAGTTAGCCGAAACGGGTCAAACCTTATCATTTTTATCTCAAAATCCAGAAGGTGTTTAGATTACCCATATTATACAAGTCTTCAAACTTGTCGGGTCTAAAACACATTCTATTCCGGTCTTCGCTTAATCATGCGTTGGAACCGTATATTTCCTTAAAACTAACCGGTCTAAGTTTAGGCTTAATTAAAGACCCGTTAGTATTCTAATTGGTTATTTATACCATCATTCCAGACTAGAGCCTTCCGGTAAATTGTACCTATGCTTACTTAAGTGAATACGGCTGAGTTATTAAATTCTTGCTATTTAAGACAGGAGCTAGCTCAGGTAAATACTTTTAACTTATTTTCCCTTATACGGGCTTGGGATACGGTATTATAAAAATACAGCTTGGTCGGGTGTAGAAACCTTTTAATCGGAGATGATTAAATTGCATAATTCCGTTTTAATCTGTATTGATTGATAACAAATAACTTTAGGGGTTAATGACTGTGTCCTGGATATCCTTGGCTCATTTAAAAAGTGAATGGCCATAACTTAAGCACACGGTGTAGGCATAACACCTCCTGTTGCCTATGTAAAAGATATACTCACTCGTAAGGTGTCTTCTTGTGAGTTATATTTATGGTGTGTCGATTAATCTTGACCGGTTTGTATTGTATAATCACCGGCCCTAAATGTTGGACAAACATGTAAATCGGATACAAGATTTTTATTAATAAGATTGTCCCAAGTTATAAAAGATTAATTTTGCCTTGTGCATTTTAATCAAAGTGTCAAAATGTTTGTGCCCTGTGCATTCAAATCAATTTTCAAACTCTTTTCAAAACGAGTCAGTTAAATTGTATTTACCAGTGTAAACTGACGTATTTTCCAAAAGGTTAAGTGGCAGGTACTATGCGTAATTGGCTGGGAGCTCAGGGCGTCAATAGGAAATCTTACAAGTTCTAGATGCCTAAAGTCTGTTGAACAACGTTTCATTTTATTTTAGATCCGCCTGTGGATCCTTTACTTTCCGTTGTAATACTGGATATTACTTTATATTTGGATTTTAATATATTTATCTTTTGCTTCCGCTGTGCATTTATATATTGTGTTGTTTGACTATGATGTTACCAACTACGTCACGATACTCCCCACCGAGCCCACCGTTCAAACTTGGAAATATCGGGTTGTGACAGGTTGGTATCAGAGCCAACATTGAGTGAATTAAACACTAACCTTATGTGTTTAATCTCAATGACACAGTAGCACATTCCTTGACCTTCTGAGTCTAGACTTAACATAGGAATGCTCTCGATCCTAATCTGAAAACTATTGCTTCCAATTTCTTATATATATTGGATATGTCGCCAAGCGAAGAAGCCGTATTAGAAATTCTCCACATCCGGAGCCTAGAACTTGCTGAGCTTCGTACCGCGGCTAGAATGAAACGTGCAACCAAGGAGAAAGCATTCGGAAATAAAATGAAGAAAAAAAAAACTCCTTTTGCTGAAGATCGTTTCCTTAAAAGTCCTTATAACGATATTTATCTTTTAGTCCCTTCGAGGACAACATTATTCCTTTCAAGTCCCGTTTAGGGCAACCTTGAACTTTTTAATTTTATAGTGGAATGACTAAATATTCATCCTAATCAGGAAATATGAAATAAATGAAAAATAACATTCCTTTTATAAGATCTACCATTATAATAAAATGGCAAAATCTAAAAAGGGACAAGACCTAGCCTTGTGTCATTATTAAGACCCGGCCAAGATGGCAGTTCCTCAATTTTGGTTCAGATCCTTATTAACATCCCGAGTTAGGATTGTTCTGCGTTAATTATTAAAAAGGAATCTTAAAGGTAAACCTAGCCTATATGACGAGGCCAAGATGGTAGGACCTATTCAAGAGATTCAAATCCTTGTTAACACCTAAGAACGTGTTAGCACTCTTGACAGATGTGATTCGAGAAAATCACAACAGTCATTCTTATATTGGATTCTTCCAATTTTCTTATCTAGTCTATTGATTTAGAAATCATGGCTTATATCATCCTATAAGATGATCATATTATAAACATCCCTTAGAAGGGAAATGCCTACGGGCTATAGTTAATGTCCTCTGAGACTAAAGACAGTGGTAGCCTACAACTCCCTGTCAAGAAAAAGAAATGAACTTTGATTCACACCTAAATGCCTCGATCCCAAACGATCATGGCTTATAAATTAAACTTGTCCACGTGACTAGGCCTTTTGTGCTATTACTAACTTATAAATGCCTCGATCCCAAACGATCATGGCTTATAAATTCAAATATGTCCTCGTGACAAGGCCGTTGTGCCACTTTAATATCCTTAATGTCTTATATACTAGGATAAATTATAATGAAAATACTAATAAAATTAACAAATTAACCCATATGGTTTATATTACCATGGTTAATAAATCATCAAAAATGATAATTTCATAATAACCTTTAAGTAAATCGTTGTCAATATTTATGTAGCAATCAAGCTACATGGCTGGATCAGATGAAGTTAACAGCCACTTGTAGGTGAACAATGATACTACCAGGATTAATATAACTGAAGCGGAACTGCAGGCATTAATAGATGATGTTGTTACTCGCGCTCTTGACAGACAGTATAATGAATCATATGATACCCGCTCTAAGACTCTATCGGTGGCTCGTAGTAAGCCCCCTTCTAAATCACATGAGTCAAAGGAAGACGATGTTCATAACTCGTCAAATCAGAGGAGTGTTCCGTCTAGACAGGTTGTGCTTAACGAAGAGCCACATGTTAAAACCTGTTCATATAAATATTTTGTCTCCTACAAGCCCAGAGACTTTACAGGAGAGGAAGGGGCCATCGATTGCATGACATGGCTCGATGAGATGGACACTGTTGTTGACATCAGTGGTTGTGCGGAGCAAGATGTTGTGAAATTTGTTTCACAATCATTCAAAGGAGAAGCGTTGGCATGGTGGAGATCATTGCTCCAAGCCACGGGAAAGGTCCTACTCTACAACTTATCTTGGGATCAATTTGCTGCATTAGTCAAGGAAAACTATTGCCCTCAGCATGAGGTAGAAAGGATAGAATCAGACTTCTTGACTCTGGTCATGAAGAATTTGGATTGTCAGGCATATGTGACAAGTTTCAATACTATGTCCCGCCTAGTTCCTTATTTAGTCACCCCTGAACCTAAACGCATAGCGCGTTTCATTGGAGGCCTAGCACCAGAGATAAAGGGAAATGTTAAAGCATCTAGGCCTACCACATATAGGTCCGCGGTGGACTTATCCTTATCTCTCACTTTAGATGCTATCATGAATAAGTCTGTTAAAACTTCTAGCGAGGGAAAAAGGAAAGAAGACGAGGAAAACTCGCATCAATCTAACAAGAAGAAGAAGGGAAGCTCTGGGCACGAGAAAGATTTCGAGTTTAGGAAAAGCTCGAGTCAGTTCAATAACAAGCCCAAATGCAGTAACTGCAGAAAACAACATTCTGGAAAATGTACGATTGACCCAAGTGCTAAATTGTGTGGAATTTGCAAGACCAAGGGTCACAAAACCTTAGATTGCAAAGAGTTAAAGAACGCCACATGTTACAATTGTAACGAGGAAGGGCACATCAAAACCAACTGCCCAAAGCTTATAAAGAAGCCTGGAGAGGCCAGGAAAACAAACGCATGAGTCTTCCGGATGAACGCCCAGGAGATGGTGCAGAATGATAACTATATATCTGGTACTTTTCCTTATCAAGTAGTTTATGCACAAATTTAATTGATGCTGGCACATATGATTCTATAACGAACAATAAATGTTGAGAACTGTTGTCTCCGCCTGATTGGGGCTCCGGTCATTTAAACACGAGATAGAAATTGGTCGATGATACTTTAGAGAATGCTCCAACAAACCTTAGATCGATGTTTTATATCTATTAGGAATCACTCTTTTCTGATATCCTTATGGCAAGCTTTCAAGCTATCCAAATTCATCAATATAATAAAGACAGATGTGACATTTTGATCCCCTGCCAAGAAGATGATGGATTAGGTCACAACCTCAAATGCCATTGATGGTCTTTTGTGGCCTAGGCTAAGTATAATTGGTATATATTAAATAACATTCATTAAGAATGTTAGTACTATATTAGCCTGTATGGTCGATTGATGCCATGGTTAGTATATGTTAAGGCCATCAGGATAAAGAATTGCAGTTATTGGATTGCAACTAAGAAATTGTTTTATTGGTGTTAGGAACCAAAATCGAGTATATAAAACTCTCAAAGTCTTCCATAAGAACCCTATATATATTAAGTGTAAGGTAAAACTTACAGGTAGAAAATTCACAGGAACTATTTCTTCTATTCCTGTCAGAAATCTTAAATCATAAAGTCCTAATGTACCCTCTCTCCAGATAAAGTACATCATCATATGAAATAGATATCTCTTTAATCCCTATCGATTGTGAATACCAGATGGTACGATAAAAGCACCGTGTGAGGATTTGTGTATCTTAATATGTCCCATAGATTGCTTCCATGCCTGATCAATATGGAGGTTTAATGCATGGAACCACAAAGATACCCCGATGGTCATATGGTACTAAAGTCAACTAATGGTATTCAAAGAAGATATCCAGGATGGAATTGTCCAAGCAAATGTTTCCGGTTAAGGAAATTCGTGGAATTGTAACATACAGGTGTCACTTATTTGACACAAGCAATGATGGATGAACGGAACCTGAGATTTGGAAATATCTGTAGCCTCCTTGTATCTTGATTATCTCCCCTAAGATTACCCTGCTTACCTCCTGAGAGGAAAGTAGAGTTAAGATTTATATCCCATTTAGGACTGTATTATTATGAAATCTCCAAAACGGCTAGTACCATCATTGGAGGAATCGAAACCCTGATTAAGTAAGTTTAAAATAGAGGATTCATATAGCCTAACCCAATATTCTGAGAGTTTGATATTGTTAAATAAGGAAGACGGTTCATTTACTTGTGCATTGATTACCGCAACCCTAGTTAGGCAATAATTAAGAATCGCCATTAGCTGCCCAGGATCGTCGATCTGTTCGACTAGCTGTGAGGATTAACTATTCCTTAAGATTAGTTTTAAGCAATGGTTGGGATAACCATCCTACCTCAAGATAAGCTTTTCTATAATAATTGATATGTAACCATCCTTTGGAGACCTTGTATAGATGGAATGTTAAACATCTATTGTTAGATAGAGAATTGGTAAGTCTAATCATCGGGATCTGAAAGTTACCTAGGAAACAACAAATAAGATCATACAAATCCATAATCGATTGTAAGTTGCCCGTATGCGGCAGGAAATCAAGGATTTATGAAAATAGCAACCCTCCTAAGTTCTGGTTAAAAGATAAGGTTCAACAAAAGATAACACCCTAGAAGGGTGTGCCGAGTTGTAATTTTCAGGTTAGTTAAGCTCGGAATATATAAAGTCATTCGAAGGATTCGAATGTATCAAGACTAAATAGCTTACGAACTAAGACCTAATTTAGGAGCTTGGTGGAACGCGCAATGTGACCCACACTAATGATTTAGCGACGTGTCACCAATAAGTCGAAAAGCACTATCACATAATGATATGCAGATCTATGATAGTAAGAGCAACCTATGTCGATTGAGAATCGACAGGTTAAGGAGCTCCAAAAGAAGGTATGCACCTATTGTATAGGTCAACTGGAATACCCTTGGAGGCTCAAATGTACTATGGAAGTTAAATCCATAATACGACAGAAAGTACGTCCTTTACTTTAAGCAAATCTCAAGGTCGAGATTTCTTTTAAGGGGGTGAGGATGTAACACCTCGAAAATTCACGTCCTATAATGTATTGACACGTGTCATAAGCTTGAACGTGTGAAAGAATACTCTAGAGGGACTAAAGTTGACAAACATGGAAAGTATGTGAATATAAGGGTTCAAAATGTCAACAATGGATAAATATACTTTACAATAACCCTACATAGTGTTTATACCCTTAAACGAATAAATCATGGATCATACGAAACTAATTGTGAAAGAAAGTGAGAAATTACAAACTACAGGGGTTAAATGTGTCAACATGTCTAAAGTATACCTCTGAATGACCTTTTAGCAAACCCGAAGCTTTGTAACGATTAATTATGCTCACTAGAATGCACGATAAAAATTTCATAAAGTTTCGTAAACGTATGAGAAACTTATGATCAAATTCGTATACGAGGGGTTAAAGCGTCAACGTTGAAAATTGTGACTTTTCGGGTGATAACCAAGTTAACCAAGGGCTTAACAAAGTGGGTATAAGACTTGAAGCCCTTATAAGTCAATAAGAGGGGCTCAAAATGCAAGAAACAAAGTTTGCTTGACCTTTCGAAGAGCCAAGAGCCAAGGATGCAAACTGAAAAAGTTTTAAAACCTGCAGTTAGGCTCCAGTCGGGCCGCGTAAGGTCTTGGCAATCCTTACGCGGGCCGCGTCAGGCCCCCATATGCAGAAAATCGTGAAAAGTGGCTGTTCAGCCTTGGAACCGACTTAATAAGATATTTTCTCATCCATGGGCGACCCCTAAACATTTCTAGGCACTTAGGGACACTTGTGGGTGATCCATGATCAGTTGTAGCCTTAGTTGTCAACAATCTAATGAGATTGAAACACTATAAAAGGGCCTTGTGTTGCAACATTGTGTTCACTCATTCCTTCTACATTTTTGGAGCTTTTGGGAGCTTAAGAGCAGACCCAAGTCCTTCCTAATCGTGCATAGGACTCCAGTAAGTATGCTTAACCTTTCTTAGTTAAGTTTTTGCTTAGTTTTAGCTTAAAAGTCAAACCGTCGTAATTAACGGTTGACTTCAAGATTAATCACTAATGGTCCAGTGATTAGTCGAATTGAAAGTAGTTATAAGTTGGTAATTATGTGGGTAATAAACCCTTAAAAGGGTTCCCCCTGATTCCCACTCTAACTAGGTCAAATGTCGGGTCAAACTTGTTATTAAAAAGTCAACAGGATACTTAAATTCTAATTTATGCATGATTAGCAATGTAGAACACATACAACCTGTTTGATCATTAATATAACTTGGTAATTAGTATAAGAACATGTCTAAACATGTTCAACCCGACAATTTACTGTTTAGACCCGGTTCGGAACCGAAAGTCGCAAAGCTTTGACTTTTGCTTTGACTTCAGTTCTGACCCGTTTAGGTATGTTTTAGAAATACCTTAGAGCCCTATTTGGACCTGGTTACATGCTAGTATAACCCTTTGTGATTATACACCATGGTTCATTAGTTAACCAATTAATACGCATGATTCCGTTAATTACTCATATGTTGACCATTATGCCCTTATTACCATAAAACATAATTTTTGGAAATGTAAAAGAGTAGAAACCTTAGTCACTGATATATAAACTTGCACCCAAAGTTTGACATCAGTTTGAGGTGTAGTTTGAGAGTTATGCTCATTAGCGTAAATTGAAAGCTTTATGTTAATTAAAAGGCGCAATTAGCATAAAGCCTATCTAAACCCAATTTTTGACACCAAACCTTTTACTCACTGATGTAATATAATATTTTGGGATTTTAAAGATTTTTAATTATTTTGTTTACCTGCTCATAACCTAAGGTTATGGCATTCATTCGGTAAATACCGAATATACCCTTATCGGTTATAAAATAAGTTTTACATAGTATTTTGACACCAATCCAATTGCTACTGATTTTATATAATAAATAAAGTATTTTGAACTTTATAACCTGATCAGAAAACTCAGATTTCCTATATAACCCGGAAATCGCTTAAAATAGCTTTTTACGCGTATTAAACGCATAGTTTGGGTGTAAAACCATTTTGTCACATAAGACTTATTACCAATTGATATACCCTGTTAAAATAAGTCATTTTACTGATGTATTCAGACCCGAACCTCAGAAGTTCGTTAAATCTATTTTATAATCTTTAAAATGACCAAATTACCCCTACGGGGCTTATTTTGAGATTAAACTCGTTTTGGGCATAATGGAAGATATCCTACTGATTTCACAACATGTTTAAGGCATATTAACTTAGGAAACCTGTATAGGACCCATATGGTTATCCGTTACGCTTCTTACGCGTTCGGTTCGGTTTATGTGACTTGTTTGCATAAGTTAGCCGAAACAGGTCAAACCTTATCATTTTTATCTCAAAATCCAGAAGGTGTTTAGATTACCCATATTATACAAGTCTTCAAACTTGTCGGGTCTAAAACACATTCTATTCCGGTCTTCGCTTAATCATGCGTTGGAACCGTATATTTCCTTAAAACTAACCGGTCTAAGTTTAGGCTTAATTAAAGACCCGTTAGTATTCTAATTGGTTATTTATACCATCATTCCAGACTAGAGCCTTCCGGTAAATTGTACCTACGCTTACTTAAGTGAATACGACTGAGTTATTAAATTCTTGCTATTTCAGACAGGAGCTAGCTCAGGTAAATACTTTTAACTTATTTTCCCTTATACGGGCTTGGGATACGGTATTATAAAAATACCGCTTGGTCGGGTGTAGAAACCTTTTAATCGGAGATGATTAAATTGCATAATCCCGTTTTAATCTGTATTGATTGATAACAAATAACTTTAGGGGTTAATGACCGTGTCCTGGATATCCTTGGCTCATTTAAAAAGTGAATGGCCATAACTTAAGCACAAGGTGTAGGCATAACACCTCCTGTTGCGTATGTAAAAGACATACTCACTCGTAAGGTGTCTTCTTGTGAGTTATATTTATGGTGTGTCGATTAATCTTGACCGGCTTGTATTGTATAATCACCGGCCCTAAATGTTGGACAAACATGTAAATCGGATACCAGATTTTTATTAATAAGATTGTCCCAAGTTATAAAAGATTAATTTTGCCTTGTGCATTTTAATCAAAGTGTCAAAATGTTTGTGCCCTGTGCATTCAAATCAATTTTCAAACTCTTTTCAAAATGAGTCAGTTAAATTGTATTTACCAGTGTAAACTGACGTATTTTCCAAAAGGTTAAGTGGCAGGTACTATGCGTAATTGGCTGGGAGCTCAGGGCGTCAATAGGAAATCTTACAAGTTCTAGATGCCTAAAGTCTGTTGAACAACGTTTCATTTTATTTTCGATCCGCCTGTGGATCCTTTACTTTCCGTTGTAATACTGGATATTACTTTATATTCAGATTTTAATATATTTATCTTTTGCTTCCGCTGTGCATTTATATATTGTGTTGTTTGACTATGATGTTACCAACTACGTCACGATACTCCCCACCGGTCCCACCAGTCAAACATGGAAATATCGGGGTGTGACATGTACCCAGTTCGGTAAATTCAGTACCGGTACCGGGTACCATTTGCTCATCCCTACCAAGCGCTTAACTTATATATCTTTGACCGAGTGTTGAGTGATCACTTGTGAGGTGTGTGAAAGTGTATATAGCTTAATGAAATTTTAAAGGGCATGTTATACTTAAAAGTATAGTTTTCTTAAAAAAGAGTTCGAAATAAATCATGAAGAATAGGACTGTAAATAAAATAAAAATAATAAAAAGAACTTGGATTTCCGACACTCTAAAACAAGACTTAAAAACTTCTTCTCTACCTATTCCATTTGGGTGTGTAAGCAATATTAAAGAGTTTTGCTCGAGTACAAGCAAAATTCAAGTGTGGGGCTATTTGATGTGCGCAAAATGCAACATATAAATGTATCAAATAAGGTATAAAATCAACCATTTTTTGTACTAATGTTGGAAAAAGTGTGTTTCTTTGTATAATTTTGATTTTCAGCATTAAAAGAGCTGAAATGTACAGAATGAACAAATTAACGGCAAAAACCAACATAAATACAAGGGAAGATGACTTACCAACACTCCAAGCTTCACCCCAAGACCAAAACAGCAAAACCGAAGACAAGCACGGGGTCGTGTCCCTGAGGCATGGGCCATGCCCCCATTCCAGAGTCCATGCAAGTCAAGAAAAGCAGAAGCAGACAAGAGACACGAGGCCGTGTCCCATGGACACGGGTCGTGGTCAACTCCCAGATATGCAAAATCTTCAATAGTATAGCAAGTACAAGGCCACGGGGCAGTACCGTTGACACACGGGGCTGTGTGTGGATACGAACTGACACAACGCATTAAATGAAGACACAGAAGAAGGAGATACTCCACTCGTTCCTTAAATTTTTTATCTTCTTTTAACTTTGAATAAAATTCTGCAGCAGTAGGAATAGCAGCAAGCAGTGCATCAAAAACTACAATCTCCGCATCTACTGCAGGATTTCCTTGAGGATCTATATAGCATTTCCTCTCATCATCCCATCTCTTGGCTTGCTTTGCCTTTTTAAAGATATAGTATACTTCATCCAATCTCCTACGCGTTATGCGTTCTTCTCGACTAAATCTCACTTCAGCAACCAAAGCAACTTTCTCACTCGAAATATATTTATACCAATTGAAACCCTCATCTTCCTGTGTCACCATCAAAGCTTGCTTTTTCTCTTTCGATGTACCTTCATCAATTTGTGATCGATTAATCTTCGGTGTTTATCCTCTGTTGCGATGGTAGATTGTTTATCGATAGTAATCATTTGGGCCGGCAATTTTAGACACGTACACGAATATACGACACGAACCTACACGAAGTTAATAGGTATCGTGTATGGCCTTAACATGTAAAAGGTACTAAATAGGTAGACACGAAAATACCTGTTAATTTTCGTGTCTAAACTGGTAAAATACCTGTTTACCTGTTTAGTACCTGTTAATACATGTTAACAATTTTAATATAATAAAAATTATAATTCAGTGTGACCATTTGATTTGAAAACCTGATTTAATCACTTATCTTTCTAGTTTTTCTAACCCTTCCTGTTCCCATTCCAATGAACTTTACATTGTTTTGAATGGATGTTATGAGTTATTTAAACCTTTTGTGATTTATCATTTATTGATTTTGCTTCAAACTTGTTACAGATTATGCGTTTATGCATTATTTAAGCCTATTGTGAACTTTTGATGTGTGTAAAATGCAACATATAAATTACATCAAATGAGGCATAAAACTAACCCTTTTTTTAGTACTAATGTTGGAAAAAGTGTGTTTTTGTCTTCCTTTTGTATTTTCAGGGTTAAATGAGCTTAAATGAACAAAAGAAGCAAAAATACAGCCAAATCTAACAATAATACAAGAAAAGGAATAAATGTGGCATGCCCGACCCCTCAACAGCATCTTCCCAAGCAAAAACAAGACATCAGAAGGCTGAACACGCCCCGTGCTCATTGAACACGGGGGCGTGCCCAAGTGTCTGCAGAAAAGACAAAGTTGTAGAAGCTTCTATTTCCCAACACGAGGGTGTGCCCAATGGACACGGGGCCGTGGTCAACGCTAAGATTCGCAGAATCCAGGCAAATCTTTATAGTACATATACGCTTCTGCACACAGGGCCGTGCCCAGCAGACACGGGGGCGTGGTCAACTAATGCAGACAAACTGCATTTAATGAGGAAAGAGAAGATGGGTGGACACGGAGCCATGCCCAATGGACACGGGGCCGTGTTCGGGCTTCTGTGCAGGCTATAAATAGGGGTGCTTGGCTCACTTGCAAATCATCCCATGGCAAACCACCTCTCTCACATTTCACCCACCCACCACCACCATCACAACCCACATCCACCACCATCATCCATCATCCATCATCCATCATAGAGTGTGTGTAGTAGTTTCGGGATCCAAGATTGATCGTAAGAGTTCTTGACAATCAAAGGCCATGTTTGCCTAAGTCTCTTACATCACTTGGTGAAGACAAGCATTTAGTGTAATACTTTTTATTTCTAATCTTTTCACACTTTTTATTTGGTTATGTATTAATGACTTTAATAACTAGTTTCTTATGTTGAAGGTGAAACTTCCTTATCATTTGTCCGTGGTATCTTGGCGTTATTTTACTGTCTATATAAAATAAAAGATTTACACCATTCATATCTCCACGGTCTATATGGAGATATGTTGGCTACCTGGTCGGGGGTTAAGGGAATGGTTTGGTAAGTGTTTTGCCTTGTTCAGTGTATAGATCCTGCAAGGACCTAGGTCAAGCTTAGTAAGACCTCCTTCAATACCCACTGGTATTGGATGGCGGGGGTTCGAATTTCTTGATCCCCTCATATGTAAACTACTATTAAAACATTAACCCGGCTACTTATGATTGTATCCCTGCTGACTCAAACAACTTAGCCGAGGGTAACGTCACCTTCAAAAGAGGGGCCAACCACATTACGCATTAATAACTTAATTAATTATCTTTCAATAATCCAACCCTTTAGGATTGTATCCTTGCTGACTCAAACTACTGGGTTGAGGGTAACGTCACCTTCAAAAGAGGGGCCTACTACTGTAACTAAGATAATCTCTTAAAAAGTGCAAAAGTGCGGAAATAATCAAAGGTTACACTAAAGGCGAGTCGGATCCAAGTGATTCATCTTGTCTATCTGTTTTATTTTTATTTTCAGCATTTTTAGTTTTTATTTTCATGTTTAAACCTTTTTCTAAACTTTTGATTTGATTAGACGTTGAGGATAAACCAGTACTAAAAGCTCTTGTGTCCTTGGACGACCTCGGTATCTTACCAACGCTATACTACGCTCACGATGGGTGCACTTGCCCATATGTGTGTTTAGTGTTAGTAAAATATCATGTTTTATAAATTCAAAACTTGATTAAAGTGTAAAAAGGGCTAAAAATATACATAAATATATATAACACCGCACACACATCAAGTTTTTGGCGCCGTTGCCGGAGACACAAGGATTTTAAGTAAGTTAGGAATCAACGGCCTAATCGTTTTTTCTTATTTTTCTGTTTTTTAGGATTTTTCTTAAATTTTCAGCTTCTGAAGAGCTCAGCACGGGCCATGCCTGGTCGGACACGGGCAGTGCCTAGCATTGTTACTGGCAGTTTTTATTTTCCGAGTTTCAGAGAGTTGAGCACGGGGCCGTGTCGGTGCAGCACGAGGCCGTGTTGAGTTCCCATATAACAAGGATCCGGAAAACAATTATTGTATCTCCGACCATGGGCCGTGTTCATCTGAGCACGGGGCCGTGGTGAAACTTCTAACCAACGTTCTTTTTTGTTTTTATTGCAGGACTTGGAACCCAGACGCCACATCTGAACTTTCCACGTAGTGTATGAGCTCCAGCTCTAGTAGAGACATAAAAGAACCGCTAGACGAACCCGAACGCTTTCTAAGAAAAAGACTTAAAGCTAAAAACCAAGAGAAAGTTTCGGGGGACCCACTTCCAATGGCGGATCAACGTACCCTCATGGATTACCTACGACCCACCGTAGGTAATCTCGGCGCCGATATATTAATGCACCGAATGTCGAGGCCAACAACTTCGAACTTCGGCCGCATTTGATACAAATGTTCCAAAACTCCGCAACCTTCCATGGGCTTGCGGACAAAGATCCCCATTTACATATCACTAACTTCTTGGAAATATGTGATACTTTTCGGATCAATGGAGCATCAAATGACGCCATCCGCCTTCGAATGTTTCCATTTTCACTAAAAGACCGAGCTAAGGCTTGGCTTAATACCCTCCCAGTTGGCTCGGTAAACACCTGGGATGAACTAGGCTAAAAGTTTTTATATAAGTATTTCCCTCCTGCTAAAACGGCTAAATTAATGACTGAAATTAACACATATTCACAAGAAGATGGGGAATCCTTATATGAAACTTGGGAAAGTTTCAAGGAGCTACTAAGAAAGTGTCCTCATCATGGTCTTGCGGTATGGAAACAAGTATCCACTTTCTATAATGGGTTGTTGCCACACACAAGACAAACACTTGACTCTAGCTCCGGGGGGACTTTTAGGTAATCGTTGCCCAAATGAAATTTATAATCAAATTGAGGAAATTGCTCAAACCAATTTTCAGTGGCACACTCCCCGAGGCACAAAATCTATTGCCCCGGGCGCCCATAAGGTTGATGAGAGCACCTCCTTGCAAGCCCAAATCGAGGCCCTTTCTTCAAAAATAAAAAAAGTTAGAAATGGCAAAAATGGCCTCGGTTATGGCTTGTGAGGGGTGTGACAGGCCACATGAAAATTGGAGTTGTATGAAAGAAATGGATAATCAAACAGAATCGGTAAACTACATTGATAATAGACCTAGGCCGTCGGGTCCTCCAACGGGTACCTACAACCAAGGATGGCGTAACCACCCTAAACCTTGGTTGGAGAGAACCCGACAATAGTAGTAACCAACAAAATCTAAACCAACGAACAAACTTTCAACAACCAAGAAACGAGTCACAAAATTTCTCTCAACAACAACAAGGGTGACGAGAGAGGCTTGAAGATACCGTATCTCACCTCATCTCTAACACCGAAAAGAAAAACTCGGATCGATTCCAACAACTGGAATCGAACTTTAGAAATCAACAAGCTAGTATTCAAAACATTGAAAAACAAATAAATTAACTAGCTCAAAATTTCTCCGAGAGACCACAAGGCTCGTTACCAAGCAATACCGAAACCAACCCAAAGGCGCAAGTGCATCTCATCACATTGAGAAACCGTACTGTGGGTCCCGAGGAGGCTCCGTTACCTCCAACTGAAAAGAGCCGATCTAGCCAAACCACAACTCCACCGACACCCCAACAAGAGACGACTCCTCCACCAAATCAAGAGCCCACCAAGAATCCTCCGGTACCATACCCCGGTCGGTTAATTCGCCAAAAGACCGATGAGCAATTCTCAAAGTTCGTAAATTTACTAAAACAATTGCATGTTAATATTACATTTGTTGAAGTCCTAACCCAAATGCCTAAATATTCAAAATTTATGAGTGACTTCCTCACTCACAAAAGGAAAATTGAATCATTGCAATTAATTAATTTAAGCGAAGAATGCTCCGTCTTGCTACTCAACAAACTCCCGCAAACGAAGATCGATCCCGAGAGCTTCACCATCCCTTGTTCAATTGGGGAATCACCCATTCGTAACGCACTAGCCGACCTCGGGTCTAGTATTAACTTCATGCCCGCATCAATGTTCGACCGACTAAGCCTAGGGAAAACAAGCCCTACGAAAATGAGCATATAACTCACCGATAGGTCAGTAAAATACCCACAAGGTGTCGCTGAAAATCTACTAGTTAAAGTCAGAGACTTTGTCTTCCCAGCCGACTTTGTCATACTAGATATAGAAGAAGATACCGAAGTACCACTCATCTTAGGGAGGCCATTCCTAGCTATGACCCACACAGTGGTAGACATGAATGCTGGGACACTAACATTGAGGGTCAGGGACAAGGAAATGAAGTTCGGAGTTGGTAAGAGAGTAGAAGACAATGACCCGGTCAATTACATGAAAGTCATAGACTCAAGTTTGGATGATGCTCTCCGACGGTGCAACATGGGATGCAAAACATCCCACTTGGGTAACATATGACTGGCTTTGGGTCTAGCCAAGGACCCTTATAAATGTGGCGCACCACGGAGGCATTCCGCAGAACTATCCTTAGTTTAGTTTAGATTAATATTTATGCTTTCTAGTTTAGTTTTAATTTTCAGGAATAAAACACACTCGGGATGGTGAAGGATACTAAGGGAAACTTGAACCAACACCCCATGAACTAAAACAGAGCCTCCCGACAAATTTTCTTCATTACAGCAAGTTCGGCACGGGCCGTGCTCAGCCAACACGGCCCTGTGCTGAAAGATCTGCAGAAAAACGCCCAGTTCAGGTAACTGGACACGGGGCGTGTTCGCTGAACACGCCCCCGTGCCCAGGCTTCTGTTACTTTCTGATGATTTTTGTTTCTGGCAACCTGAACACGGGGCCGTGCCCGGACACCACGGGCCCGTGTCCAGATGCCCAATAACATAAAATTTTGTTTTTAACACACCTTTTACACATTCAATCAACCAAAAAACTTATTTTTGGGACACATTGAGGACAATGTGTAATTTAAGTGTGGGGGGATACTAAAACCTTGAATTTTGCAAGTCCTAATTACAAGCCTTACACAAAACTCTATTGGAACCACTAAACACCCCAAATTTTTTCATTTTTTTTCTTGTCTTGGTTTAATTTGGGAATTACAAATTCTAAAAAGGTTATATTTTTACAAATTTACAACCGATAGCGTCGTGATAAAAAGAACCAACATAAGAAAATTATGAAACGGCATGACAAATCTAGTTAAAATTTGATTATATATACTTGATCACATAAAACCCATTCCCAAAAAAAGTGAGTTTTGAGCCTTTATTGAGCATACAAATACACATCTTTAAACTAAATGCTCATTTTTCGTTTCTTGTGTGAATAGCCGCTTGGTTTCTTACGACTCTAGAACTTGCCATGATGATACTCTCCCGGTCCTTACCAACTTTAACCCAAGTAAGTAAATGATGGAGGCATTAGGACTAACCCTTTTTCTTTCAACACCATTATTTTTTTTTACCACCTACCCAAAATCCCCCTAGTTAACCCCTTTGAGCCTAAACCTTTTCATTTCTAAACCCACAAAACAAACACCCTTTACCCACCAAAACCCCTTTTTCATTTTAAACCCTTTATTTTAGTAAAAAGCTCGGTTTTCATATGACATCCCTTATCAAAAAAAAAAAAAATGATGAAGCCAAGAAATAAACAAACAAGTTCATCAAAAAGAACTTTGTTTGAAGAATTGCTTCATTAGAATAAAAAGTCATAAAAATAAAAAGTCTTACGAAAACCGACGCTTTTTACGACTTTCGCCATTTTCTACTAACCACCTACCTTTAACCCAAGCCTAACCCTTCCCCAAAGTCCTCTTGATATTTACAAAAGTTTATAGTTAAAAAGGAGGAGGATTGATTGCTTGGCAAGCATATGGTAGAAGTAAGTTCCATGCCAGTCCCGAGTGTTTCACAAAAATACATCTTCGGCCGAGTGTTGAGTGATCCCCCCGAGGTATGTGAACGTGTATATAAATAGAATTTTAAAGAGGCATGTTATGCCCAAATAAGTAATTTCCCTTATATAATGTTCTAAATAAATCATAACGAATAGGATTGTAAATAAAATAAAAATAAAACCTAATAAAAATCTTGGATTCCCGACACTCTAGACAAGCCCAAAACCTTCTCTTCTACCCACTCCATTTGGGTGTGTAAGCCATAAAATAAAGACTTTTGCTTGAGGACAAGCAAAGATTCAAGTGTGGGGGTATTTGATGTGTGTAAAATGTAACATATAAATTACATCAAATGAGGCATAAAACTAACCCTTTTTTTAGTACTAATGTTGGAAAAACTGTGTTTTTGTCTTCCTTTTGTATTTTCAGGGTTAAATGAGCTTAAATGAACAAAAGAAGCAAAAATGCAGCCAAATCTAACAATAATACAAGAAAAGGAATAAACGTGGCATGCCCGACCCCTCAACAACATCTTCCCAAGCAAAAACAAGACATCAGAAGGCTGAACACGCCCCGTGCTCATTGAACACGGGGGCGTGCCCAAGTGTCTGCAGAAAAGACAAAGTTGTAGAAGCTTCTATTTCCCAACACGGGGGCGTGCCCAACGGACACGGGGCCGTGGTCAACGCTAAGATTCGCAGAATCCAGGCAAATCTTGATAGTACAGATACGCTTCTGCACACGGGTCCGTGCCCAGCAGACACGAGGGCATGGCCAACTAATGCAGACAAACAACATTTAATGAGGAAAGAGAAGATGGGTGGACACGGGGCCGTGTCCGGGCTTCTGTGCAGGCTATAAATAGGGGTGCTTGGCTCACTTGCAAATCATCCCTTGGCAAACCACCTGTCTCACACTTCACCGCCCACCACCACCATCACAACCCACATCCACCACCATCATCCATCATCCATCATCCATCATAGAGTGTGTGTAGTAGTCTCGGGATCCATGATTGATCGTAAGAGTTCTTGACAATCAAAGGCCATGTTTGCCTAAGTCTCTTACATCACTTGGTGAAGACAAGCATTTAGTGTAATACTTTTTATTTTTAATATTTTCGCACTTTTTATTTGGTTATGTATTAATGACTTTAATAACTAGTTTCTTATGTTGAAGATGAAACTTCCTTATCATTTGTCCGTGGTGTCTTGGCGTTATTTTACTGTCTATATAAAATAAAAGATTTACACAATTCATATCTACACGGTCTATATGGAGATATGTTGGCTACCTGGTCGGGGGTTAAGGGAATAGTTTGGTAAGCGTCTTGCCTTGTTCAGTGTATAGATCCTGCAAGGACCTGGGTCAAGCTTAGTAGGACCTGCTTCAATACCCACTTGTATTGGATGGCGGGGGTTCGAATTTCTTGATCCCCTCATATGTAAACTACTATTAAAACATTAACCCAGCTACTTAGGATTGTATCCCTGCTGACTCGAACTACTTAGCCGAGGGTAACGTCGCCTTCAAAAGAGGGGTCTACCAATTACGCATTAATAACTTAATTAATTATCTTTCAATAATCCAACCCTTTAGGATTGTATCCTTGCTGACTCAAACTACTGGGTTGAGGGTAACGTCACCTTCAAAAGAGGGGCCTACTACTGTAACTAAGATAATCTCTTAAAAAGTGAAAAAGTGCGGAAATAATCAAAGGTTACACTAAAGGCGAGTCGGATCCAAGTGATTCATCTTGTCTATCTGTTTTATTTTTATTTTTATTTTTTTCAGCATTTTTAGTTTTTATTTTCATGTTTAAACCTTTTTCTAAACTTTTGATTTGATTAGACGTTGAGGATAAACCGATACTAAAAGCTCTTGTGTCCTTGGATGACCTCGGTATCTTACTAACGCTATACTACGCTCACGATGGGTGCACTTGCCCATATGTGTGTTTAGTATTAGTAAAATATCGTGTTTTATAAATTTAAAACTTGACTAAGGTGTAAAAAGGGCTAAAAATATACATAAATATATATAACACCGCACACACATCAACTTTTGTCAACTTTTGTTTCACTAAACAAGTTCCTAGATATGTAGTTATTGAAACATTCGTAAATAGGTGTTAACAGGTAATTATCGTGTATACCTGTTAAAAAATAATTCGTGTTCGTGTATGGAAAATTGGACACGAAACCTTATCGTGTCGTGTTCGTGTATGGGATTTCGTGTATCGTGTATTATCGTGTACAGGTATACACGATATGCCAGCCTTAGTAATCATCATGGAACAGATTCACGTTTTCATCCACATCCCGATTTGAGAACTCTCTCTTGAAGTGTCCTTTCTGCTTGCACTTAAAACATGTAACTTTGGATTTATCAAATCCAAGTTTCGTTGTTGGACCTCCAAGACATTGCCTACCGGTAATCTCCATAAATCTCTGAGCCCTTCTGATTACACTTGCCATGCACCATCTAATATCGATCAACTCAATCTCTTCTGGATCAATTTGATCATAGTCCTCCTTGGTCACGTTTGGATTTACAATTTTACCCGCCACCAGACTTTCATAGGATTCCAGAATTGATGCTAAGAAGATCATCCGTTGTTTGGCTGAATCAACATTCATACACTGAGGATTCTTCAAATTCAGGGCAATGTTTCATTGAACCACATTTGAATTAGAATTGTTTAGTGCTGAAGATGATTGACTCTTGGTATTTGAACTAAAAATAACCAAAACCACACTTCGTCGAACTACTTTGTGGTGAATCATTTGTACTTTTTACACTAAAAGCAATACCAATCTTTGACGATTGATTGTTTGATAACATGCTTCCACGATAATAGAGATTCATATTTTGCTGATAATTTGACATATGTTTTCCAATCATTTTCATGGGGTAATGCCTTGATGTGTGCGGTGTGTTATAAGTTTTTATGTATATTTTTAGCCCTTTTAACACTTTAGTCAAGTTTTAAATTTATAAAACACGATATTTTACTAACACTAAACACACATATGGGCAAGTGCACCTATCGTGAGCGTAGTATAGAGTTGGTAAGATACCGAGGTCATCTAAGGAAACAAGAGCTTTTAGTACCGGTTTATCCTCAATGTCTAATCAAATCAAAAATTTAGAAAAAGGTTTAAATATGAAAATAAAAACTAAAAGTGCTGAAAATAAAAATAAAAATAAAACAGATAGACAAGATGAATCACTTGGATCTGACTCGCCTTTAGTGTAACCTTTGATGTTTTCCGCACTTTTGCACTTTTTAAGAGATTATCTTAGTTATAGTAGTAGGCCCCTCTTTTGAAGGTGACGTTACCCTCAACCCAATAGTTTGAGTCAGCAAGGATACAATCCTAAAGGGTTGGATTATTGAAAGATAATTAATTAAGTTATTAATGCGTAAAGTGGTAGGCCCCTCTTTTGAAGGTGACGTTACCCTCGGCTAAGTGGTTTGAGTCAGCAGGGATACAATCCCAAGTAACCGGGTTAATGTATTAATAACAGTTTACTTATGAGGGGATCAAGCCATTCGCACCCCCGCCATCCAATACCAGTGGGTATTGAAGGAGGTCCTACTAAGCTTGACCCAGGTCCTTGCAGGATCTATACACTGAACAAGGAAAGAACCTTACCAAACCATTCCCTTAACCCCCGACCAGGTAGCCAACATATCTCCATATAGACCGTGGAGATATGAATGGTGTAAATCTTTTATTTTATATAGACAGTAAAATAACGCCAAGACACCACGGACAAATGATAAGGAAGTTTCACCTTCGACATAAGCAACTAGTTATTAAAATCATTAATAAAAAACCAAATAAAAAGTGCGAAAAGATTAAAAAACAAAAGTATTACACTAAATGCTTGTCTTCACCAAGTGATGTAAGAGACTTAGGAAAACATGGCCTTTGATTGTTAAGAACTCTTACTATCAATCTTTGATCCCGAGACTACTACACACACTCTATGATGGATGATGGACGATGGTGGTGGATGTGGGTTATGATGGTGGTGGAGGGTGGGTGAAGTGTGAGAGAGGTGGTTTGCCAAGGGATGCCTTTGAAATGAACCAAGCACCTCTATTTATAGCCTTCACAGAAGCCCGGACACTGCCCCGTGTCCAGTGGGCACGGCCCCATGTCCATCCACTTTCTCTTTCTTCATTAATTGCAGTTTGTCTGCATTAGTTGACCACGCCCCCGTGTCCGCTGGGCACGGCCCCGTGTGCAGAAGCGTATCTGTACTATAAAGATTTGCTTAGATCTTGCGAATCTTAGCGTTGACCATGGCCGTGTGGATCTGGGCACGCCCCCGTGTCAGGAGATAGAAGCTTCTACTCTTTTGTCTTTTCTGCAGACACTTGGGCACGCCCCCGTGTCCGTTGGGCACGGGGCGTTTTCAGCCTTCTGATGTCTGGTTTTTGCTTGGGAAGATGCTGTCGAGGGGTCTGGCATGCCACGTTTATTCCTTTTCTTGTATTTGTGTTAGATTTAGTTGTATTTTGCTTCTTTTGTTCATTTGAGCTCATTTAATCCTGAAAATACAAAAGGAAGACAAAAGCACACTTTTTCCAACATTAGTAGTAAAAAAAGGTTAGTTTTATGCCTCATTTGATGTAATTTATATGTTTCATTTTACACACATCAAATACCCCCACACTTGAATCTTTGCTTGTCCTCAAGCAAAGCTCTTTACAATGTGGCTTACACACCCAAATGGAATGGGTAGAAGAGAAGTTTTGGGCTTATCTTGAGTATCGGGATTCCAAGATCTTTATTAGGTTTGATTTTTATGTTATTTACAATCTTATTCGTTATGATTTATTTAGAACATTACATAAGAGAAATTACGTATTTGGGCATAACATGCCTCTTTAAAATTCCATTTATATACAAGTTCACATACCTCACGGGAGATCACTCAACACTCGGCCAAAGATGTATTTTTGTGAAACACTCGGGACCGGCATGGAACTTACTTCTACCATATGCTTGCCAAGCAATCAATCCTCCTTCTTTTTAACTATAAACCTTTGTGAATATCAAGAGGACTTTGGGGAAGGGTTAGGCTTGGGTTAAAGGTAGGTGGTTTTGGGGTTAGTGGTTAATAGAAAAGGGCGTTATAAGCGTTGGTTTTCGTAAAACTTTTTATTATTGTGACTTTTTATTCTAATGAAGCATTTTTCAAACAAAGTTCATTTTGATGAACTTGTTTGTTTATTGCTTGACTTCATCATATTTTTATAGGATTGAAATGAAAAAGGGTTTTGGTGGGTAAAGGGTGTTTGTTTTGTGGGTTTAGAAATGAAAATGTTTAGGCTCAAAGGGGTTAACTAGGGGGATTTTGGGTAGGTGGTAAAGAGAAAAATAATGGTGTTGAAAAAAAAGGTTAGTCCTAATGCCTCCATCATTTACTTACTTGGGTTTAAGTTGGTAAGGATCGGGAATGTATCGTCATGGCAAGTTCTAGAGTTGTAAGAAACCAAGCGGCTATTCACACAAGAAACGAAAAATGAGCATTTAGTTTAAAGATGTGTATTTATATGGTCAATAAAGGCTCAAAACTCACTTTTTTGTGGGAATGGGTTTTTAATGTGATCAAGTATATATAATCAAATTTTAACTAGATTTGTTATGCCGTTTCATAATTTTCTTATGTTGGTTCTTTTTATCACGACGCTATCCGTTGTAAATTCGTAAAAATATAACCTTTTTAGTTTTCCCAATTTAAACCAAGACAAGTAAAAAAATGAAAAGTTTTTTGTTTTGAAAAAAATTTGGGTGTTTAGCGGTTCCAATAGAGTTTTGTGTAAGGCTTGTAATTAGGACTTGCAAGATTCAAGGTTTTAGCATCCCCCACACTTAAATTACACATTGTCCTCAATGTGTCCCAAAAATAAGTTTTTAGGTTGATTGAATGTGTAAAAGGTGTGTTAAAAACAAAAATTTTATGTTACTAGGCAACTGGACACGGGCCGTGGTGTCCGGGCACGGCCCCGTGTTCAGGTTGCCAGTAATAGAAAGTAACAGGCTGGACACGGGGGCGTGTTCAGTGAACACGCCCCGTGTCCAGTTACCTGAACTGGACGTTTTTCTACAGATCCTTGAGCACGGGGCGTGTTGGCTGGGCACGGCTTCATGCTGAACTTGCTGTAATGATGAAAAATTGTCGGGAGGCTCTGTTTTTGTGCATGGGGTGTTGGTTCAAGTTTTCCTTAGTATCCTTCACCATCCCGAGTGTGTTTTATTCTTGAAAATTAAAACTAAACTAGAAAGCATAAAAATTAATCTAAACTAAACTAAGGATAGTTCCGCAGAATGCCTCCGTGGTGCGCCACATTTATAAGGGTCCTTGGCTAGACCCAAAGCCAGTCATATGTTACCCAAGTGGGATGTTGTACATCATATGTTGCACCGTCGGAGAGCATCATCCAAACTTGAGTCTATGACTTTCATGTAATTGACTGGGTCATCGTCTTCTACTCTTTTACCAACTCCAAACTTCCTTTCCTTGTCCCCAACCCTCAATGTTAGTGTCCCACCATTCATATCTACCACTACGTGGGCCGTAGCCAGGAAGGGCCTCCCTAAGATGACTGGTACTTCGGTATCTTCCTCCATATCTAGTATGACAACGTCGGCTAGAAAGACAAAGTCTCCGACTTTAACTAATAGATTTTCAGCGACACCTTGTGGATATTTAACGGACCTATCGGCGAGTTGTATGCTCATTTTTGTACGACTTGTTTTCCCTAGGCCGAGTCGGTCGAACATTGATGCGGGCATGAGGTTGATACTAGCCCCAAGGTCGGCTAGTGCGTTGCGAATGGGTGATTCCCCAATTGAACAAGGGATGGTGAAGCTTCCAGGATCGATCTTCTTTTGCGGGAGTTTATTGAGTAGCAAGGCAGAGCATTCTTCGCTTAAGTTATCTAATTGCAATGATTCGATTTTCCTTTTGTGAGTAAGGAAGCCCCTCATAAATTTTGAATATTTAGGCATTTGAGTTAGGACTTCGACAAATGGAATATTAACATGAAATTGTTTTAGTAAGTTTACGAACTTCGTGAATTGCTCATCGGTCTTTTGGCGAAGTAACCGACCGGGTTACGGCACCGGAGGATTCTTGCTGGGCTCTTGATTTGGTGGAGGAGCCGTCTCTTGTTGGGGTGTCGGCGAAGTTATGGTTTGGCTAGACCGGCTCTTTTTAGTTGTAGCGGAGCCTCCTCGGGTCCTACGGTACGGTTTCTCAACGTGATGAGATGCACTTGTGCCTATGGGTTGGTTTCGGTATTGCTTGGTAATGCGCCTTGTGGTCTCTCGGAGAAATTTTGAGCTATTTGATTTATTTGTTTTTCAATGTTTTGAATACTAGCTTGTTGATTTCTAAAGTTCGATTCTAGTTGTTGAAATCGATCCGAGTTTTTCTTTTCGGTGTCGGAGATGAGGTGAGAGATGGTCTCTTCAAGCCTCTCTCGTCCCCCTTGTTATTGTTGAGAGAAATTTTGTGACTCATTTCTTGGTTATTGAAAGTTTGTACGTTGGTTTAGATTTTGTTGGTTACTACTATTGTCGGGTTCTCTCCAACCAAGGTTAGGGTGGTTACGCCATCCTTGGTTGTAGGTACCCGTTGGAGGACCCGACGGCCTAGGTCTATTATCAATGTAGTTTACCGTTTCTGTTTGATTATCCATTTCTTTCATACAACTCCAATTTTCATGTGGCCAACAACACCCTTCACAAGCCATAACCGAGGCCGTTTTTGCCATTTCTCACTTTTTGATTTTTAAAGAAAGGGCCTCGATTTGGGCTTGCAAGGATGTGCTTTCATGAACCTTATGGGCGCCCGGGGCAATAGATTTTGTGCCTCGGGGAGTGTGCCACTGAAAATTGGTTTGAACAATTTCCTCAATTTGATTATAGATTTCATTTGGGCGACGATTCCCTAAAAGTCCCCCGGAGCTAGAGTCAAGTGTTTGTCTTGTGTGTGGCAAGAACCCATTATAGAAAGTGGATACTTGTTACCATATCGCAAGACCATGATGAGGACACTTTCTTAGCAGCTCCTTGAACCTTTCCCAAGTTTCATATAAGGATTCCCCGTCCTCTTGTGAATATGTATTAATTTCAGTCATTAATTTAGCCGTTTTAGCAGGAGGGAAATACTTATATAAAAACTTTTGGGCAAGTTCATCCCATGTGTTTACCGAACCAACTGGGAGGGTATTAAGCCAAGCCTTAGCTCGGTCTTTTAGTGAAAATGGAAACATTCGAAGGCGGATGGCGTCATTTGATGCTCCATTGATTCAAAAAGTATCACATATTTCCAAGAAGTTAGTAATATGTAAATGGGGATCTTCGTCCGCAAGTCCGTGGAAGGTTGCGGAGTTTTGGAGCATTTGTATCAAATGTGACCGAAGTTCGAAGTTGTTGGCCTCGACATTCGGTGCGTTGATAGCGGCGCCATGATTACCTATGGTGGGCCGTAGGTAATCCATGAGGGTACTTTGATCCGCCATTGGAAGTGGGTCCCCTAAAACTTTCTCTTAGATTTTAGCTTTAAGTCTTTTTCTTAGAAAGCGTTCGGGTTCGTCTAGAGGTTCTTTTATGTCTCTACTGGGTTCCAAGTCATGCAATAAAAACAAAAAAGAACGTTGGTCAGAAGTTTCACCACGGCCCCGTGCTCAGATGAACACAGACCGTGGTCGGAGATACAGTAATTGTTTTTCGGATCCCTGTTACTGGGGAGCTTGACACGGCCCCGTGCTGCACCAACATGGCCCCGTGCTCAACTCTCTGTAACTCGGAAAATAAAAACTGCCAGTAACAACGCTGGGCACGGCCCGTGTCCGACCAGGCACGACCCGTGCTGAGCTCTGCAGAAGCTGAAAATTTAAGAAAAATCCTTAAAAAAAACAGAAAAATAAGAAAAACGATTAGGCCGTTGATTCCTAACTTTCTTAAAATCCTTGTGTCCCCGGCAACGGCTCCAAAAACTTGTTGTGTGCGGTGTGTTATAAGTTTTTATGTATATTTTTTGCCCTTTTTTAACACTTTAGTCAAGTTTTAAATTTATAAAACACGATATTTTACTAATACTAAACACACATATGGGCAAGTGCACCCATCGTGAGCGTAGTATAGCGTTGGTAAGATACCGAGGTCGTCCAAGGACACAAGAGCTTTTAGTACCGGTTTATCCTCAACGTCTAATCAAATCAAAAATTTAGAAAAAGGTTTAAATATGAAAATAAAAACTAAAAATGCTGAAAATAAAAATAAAAATAAAAATAAAACACAAGATGAATCACTTGGATCCGACTCGCCTTTAGTGTAACTTTTGATGTTTTCCGCACTTTTGTATTTTTAAGAGATTATCATCGTTATAGTTGTAGGCCCCTCTTTTGAAGGTGACGTTACCCTCAACCCAGTAGTTTGAGTCAGCAAGGATACAATTCTAAAGGGTTGGATTATTGAAAGATAATTAATTAAGTTATTAATGCGTAAAGTGGTAGCCCCCTCTTTTGAAGGTCATGTTACCCTCGGCTAAGTGGTTTGAGTCAGCAGGGATACAATCCCAAGTAGCCGGATTAATGTATTAATAGTAGTTTACATATGAGGGGATCAAGCCATTCGCACCCCTGCCATCCAATACCAGTGGGTATTGAAGGAGGTCCTACTAAGCTTGACCCAGGTTCTTGCAGGATCTATACACTGAATAAGGCAAGAACCTTACCAAACCATTCCCTTAACCCCCGACCAGGTAGCCAACATATCTCAATATAGACCGTGGAGATATGAATGGTGTAAATCTTTTATTTTATATAAACAGTAAAATAACGCCAAGACACCACAGACAAATGATAAGGAAGTTTCACCTTCAACATAAGAAACTAGTTATTAAAGTCATTAAAACAAAACCAAATAAAAAGTTCGAAAAGATTAAAAAACAAAAGTATTACACTAAATGCTTGTCTTCACCAAGTGATGTAAGAGACTTAGGCAAACATGGCTTTTGATTGTCAAGAACTCTTACTATCAATCATGGATCCCGAGACTACTACACACACTCTATGATGGATGATGGTGGTGGATGTGGGTTGTGATAGTGGTGGAGGGTGGGTGAAGTGTGAGAGAGGTGGTTTGCCAAGGGATGCCTTTGAAATGAACCAAGCATCTCTATTTATAGCCTGCACAGAAGCCCGGACACGGCCCCGTGTCCAGTGGGCACGGCCCCGTGTCCATCCACTTTCTCTTTCTTCATTAATTGCAGTTTGTCTGCATTAGTTGACCACGCCCCCGTGTCCGCTGGGTACGGCCCGTGTGCAGAAGCGTATCTGTACTATCAAGATTTGCTTAGATTCTGCGAATCTTAGCGTTGACCACGGCCGTGTGGAGCTGGGCACGGCCCCGTGTCGGGTGATAGAAGCTTCGACTCTTTTGTCTTTTCTGCAGACACTTGGGCACGCCCTCGTGTCCGCTAGGCCCGGGGCGTTTTCAGCCTTCTGATGTGTTGTTTTTGCTTGGGAAGATGCTGTCGAGTGGTCGGGCATGCCACGTTTATTCCTTTTCTTGTATTTGTGTTAGATTTAGCTGTATTTTTTATTCTTTTGTTCATTTTAGCTCATTTAATCCTGAAAATACAAAAGGAAGACAAAATCACACTTTTTCCAACATTAGTACTAAAAAAGGTTAGTTTTATGCCTCATTTGATGTAATTTATATGTTGCATTTTACACACATCATGCCTCAATGAGTTTGTGGATGATTTCTTCCTTGTCCTTTTTAATATCAAATCTATCTAGCTCAAGTTTCAAGTGACAGAACCGTTCTATAAGCTGTGGGACATTTTCACCTTTTAGAGAATCGAACAAAACAAACTCTTTCTTTAATAGTGACTTTTTAGCCCTTTTCTTTAGCCCATTTCATTTCTTAGCCTATCAATATTACACTTTCCCACAAGTTAGTCCTTTTGAGCCCAATACCTTTTCATTTCTTAACCCACATAAAAACCCACCAAAAGCTAAAAAATATTTTCCATTTCTAAAAACTCATTTTTTAGCAAAAGAAAAGTTTTCAAAAATAAACGTTTTTCATGACTTTCTATCTTTTGAAGACCTGTCCCTCAAAGCGCGGAATGAAAAAAATAGTTACATCTTGTACAACTCGCTTCTCCCTATCTCGAGGAATAAAATCAAGTCTATAAACCAAACACTAAAATGGTTATAGCTCAATTTTAGTTTGTACAACTACTGCGAATAAAAATCAGAAAAAAATTTCAAAAATATTTTTGAAAGTTTAAACATTTTTTGCTACACTTTTAGCCACTCTCCCCAAATAATCCACACCTTATCCCAAGCCTACATTACAACCCAATAAATACCTCTTGAGGCTTTCTCATTTCGGTTAAGCAGTTGAGGATTTAATCACTTGTCAAGCATATGATATCATCCATGTCTGTTCCGACTCGAGTGTTCACCTTAACATAAATATCAGCCGAGTGTTGAGCAAACAATCTTGTGTATGTGCTAATGACTTTAGATAATCAGTGGTTTAATGAAAGTGAGTGAAATATTAGTGTCGCCATTGACTTGGGTCGTTAATCTTTTGGCTTAACCCTTAAACTCTACCAATAATCTTGCGTCGCCATTGATTTGGGTCGTTCATGTTTTCTATGTCTATGTAGAGTCAAAACATGTTGAAGCTCTGGAAGGGGGTTAAAGGTTTTAGAATGGGACTTCAAGTTGGTAAGCTTTTGCCTATCCGTGGCGCTGATACCAAAGTGCATAGGGGACTTGGTTTTTATAAAAGTAACTACCTTGGGGAATTGACGACTCACAGAGGGAATCATAGTAACGAGTAGTTTAAACACCTTAAACAATCTAATTAACTAATATTAAATTGTAGTGGTAAATACCTTCCTTGCTGATTTGGCAGTACCACTATAGTTTGATCCGATCTTGAGTGGCGTTTCTTTGTTGATTCAAAGTGATATGGTTGAGTATGTTAGGGTCCCAACCAAGGAACTACACAACTTTGTGTGTTAAGACACACAACTCCTCGTCTGGAAATCGAGCCCTTGTGACCCGTTGGTAAGATTTAGTTAGCAAAGCATCAAGAGGTACGTGGATCCTAAACACCTTTTTTCTTATCATTAATTACTATCTTTTTATTTACCTCTTCATTTTATTTTGAGCCTTTAACCTTTTACTTTTGGTTTTGGTTTGACTAGACGCTAACGAAGACTCAGTACTAAAAGTCGTTGTATCCTTGGACGACCTAGGTATCTTACCATCACTATATTACGCCAATTATGGGTGCACTTGACCAACGTGAAGTATAGCGTGATAGTATTTTATCATGTTTTTTATAAATATTAAAATTTGAACCAGTGTATAAAAGGGCTAGAAATATACCACTTTTTATATACTGATCACACCATGTTAGGTAAAAACATACATTTAATCAAAAACAAATATATTCATGTATGTTCTACCTAATATGTTTCTCAATGCAATCCCAATCTCAATGATAGATCTTAATCTAGATCTAAAGCAGTAATCCTAATAATAAAATGCAATTTAAGGATTAGGGTTAGGACCTTGAAAGTCACGAATGTCACATATTAGCATGATCTTTTCATCAACATAAATTAGTTGTTACTAAGCCTTCAATCATTAACATTAAGTTGTATTAGCATCAATCATATTTATTTTTTTATTGTCAGTATCAAGAATCATAGACTTAACAATCTCCACATGAATTAATGATAGCAAAACTTTTACGAGTTCTTTTCCATCACATTACGGATGGTACCAAGATAAGCATCAGACCTTTATTCCGTCTTTTTGGCCTCTTGTATGGTTAGATGGGTTTCTCAAAGCTAGGTCCAATATCTCTGCTAAGTCATCTTCGAGTATCCTTAGAAATAACCTTGCATTAGTAAAAGTGTTGATATTCAAGTTTTACTTAGTTATAACATAAGCATCAATGTCTTCATCATAATCATATCCTATGATAAAGATATTTACAATTAAGGGAGTGGGGTGTATAACTTATTCAACTGATGCATGAGCTTGTGAGGTCTCAAGTGCAATATCATAAGTAGTTCCATGTACATTCATGTGTTCAATATTCATAGTCTTGACTATGTTCTTCATGAGTTAATTCATGTCTACCTTTGGCTTCAAAAACCTTTTTCTTCTTTGCCATTTGTTTTTTTCCTTTGTTGAATTGCATAAAAAATGTAGTACAAAACTTAAAACAACTTGTGTGTGTTACTCTTGAGTCTGAGATTGAGTAATGGGGGCATCAGTATCTACCAGTGAATGATCCTGTTGGTGTTGATTGATCTTGTTAAACTCCTTAAGCTCCAGCAACTTGCCAATCATTAGGTTTTTATGCTTGAGCAGTTAGTGATGGTACTATACCTTGAATTTTAATTGCTAATGATGCTTGAGATTAAGCAATTGGTGTTGACAAATCTTGAGTTGCGCCATTTTCTTGTTTTACTTTCCATAGCTCAACAATATTTTTCTTTTTAGCTTCTTCTTTTGGTTATCTCTTGAGTACTCAAGCTTCTTAGCTTTCGGGTTCTTCATATCTTCCATCAACCTATTTTCACCCATGCTAGATACTGATTTTTTTTACAAGCCCCTTCAAGAATTAATAGATCCCTGATATACGTTAAATTATACATGTTTTTATCCCCCAAAACACTTCCATTTTAAGCGTTTTTAACTAAAACCGCGACGTATTGGTACCAAATCTGGTACTTTTATATTTTCAGGTCTTAAACGAAGTACAAAAGAAAAATCTAATGAAAACGGGGAAATTCTGATGCATTTCTGATAAAACGGACAAAAATCTGATGACTGCCAGGTGTCGCACGACGGTGCGATTTGACCGCACTACCGTGCGAGTCCTCTGACCTCGGAAGCACTGCCAGTGCGACCCATGCTGCCGCTGTTTACTCGGACCGCACTACCGTGCGACCCGCCGCATGACCATGCACCGGCTGGACCAAGTTTTCTGATCAGACTTCTAATGACATCGCACTACCGTGTGACCAGTGGCATGACCGAGCCAATCTAGTGACCGAGAAAACTTATCCACTAGTCCACTAGTCTGACCCCGAATCGGATAAATGACGTCACCCGACAAGTGCCAGTGCACGACCGTGCGACCCATCGGCACAGCTGTGCCAAACTTAATTTCACCTATAAATAGAGCCATTCGTTACTGGTTTCAATGTTGGGTTTTTCTCCATGTTTCTGGGCGATTTCTGGGTTCCGAAGCAGTCCTGATCAGATCCATTTGAAGCCTCAAGATCGAGTAGAAGCATAACCGATCTAACCCATCAATTCCTTGCTTGTTTATGGTTCGATTCCTTGTTCTTATGCGTGTATTCTGATCATTATTCAAGTGTTGAACTGATGTTACTTATGTAATATTAGTAATGAACTTGTTTCTTGAATAATCTTTATGTTGTAAACTTGTTAGTATGAATCTTTAGTACTTTTTCATGTTTGAATCTTCATGATTATATGATGAATGTTTCATTGATGTTGAGTTCTTGATTATGTTTGATTGTCTTGGATAATGTATCTCTGGTTAGTGGGATGGTAACTATTTCTTGATTAATCACTTGTTTGTAAACTCCTTTACACCATGAGACTCGAGAGGGGTATTGGTTTTATCTAAGATATATCGAATTTTGATTGAAAATTCTTTCTTGCACGTAAGGGTTCTAAGGAATTATATGGTGTTGATTACATGTTCTTGATGCAGTTTATGATCTTTATTTAGTAGTTTTGGTCTGAAATTGCTGACATGGTAGATTTATGTTCAAGACTTGTAAAGGTGAAATATTTTGTTATATGATCTACTTAAATGCTTATCCTCGTGGCTGTATTGTGACCATCGGTATTGCTTTCTTTGATAAGTGAGGTTAGAAAACTCCTAGCGGATGACTAATCTATCCTTAAAGGTTCACATGAATGAATATCAATAGCTCGTTAAAGAATGAGTTTAGGTGGTTAACGTGTGTTTATCCCGTTAACTTTCCGAAGAATCATCATGTTAGAAAACTCCTAGCGGATGACTAACTGTCTTGCAATTGGAAAATTGATTAAGTGCTTTTGTGACATATCTAGATAACATGTTTAGGTTGTTTGTGAAATAAGATAATATTTATTTTTCATGTTTGGACTCTAATATGTTTTAGATATAATTTAGATAATTTAGTTAAACAACCATTCACATATCCTTTTACTGGTAATCTAATGACAAAGATTTAGTACTGAATAATGCTCGTGTTCCATGGATCGATATCTGGCTCTTACCAATACTTTGCTACATATATGACGGGATACACTTGTCCTTTGTTGTGTGTGTTTTAATGTTAAGGTATAAACCATTTTTATAAGTATTAAAACCACGTGAGTGCGAAGTTCGCTATAAATAAATATGTGCACTTCGCACCTCACCAAATTTTTGGCGCCGTTGCCGGGGAACCACAGCGAAATTTTTGAAACAATTCGAGTCATTATTTCACCGGTGTACAAACTGTGAATACTTGTACATTTTTGTATTTATTTGTTTTCTTATTACTAACTTGTTATTATTTAACTGTTTGACTAACTTTTCTTTTTCTGGTTTACTAACCAGCTAACTACTAACCATCTAACTGACTAACTTTACTAACCATACTAACATACTAACCTTTTATCTATTGTTCAACTAACATTTTCTTTACTTCATTTATTTAATTAATTCAGTTATGTGTTCGGAATCGAACCATTTTCATTTATTTATTTATTCAATTAATTTATTTCATTCCAGTACAGTTATTTCAGTATTTCATTTATTTCAATTCAATTATTTCATTTATGTTATATTTATATTTATGCCCGTGTTCGCACGTCGAACCACACACACACACACACATATATATATATATATTTCATTTACACATTTTTTTTACATTTTATTTATTTCCGCTTATTTATTCATTTATTCTTGTCCATTTATTTATTTAGTTAACTTCTATTTATTCGTTTATTCTGTACTCATTTATTTATTTATTTATTTACTTGTTTGGAATCGAGCAGCTTGTTTAAATTGTTTATTTATTATTCCACAAAAATAAAATAAAACTTTCTGATAAAATCATCAGATTTTTTTGGTAAATTCTAATGAATTTATCAGATTTTCTGATGAATTCTGATAAACCCCTTAGATTTTCTGGGACAACAATTTTCACTTTTGATGAATTTACCAGACGTTCTTGTAAATTCTGATAGATTTATCAGAAATTATGATGGAAAGAAAATTTTCATCAGATTTTTATCAGATCATACCAGATTTTCTAATGTATATATATATAAGGGTTTTCGGATGTAAATAAGCAAATAAATAAGTAAGTAAATAGATATGTGTAAATTGTATATATATGTATATATTATAATAGTATTATTATTTATATTTTTATTACTTATATTATTATTATATTCTTTTTCCGTATAATGCCTTCCTTATTTGCAGATTAATGTCCACGACCCCTGTACCCACTATTGCTGAGCTAGCCAACGAACCAAAGCATAACCTAAGAAGAAGTAGGCGGCTTCGCGAAAGATTACTTGTTGTTGCACAAAGGATTGCGGCCGCAATCGGCGAACCAGTAATACTTTCTGACAGCGAGAGCTCAGAGGACGATAGAGGAAGCATCATGGCGGAGGACGACCAACCTTTAAGTGCGACCGGCCGTCCAGGAGGAGAGGGCTTGCTACCGAGCATCGCCCGACCTACGATAGTAGCACCGAGTTTTGAAATTAAATCTAGTATAATTAACATGTTACAAAATTCTGTGCAGCTTGATGGGAAGTATCACGAAGATCCAGGTCGGCACATCGCTTCAGTTCTCGAGGTGTGTTCGACTTTCAAAATTAGAGATGTTTCTGAAGACGCAATTCGTTTGCGACTCTTTCCATTTTCTTTGTGAGACAAAGCCAGATCTTGGCTTTTGTCACTTCCAGCAGGGTCCATCATGACTTGGAACGAGATGGCAGATCTTTTTCTGCAAAAATACTTCCCTCCGGAAAAGACAACTAAGCTAAAGAACCGAATAATGACATTCAAACAGGACGAAGGAGAATCTTTACACGCAGCCTGAGAGAGGTTCAAAGATCTTCTGATCGATGTCCCACATCATGGGTTTTCCAAAAGGCAACTTGTGTTTAACTTCTACCAAGGACTCAACTACGACTCACAAGAACACATAGACGTATATGCAGGAGGCGATCTTAGAACTAAAACACCAACTGAAGCCTACGCAATTATAGAGAAAGCTACCTTGAAGTCGAGTTCTCGTCACAGTGGAGTGCGAAATAAAGCATTATCTATTCCTGGAGTTCATCAAGTGGATACGTATACAGCTCTTGCAGCACAGATTGGAGCTTTGGCAGCAAGGTTTGATCAAGCTCAGAACATTTTGCAGGTACAATCATCAAGCGAGTAGTGTGGAGTGACACACGATCCATGTACTTGTGAGCAGGGTGTTGTATTTTACGACCACAAAGAGGTGGACTACTTGGGCAATCAAATTAGGCCCCAAAATAACCCCTACAGCAACACGTACAATCTGGGATGCAGAAATCACCCAAACTTTGGGTGAAAATCTAATTCTAATAACCAAAACCCACTCGGATATGCTCAACGCGCTCCCGCGCCACAACATCCCCAAGGGCAACCTTTTCAGCCTCAAGGGCAATCTTTTCAACCACGTTACAATAATTTAGGTTCAGGAAGCACTTCCCAGCCACAAGCCTCTCAAAATAACTCGAAATTAGAGGAGATGATGGCACAACTGTTAAACAACTCCAACAATGCCAATCAAATATCTGAGAAATGATACCAACAGCATGAGGAGCGTTTCATGGCTCAAGAAGGGGAAATTCAGAGCCAGAAGGCTTCAATACAAACCATTGAGAATCAAGTTGGCCAATTGGCTAAGATGTTGTCTGAAAGACCCCAAGGTAGTCTACCAGGTAACACGGAACCAAACCCAAGAGCACACGTTAATGCAGTAATGACGAGGAGCGGTAAAACCACGAGACCCGACAAGTCTGACTCGCCACCGATCACTGAAATGGTCCATACTGATGCTTCGGACGAGGTGCACGCTAGGCGAGTCCCAGTAAGTACAGCATAGCTCCAGGAGCCAGTTGCAGATTATACTCCTCCAGTTCCATATCCGAGCAGACTGAAGAAGTAGAAGAACGATGAACAACATAGTAAGTTTTTTGAGATGTTTAAACAATTACATATAAACATACCATTTGTTGAAGCGTTGGCTCAAATGCCTAAATACGCAAAGTTCTTAAAAGACATCATCACAAACAAGCAGAAACTTGAAAGCTTGTCTTGTGTGTTGATGAATGAAAACTGTTCAGCCCTTCTCCAAAATCGTTTACCCAAAAAGATGGGAGATCCGGACAGTTTTACTCTTCCCTGCCTCATTAGCAGCATGTCTGTCAGTCACGCATTAGCTGATTTAGGAGCTAGCATAAATCTTATGCCTTATAAGGTTTTTGCTAAATTAGATCTGGGTGAATGAGCATTCGACATGCAGATCATTCAATCAAGTATCCGCATGGATTCGTTGAAAATATGCTTGTTAAAATTGATAAATTTGTGTTTCCCGTTGATTTTGTTATTCTTGATATGAATGAAGACTCTAAAGTGGCATTAATACTTGGATGCCCATTCCTCAATACTGCGAGGATGATTGTTGATGTGGCAGCTGGCCAAATCATGCTTCGAGTAAATGACGAGCACGCGACTTTTGATATTAAAAGATCAATACAACATCCGCAAAGTCACGATGATATGCTTTACTATGTCGACATTGTCGACACTTGTGTAAGCTCTCATTTCCAAGGCACAATTGAAGAAATTGATACGGACAAACATCTGTTGTGTGGGAACCTAGATGGCATTTCGCAGGAGGGCCATAGAATTGAACAGTCGGTTTGCCAAATCGGTGATAATGGTTCCCAAAGTCCAGATCAATTTGTGGAGATTGACCGTGAAGTTAAAGAAAAGTCAAAACCTTCGGTTGAAGATCCACCGTCTTTGGTGTTAAAAGAACTCCTACCGCATCTCGAGTATGCATTTCTAGACGACGAGTGTCACTTGCCAGTCATCATTTCAGCATCTTTAGCAAAAGAGGAAAAGAGACAGCTTCTCGAGGTTCTAATGCTTCCTAAGAAAGCCATGGCGTGGAAGATTATGGATATCAAAGGCATTAATCCTTCTTTTTGTACTCATAAGATTCTAATGGAAGATGATTACAAGCCTAGTGCACAACATCAAAGGTGTTTGAATCCAAATATGCAAGACATGGTGAAGAAAGAAGTAATCAAGTTGTTAGATGCAGGGCTAATTTATCCTATATCTGATTCTGTTTGGGTAAGTCTAGTGCAAGTGGTACCCAAGAAAGGTCGTATTACTATAGTCCCAAACGATAGGAATGAACTTATTCCTACCTGTACCGTCACCGGATGGCGAGTTTTCATCGATTACCACAAACTCAACGATGCCACCCGTAAGGACCACTTCCCGCTTCCATTCATCGATCAGATGTTGGAACGTCTGTCGGGGAAGTCATTATTTTGGTTTCTGGATGGGTTCTCGGGTTATTTTCAAATTCCTATCGCTCATGAGGACCAGGAAAAGACTACTTTCACATGTCCTTTCGCCACATTCGCCTACCGGTGTATGCCTTTTGGGCTGTGTAATGCACCAGCCACATTTCAGCGCTACATGGTAGCCATTTTCCATAACATGATTGAAGACTCCATGGAAGTATTCATGGACGATTTCTCTGTTTTCGGGAGTTCTTTCAATCAATGTCTTAGAAATCTAAAAAGAATGTTAATGAGATGTGAGGAAACTAATCTTGTGCTAAACTGGGAGAAATGCCACTTCATGGTGAAAGAAGGGGTAGTTCTCGGACACAAAATCTCTGAAGCCGGGTTGGAAGTTGATCCAGCAAAAGTGGATATCATTTCTAAACTTCCTCCCCCTACCTCGGTCAGAGCGATTCGAAGTTTCCTGGGTCATGCAGGGTTCTATAGGCGATTCATAAAAGATTTCTAAAAAATCGTAAGACCTATGACCCGTTTCTTAGAAAAAGATGCTCCATTTGTGTTTTCAAACATATGAATAATTGCATTCAATCAACTAATGTAGAGGCTTATTGAAGCCCCTATTATAGTTGCTCCAGACTAGGCATTGCCATTTGAGATAATGTGCGATGAAAGCGATTTCACAATAGGAGCAGTCGTAGGTCAACGAAGGGAGAAGCATTTTCATCCTATTTACTATGCCAGCAAAATTCTACATGATGCTCAGGAGAATTACACGACTACAGAGAAAGAGCTTTTGGCCGTAGTTTATGCTTTCGACAAATTCAGGTCGTACCTTGTCTTATCCAAAACAATTGTGTATATGGATCATGCAGCTATCAAATACCTTTTTAGCAAACAGGACGCAAAACCACGTCTTATCAGATGGATCTTCTTACTACAAGAATCTGACATTGAAATCCAAGACAAAAAAGGAGCTTTAAATGTTGCAGCCGACCATCTCTCGAGACTTGAGCATGGTAATTCTTGAGGATTCACAGGAGGAACCAATCAATGACAATTTTCCCCACGAATTTCTTTTGAGTATCGAGATAAATGACGAGTCACCTTGGTTCGCCGACTTCGCAAACTACCTCGCATGTGGAATCCTTATCAAAGGATTATCATATCAGCAAAAGAGGAAGTTCTTTGCAGACTTAAAATATTATATCTGGGACGAACCATACTTGTTTAGGGTCGGAGCCGATCAAGTGATCCGTAGATGTGTATTTAGAGAGGAGACAGTAACATTCTTGGTCATTGTCATGAGGGGCCCACTGGAGGTCATCATGGAGCAAATTACACTGCAAAGAAAGTGTTAGACTCCAGATTTTACTGGCCCACCATCTTTCGTGATGCACATAAATGGGTTAGAGCGTGCGATGCTTGCCAGAGGGCAACAAATATCTCCGCACGAAATGAAATGCCTCAACATCCAATGCAAGTCTGTGAAGTCTTTGATATATGGGGTATCGACTTCATGGGTCCATTTCCATCTTCACGAGGTTTTAAATACATCCTAGTTGCTGTAGACTTGGTCTCAAAATGGGCCGAAGCACAAGCTTTGCCCATAAATGATGCTAGGATGGTTGTGAGGTTCTTAAAATGCTTGTTTGCCCGAATTGGTGCTCCAAAAGCACTGATCAGTGACCGAGGAACACATTTTTGTAATGCGAAGTTAGAACGAGCCTTGTCTCATTATGGTGTTCATCATAGACTGGCTACGCCATACCACCCTCAAACGAGCGGGCAAGTAGAGGTCACGAATCGGGGTTTGAAAAGAATCCTTGAGCGGTCCATTAATCAAAACCGCAAGGATTGGTCAGATAAGTTAGATGACGTTCTATGGGATTTTAGGACAGCATTCAAGACACCTATCGGGACCACTCCCTTTAGGTTGGTTTACGGAAATGCCTGTCATCTACCAGTCGAGCTAGACCACAAGGCATTCTGGGCTTTGAAGACAGCGAACATGGATTTAAAAAGCGGAGGTGAAGCTTGTTTTCTGCAAATCCATGAGCTTGAGGAACTAAGAAACCATGCCTATGAGAGTTCTAGCAGATACAAAGAACGAGTCAAGAGGTTTCATGATAAGAGATTGAGAGAACATAAAGATTTCCGCATTGGAGAACTTGTCCTGTTATACTCCTCACGACTGCGTTTATTCCCCGGGAAGCTAAGATCCCGATGGACGGGTCCATACACGGTCAAAGAAGTATTTCCTTACGGAGCCGTCATCATCGAAAACTTAAGTGGGGAAACTTTCAAAGTCAACGGTCATAGACTCAAAAGTTACATCAGTGAACCGGTTAACTCGGTGGAGGAAATTCTAGAACTCCACGTCCCGCACGCTTGAAACAAGTGTGGGGAGAATGAGTCTAGCTATCGACTCACTGACAAATTTAGCGAGCGTGTTTTCACACGCTAATGGTAACTTTGTACATATTAGTTTATCATATTTATTTCCTAGTTCGTTATTTTTTTCGGTTTAAACGTAGGTACATACAAGTTTGATCCATAACTTTTGAAGTTTTGAAGTTGATTTATAGTTAAAAATATACAAAATCTTGCAAAAATGGAAAAAAATTAGGCAAAAATACGAAGTTAACAGCTTGCTGTTAAAACTGATCAGAAAATGCCCAGATGACGCACGATCGTGCGGTCACTGGCACGGTCATGCACTTCGTAATCGCACCTGACCGGAACCACGTGCACCGGGTAATCATCGGTCTCGCACTACCGTGCAATCCTACTGCACTACCGTGCAATGCGGCGCTGTCGAGCAAACCAGAGTGCGACTCTGATTGGCACGATTGTGCGACAAGTTGCACGACCGTGTGAGTAAAAATCGAAACAGTAAAAAGAGGGTATTTAAGCGAATTTTCAGTAAAAACTTCTCATTCACTCGAAACCCTAACAGGCGCGGGGGAGTTCCTGGTCGCCCACACCCTAAAATCAACCAATTTTTGCTTAGATTTCACTCCAATCTTCATCCAAGGTATGTTTCCTATTTGTTTTTCAGATTTAATCTAGTTTCTGATATAGATCCGGGGTTCTGAATCAAGAGATTTGGGGGTTTTCTTGATAAACTCAAATAAACCCTTGTTCTTGAATGTTTGGTGCTAAATCGATAGTTCTGATCACTGATTTGATGTCCATTCACTGTTTAAAAGTTAAATTTTGAATTATAAAGGTTAAGTTCGGTGAATAAAACTGATTTCTGATAATTTTCGATGTGCACGGTCATGCCTTTGAACGACATGGCAGTGCCGATCCGATAACAAGCCCAAATCAGTGAATCTGATGCTGCGATTCCGAGACGCACGGTAGTGCTAAGTTTGGCATGGCAGTGCAACAGCAGTTGCCGACAACAACCATTCAACAATCTCGGAATGGCACGGTAGTGCGGTTGAGAAGCATGACCGTGCGGTTGTAGAAATGACGACAGATTCTCGTAAACAGCCTGTTCCGGTGGCAGCACTTAAAATTTTTTATTCTGCTCTTATTTTGCTGTATTCCTGTATGTAGATGAACCACCGATTCCTCGAGTTCGACCAAAACAAAACGAAGGACCATCCATGTATTGCAAAATTGGAGGCCTTATGGATTCGACGGGGGAAAATCGGGGAATCAAGAAGGCTGAATTGGACCACCATGGTAGCCCTAAACCCAGATAAGAGACTATCCAACATGATTTCGTATCGTCAAGGTTTTTAAACATTGAACGAACCATGTATCTCGAGCTTACACTTGAAATTTTCACTTCATACTCCTATGACAAACCAAGAAGCGACAATCCAGACTTTAAGAATGCACAGACGATACAATTCAGGTTTGGTAGAAAATGGCATAAATGGTCTGTCGCTAAACTGGGGAGAAGGCTAGGAATATACTTGACTGAAGAACTCGATTCAGACCTTTTCACCAACATTTACAAGTTTGACAGTGACCAACAGAGGGCTAATTTCTGTGCACAAGTGGCAGAAGGGCCACCATATGATGCTAGGAAAGCAAAAGCATCAAGACTACGAGACACGCTTCTTAGGGTTGTTCATCAGGTCATGAGTCACACCATATGTGGACGCATGGACAGTGCGGGAAACTGCCCCACTCTAGATCTTCTTTTCTTATATTCAATAGTGAATGGAGTGCATGTTAACCTCACCACTAGAATGGCTGAATTTTTCTTGAACATCGCGGGGAGGACAACAAGCAGTGAGATCCACGATGGTGAATATGTGACTCAGCTGGCATACAACATGGGAATTATGACAGATGAAGTAGTTAGTGGTCTCACAATGGTTCATGCAGGAGGGGATGTAGACATGAAATCTTTGAAAGCAATGGGTCTAGTAGTGGATACGGACAAAGGCCCGAGACTGAGGGGTCTAAATGGAGATATATGGGATCCACTACCACCACAGGACGAAGACATCGAGATGCAAGAACATCAGGTACTAGAACCACCACCGCAGCACGAGCAGCCACAGCATGACCAACCCCAGCACCAGTATGAATATCCGCCACAGCAGAACTGGCCTCCAGGTATCCCTCCATATCCCGAGTTATACCAGCAGTTCCAACACATGAAAGTGACTCAGGACACTATGAGAGCCACTCAGGAGACTATGCGAGCGACTCAGGACACCATGAGGGAGGAGATGTATGCAGGCTTTTCTTATATATTCGGGGGGCTACAGAACGTCTATCCTAGCCACTTCGGAGAGCCCCCACAGTTTCCATTTGGAAACCCAGGTAATTACAGGGCGGGTTCATCTGGAACACGCCACCAGGATGATGATGATGAGGAGTAGGATGAGGTGGAGCGAACCGTTCAGAAAAACTGGTGTTTTATCATAGTTTATCTTATTTTTATTCAGTACTTTATTTTATTTGGGATTTTTAAAACTTTATGTTAGTTTTTAAAATGTTTAAGTAGTGTGTTTGTTTTGTTTGAATAATGGATTGGGTTTGGTTATCTAACATTTTAATCAATGGTAATGTTGGCTGTTTTAGCAAGTGACATACTTGGCAGATTTGTAAAGAATGCACACAGAGTTGAGAAGACTTCAATTAAAGTCTACTCAAACTAGTCAACTTCAACTCTGAGGGAGTACCTCTTTCCCTTTTCACATTATTTGTTTAGCTCTTCATAATTGCTTAACTAATATGTATTTCACATTGGGTACAATGTGAAGTTCAAGTGTGGGGAAGGGTTTAAAGGTTTTAACTTTGTTTATCCTTGGTTGTCCTCATTTTTGTACATATTTATTTTCAGAAAATAAAACAAAAATGGTCACTTGTGTTCTTTAAAAAGCATCAAATTTGATAAAAACCGACAAGACAAATTGATTTTTTGAAAAAGATAACTAAAAGCGTGATAAAACAAGAAGAAAGACTTGCATGTTTATCTTTATATTTATAGCCATTCCTTCCATTTAAGTGAGCATATTTGTGAGCTTTTACTGCTTTCTTGTCAATGCTTCTTTGTTTTTGCGGAAAATGAGTGAGCCGAATGTTTCATGTAATTTAGAACTTGTTATTTGTATACTTTTCAAGATCATGAATATATGAAATTACATAGAAATGATAGAGGCACTTAGGATGCCCTTTTGTTAGCCTTTTTCTTTATTTATATCCCGCACCCAACATTATCCATTAGTTCTCCATGTTGAGCCTATTTTATGTATTTTTCAAAATTTTACCCAAATATTAAGCCTACTTAACCAAATATAACCTTCTCATATTTACCCTTTTTGTTAAAATTCGGCCATAGCTTTCTAGATTGATGTAATTTATGAAAAAAAACCATTTGTCTAAACTCTCTATAAGGATTATGAAAAATCATTAAGAAGAAAAGAGAGAGTAGAAGTGTAAAAAGAATAAACTCTGAACACATACACAAATAGCTTAGCAACGTGTTTAGAATCCTAGAAAATAAATCGTCGAGTTTTGACCCTTTTAGCCACTTTCAAATACCCATTCCATACCCTTAACTATAGCCTATCATTACAAGCTTGTGATATTGCATGATTCATTGACTAGGCATGATTCACATATTGATTGGTGGAGATTAGATCTTTTGACAAGCTTGTGATATTGCATGATTCATTGACTAGACATCAAGTGTTTTATGTACACTTTATATGTACGATTCAGAAAAATAACCGAGAGTGTGTGAACATTGTAAGAAATGTAAGGATTTGCATGCTAAGTTAATCAAATGTTAAGTCATTGCTTATTTGTTTATCTTTTCACATAATTAACATATGCTTGTTTGTTTTAAATCTTTGATGATGACTTTTTTAAAACCAATTTGACCACCAAACAAATTAGTAACTTTGTAAATATTCAGATTTATTTCCTCGCTTTATTTTAAGTTTGCTTGAGGATAAGCAAAGTTCAAGTGTGGGGATGTTTGACATACGTTAAATTACACATGTTTTTATCCCCCAAAACACTTCCGTTTTAAGCATTTTTAACCGAAACCGCGACGTATAGGTACCAAATCCGGTACTTTTATATTTTCAGGTCTTAAACGAAGTACAAAAGACAAATCTGATGAAAACGGGGAAATTCTGATGCATTTCTGATAAAACGGACAAAAATCTTATGACTACCAGGTGTCGCACGACCGTGTGATCCGACCGCACTACCGTGCGATTCCTCCGACCTCGGAAGCACTGCCAGTGCGACCCATGGTGCCGCTGTTTACTAGGACCACACTACCGTGCGACCCGCCGCATGACCATGCACCAGCTGGACCAAGTTTTCTGATCAGAATTCTGATGACATCGCACTACCGTGCGACCAGTGGCATAACCGTGCCAATCTGGTGACCGAGACAACTTGTCCACTTGTCCACTTGTCTGACCCCGAATCAGAGGAATGACGTCACCCGACAAGTTCCAGTGCACGACCGTGCGACCCATCGGCACGGCCGTGCCAAACTTTATTTTGCCTATAAATAGAGCCATTCATCACTGGTTTCAATGTTGGGGTTTTCTCCATGTTTCCGGGTGATTTCTGGGTTCCGAAGTAGTCCTGATCATATCCATTTGAAGCATAACCTATCCAACCCATCAATTCCTTGCTTGTTTATGGTTCGATTCCTTGTTCTTATGCATGTATTCTGATTATTATTCAAGTATTGAGCTGATGTTAGTTATGTAATATTTCTAATGAACTTGTTTCTTGAATAATCTTTATGTTGTAATCTTGTTAGTATGAATCTTTAGTACTTCTTCATGTTTGAATCTTCATGATTATATAATGAATGTTTCTTTGATGTTGAGTTCTAGATTATGTTTGATTGTCTTGGATAATGAATCTGTGGTTAGTGGGATGGTAACTATTTCTTCATTAATCACTTGTTTGTAAAGTCGTTTACACCATGAGACTCGAAAGGGTTATTGGTTTTATCTAAGATATATCGGATTTTGATTGAGAATGCTTTCTTGCACGTAGGGGTTCTAACGAATTATATGGTGTTGATTACATGTTCTTGATGCGGTTTATGCTCTTTGTTTAGTAGTTTTGGTCTGAAATTGCTGACATGGTAGATTTGTGTTCAAGACTTGTAAAGTTGAAATATTTTGTTATATGAACTACTTAAATGCTTATCCTCGTGGCTGTATTGTGACCATCAGTATTGCTTTCTTTGACAAGTGAGGTTAGAAAACTCCTAGCGGATGACTAATCTATTCTTAGAGGTTCACATGAATGAATATCAATAGCTCGCTAAAGAATGAGTTTAGGTGGTTAACGTGTGTTTATCGCGTTAACTTTCTGAAGAATCGTCATGTTAGAAAACTACTAGCAGATGACTAACTGTCTTGCAATTGGAAAATTGATTAAGTGCTTTTGTGACATATCTAGATAACATGTTTAGGTTGTTTGTGAAACAAGATAATATTTATTTTTCATATTTGGAGTCTAATAGTTTTAGATATAATTTAGATAATTTAGTTAAACAACCATTCACTTATCCTTTTACTGGTAATCTAATGACAAAGATTTAGTACTAAATAATGCCCGTGTTCCATGGATCGATATCTGGCTCTTACCAATACTTTGCTACATATATGACGGGATACACTTGTCCTTTGTTGTGTGTGTTTTAATGTTAAGGTATAAACCATTTTTATAAATATTAAAACCACCTGAGTGCGAAGTTCGTTGTAAATAAATATGTGCACTTCGGACCTCACCAATCCCTCATATATTTTAGTATTGTTTTCATTGGCTCTTAACAATACTTTGCTACATATATGACGGGATACACTTGTCCTTTGTTGTGTGTGTTTTAATGTTAAGGTATAAACCATAAATCTTAAAACCACGTGAGTGCGAAGTTCGTTGTAAATAAATATGTGCACTTCGGACCTCACCAATCCCTCATATATTTTAGTATTGTTTTCATTGTGATCAAGAGATACGTCTACATATGCCTTCTTTTCAAACTTCAAATAGCTTTATTGATATTGTGTTGTATGGAGGATTGGGAATATGTAGCTTCTTTAAGATGTCTAGTGCTGTTGCAACAAATGTAAGACCTTGAGTAGTGGACGGACTGGTTAGGCAAAAGGCTTCAAGGGTTGAAGTTTGCCTAACGCAGGTCGTGGGGTCCCCCTACGTTTGCTAGACGTAGAAGGAGGTTCACTAGTTGTGTTTATTACTTAAGATCCTTGGCTGAAGGAGGTTTAGCCTCAGATGCAATGGTAAGTAAGTTGTATGATTGTAAGTGGAGAAGAGAAACATGCAAGAAGCAAGTTCTCGAAAGACAAGAAGAGAGATCAGAGATCCAAGAAGATCTTGACTGATCCGGAATGTCCCAAGTGAATGAAGTGAGATGTCTTTTATAGAGAAGGTTTTCTGCCAAAAGGGAAACCTTTGACATAGTGAACCTTGCTGCAGTAGGAGGCTTACCCTTTTAGGGGTTGAAGGCTATGGACCTGCGGACAAAAGGTTGTTTCCTTTTATACACGTTACTTTTGCGGCTGAGTTGGTGAGATGCCAGTTGATGTGACTGATTACTGTGCTTGTTTTCTTCTGCTCACACTGCTTCGTGGGCTTATGCTCAAATGCTTCTGACTTTTTCACGTTGTTTTTTTTTTTTGCTTGAAGGCTTCAAGGCTCCAAAGGTCGGGAGCAGTTGAGAATTTGAATTTTGAACTGACAACTGATGGGATGGGTGGCAGTTTTTTAGTCGGCGGTTTTAATTTGCACAATAGGTAATGATAACTTCTCTTTTATTTTTATTTCTCATTTATTAATACCATTTGGTAAAATTTTCACTTATCTTCTCCAAGAGTTCCGGTGATTCCTCCTTAATTCAGGTTAGTTATCCATTTTTTTCCTGTGTTTTTTTTGTTCTTTGCTTTGATCATGGGTGCACGTAAAGATATTTCCATTAGTTTCTCAAGCCTTACTCAAGAGGAAGTAGAGGCCTTTTGTATGGAATGGGGCATTGGTCTGAAATTCAATTCGGTTGCATCGGGTTATGATAAGTCCGTTGATCAATGCCCTTCCAGGTCCGTTGCTTTATACTGTCGCCACTTTGAATTTTCCAACCTTCGCCATCCTTTCTCAACTTTTGTACTGAATGTTTTAGAGTATTACCGGGTTTCATTCGGTCAAATCCATCCAAAAGGTATGGCTAGGGTTTTGCATTTCAAAGTTTTATGCCGGGCTTCTGGTTATGATCCTTCGTTGTTGTTGTTCCGCCGGTTCTTCCGTCTTGCGAAGAACGGCGATTGGTTTACTTTCGAGACATCCAAAGTTGATACTTGATTAATTTCCTCCATGGTTACCACCCTTGGTGCCTGGAAAGATCGATTTTCTGGGTTTTTGATTCTATTGTTCCCTTTAAAATGGTGTGGAGACACCCGGATGCCGTTCTCAATGAACTGGAACCCTCGGAGTCTGATTTGAGTGATCGTTTTCTTAAGAACATCCGGCAATGTCCTTCAAGGGTTCGGCCTTTTCTCGAACATTTGCTAGTCCTGTTAGGCATTAGCAAATTGTGGGATAAGCCTGATCAAGATCCGGTTCTAATGAGGAGTGGTCAGGGTATGCCTTTTCCCTGCTTTACCTTTTTGGGTTTCCTTGAATTGTTTGCTTATATTTTGTTTTCTTATAGTTTTTGCAGTCATGCCTGCCTTAGATTTTGTCAAGAGTGATGACATGTCAAATGTTGTCTTTACGGATGCCCAAGCTGCAGAGGGTGATGTTGCACTTACTAGGGGTTCAGAACAAAGATTTGAAGATGCTGGGTATGTTAGTGTTTCGAACGTCAAGGGTTTTACGAAGGCTGCTCCTCCTAAGGCTTTGACCCGTCGTTCTGCTCGTCGTTTGAAGAGTGTTGCTCAATCTTCTTCTGATCCTGTGGAGTTGAGTGATGATATTGAGGTTTCTGAGGGTCAAGGTCCTGATGTTGAGAAGGGGAAAAACTTGGTTGTGGTTGGTAAAAAGAAGGCTTCAGGCAAGAAGGTTGTGGTAACCCCTGTTCAAGGTTCATCAAGCAAGGATGTTGAAGGCTTGAGTGAAGATGATGTATATGTTCCTGGTTGGAGTGTGAAGGTTGGGGACAATTTTAAAGATGCGAATGTGTGTGCTGATGTGCTGGCTCATTTTGCTCCTCCTGGTGTCCGAGATGCTATATCGGAGATGGAGGGTGATAACATGCTTTCAAGGCTGATGTTGAGCTCTTGCAACCTTTCTACCTTAGTGGCTGAAGGTGTCACCTGTTTTCGCAAATGGATGCAGGAGTATGAAGAGTTCTCAAAGAAGAAAGAGAAAATGAAGTCTTCCATGGCTGCTATGAAAAAGGAGATTGATGGGTTTTAGAAGAAGGAGGAAGCTTGGGTGAAGAAGGTTGGTGAGTTGACCCGTATGCACGAGATTGAGATGAATGATCTGAAGAAGAGTTTCGAGGTAGATAAGCTGAAATTGAAAGCTGATAGGGATGCTCTGGATGTTCAAAAGAAGGCCTTTGCTGAAGAGAAGGATGGTTTAAAGGCTTTAGTCATTCAAGCTACTGGTGACAACCAGTGGCTTATTGATCAAGGCTTTCAACATGTTGTCACTTATCTCCTTCACTCTAATGAATTTAATTCTACCCTTGGGGAGGTCCACACCAAATTGCTGAACTATGTGAAACATTTGGGCCTGATTGCTGGTTTCAAGCTTCACGAGTCTGGTCAAGCCTTAGAACAATCTCCTATATTTCGTCCTGATGCTTCCGGGATTTTTAAGGAGTCTGTTCAACAGATGGAGAGGCTAACTTACCCTTATGTAAGTGAAGTTTCATCTTGCTTTAGTAAACCTCTTTCCGTCTTACAGGAGTTGAAACCAGCTGGGCTAAATGAGAAGGTTTGTGCTGAAGTGTTTGATTCTCTGTCCAAGAAGCGTTCTCATTCAGGAGATAGTGAAGAGACCTTCTCAGAAGATGCTGATGTTTCCAAGGAAGCAAGCCTCGAGGGTTGGTGTGTGTCGGGTGTATTATGTTTTTCTTTATATTTTAAGCCCTTTTTAACACATTAGTCAAGTTTTAAATTTATAAAACACGATATTCTACTAACACTAAACACACACATGGGCAAGTGCACCCATCGTGAGCGTAGTATAGCGTTGGTAAGATACCGAGGTCGTCCAAGGACACAGGAGCTTTTAATACCGGTTTATCCTCAACGTCTAATCAAATCAGAAGTTTTAGAAAAGGTTTTAAACATGAAAAATAAAAACTAAAATGCTGAAAAATAAAAATAAAATTAGAAACAGATAGACAAGATGAATCACTTGGATCCGACTCGCCTTTAATGTAACCTTTGATGATTTCCGCACTTTTGCACTTTTTAAGAGATTATCTTAGTTATAGTAGTAGGGCCCCTCTTTTGAAGGAGAAGATACCCTCAACCTAGTGGCTTGAGTCAACAAGGATACAATTCCAAAGGGTTGGAATATTGGAAGATAATTAATTAAGTTATTAATGCGTAATGTGGTAGGCCCCTCTTTTGAAAGTGACGTTACCCTCGGCTAAGTGGTTTAAGTCAGCAGAGATACAATCCCAAGTAGCCGGGTTAATGTATTAATAGTAGTTTCCATATGAGGGGATCAAGCCATTCGCACCCCCGCCATCCAATACCAGTGGGTATTGAAGGAGGTCCTAGTAAGCTTGACCAAGGTCCTTGCAGGATCTATACACTGAACAAGGCAAGAACCTTACCAAACCATTCCCTTAACCCCCGAACAGGTAGCCAACATATCTCTATATAGACCGTAGATATATGAATGGTGAAAATCTTTATTTTTATATAGACAGTAAAATAATGCCAAGACACCACAGACAAATGATAAGGAAGTTTCACCTTCAACATAAGAAACTAGTTATTAAAGTCATTAATACAAAACCAAATAAAAAGTGCGAAAAGATTAAAAATCAAAAGTATTACATTAAATGCTTGTCTTCAGCAAGTGATGTAAGAGACTTAGGCAAACATGGCCTTTGATTGTCAAGAACTCTTACTATCAATCTTGGATCCCGAGACTACTACACATACTCTAAGATGGATGATGCATGATGTGGGTGTTGTGATGGTGGTGGAGTGTGGGTGAAGTGGGAGAGAGGTGGTTTGCCAAGGGATGCCTTTGAAGTGAACCAAGCACCCCTATTTATAGCCTGTACAGAAGCCCGGACACGGCCCCGTGGCCATCCTCTTTCTCTTTCTTCATTAATTACAATTGTCTGCATTAGGCTCCACACGCCCCCGTGTCCGCTGGGCATGGCCCCGTGTGCAGAAGCGTATCAGTGCTATCAAGATTTGCAATATTTTGCGAATCTTAGCGTTGACCACGGCCCGTGTTGAGCTAGGCACTCCCCCGTGCTGGGAATAGAAGCTTCTATAACTTTGACCTTTCTGCAGACACCTGGGCACGCCCCCGTGTCCGCTGGGCACTGGGCGTGTTCAGCCTTCTGATCTCTTGTTTTCGCTTGGGAAGATGCTGTCGAGGGGTCGGGCATGCCACATTTATCTCTTTTCTTGTATTTATGTTAGATTTAGCTGTATTCTTGCTTCTTTTGTTCATTTAAGCTCTTTTAACCCTGAAAATACAAAAGGAAGACAAAAGCACACTTTTCCAACATTAGTACTAAAAAAAGGTTAGTTTTATGCCTCATTTGATGTAATTTATATGTTGCATTTTGCACACATCAAATGCCCCCACACTTGAATCTTTGCTTGTCCTCAAGCAAAACTCTTTATTATGTGGCTTACACGCCCAAATGGAATGGGTAGAAGAGAAGTTTTGGGCTTGTCTTGAGTGTCGGGAATCCAAGATCTTTATTGGGTTTTATTTTTATGCTATTGACAATCTCATTCGTTATGATTTATTTAGAACGTTTCATAAGAGAAATTACTTATTTGGGCATAACATGCCTCTTTAAAATTCCATTTATATACAAGTTCACATACCTCACGGGAGATCACTCATCACTCGGCCGAAGATGTAATTTTGTGAAACACTCGAGACCGGTATGGAACTTACTTCTACCATTTGCTTGCCAAACAATTAATCCTCCTCCTTTTTAACTATAAACCTTTGTAAATATCAAGAGGACTTGGGGAAGGGTTAGGCTTGGGTTAAAGGTAGGTGGTTTTGGGTTAGTGGTTAGTAAAAAGGGCTAAAAGCATAAAAAGCGTCGGTCGTCGTAAAACTCTTCGTTTTTGTGACTTTTATTCAAACTAAACACTTTCAAACAAAGTTTCTTTAAGGAACTTGTTTGTTTATTGCTAAACTTTTTTTTTGATAAGGAATGTCACAAGAAAACGGAGCTTTTTACTAAGATAAAGGGTTTAAAATGAAAAGGGTTTTGGTGGGTAAAGGGTGTTTGTTTTGTGGGTTTAGAAATGAAAAGGTTTAGGCTCAAAGGAGTTAACTAGGGGGATTTTGGGTAGGTGAAAAAGAAAATGAAAAATAATGGTGTTGAAAGAAAAAGGGTTAGTCCTAATGCCTCCATCATTTACTTACTTGGGTTTAAGTTGGTAAGGACCGGGAATGTATTGTCGTGGCAAGTTCTAGAGTCGTAAGAAACCAAGCGGCTATTCACACAAGAAACGAAAAATGAGCATTTAGTTTAAAGATGTATGCCTGTATGCTCAATAAAGGCTCAAAACTCACTTTTTGTGGGAATGGGTTTATAATGTGATCAAGTATATATAATCAAATTTTAACTAGATTTGTCATGCCGTTTCATAATTTTCTTATGTTGGTTCTTTTTATCACGACGCTATCGGTTGTAAATTTGAAAAAATATAACATTTTTAGAACTTGTTATTCCCAAATTAAACCAAGACAAGTAAAAAACTGAAAAGTTTTTGAAAAAAATTGGGGTGATTAGCGGTTCCAATAGAGTTTTGTGTAAGGCTTGTTATTAGGACTTGCAAATTTCAAGGTTTTATCATCCCCCCCCCCCCACACTTAAATTACACATTGTCCTCAATGTGTCCCAAAAATTAGTTTTAGGTTGATCGAATGTGTAAAAATGTGTTTAAAAACAAAATTTTATGTTACTGGGCGTCTGGACACGGTCCCGTGTTAGTCCGGGCACAGCCCCGTGTTCAGATCGCCAGTATCATAATTAACAGAAGGCTGGGCACGGGGTCGTGTTCAGTGAGCACGGCCCATGTCCAGTTACCTGAACTGGGCGTTTTCTGCAGATCACTGGGCACGGGGGCGTGCTGGGGTGAGCACGGTCCCGTGCTGAACTTGCTGTAATGAAGAAAAATTGTCGGGAGGCTCTGTTTTCGTGCATAGGGTGTGGGTTCAAGTTTCCCTTAGTAACCTCCACCATTTCGAGTGCATTCAACCATTACAACATCATCCAAACACCATTTATTACTTAAAAACCATCATTCATTTAAGAGTGGATTACATAATGTCCTAAAATAAGAAAGCATAAACTAAATCTGGAAAAATAGGTCATGGAAGACAAGAAATCTCAAACCACAAAGAAGTCCTAGCCTAGATACTTTTTATTTTAAGAACAAAACTTCCGAAAAGATAATTTTTTCGGTTGAAAAGGGCATGCAGAACTTCTTCTCCGGCAAGGGCCCCTCACACATCGTTAAGCCATTTTTCTATCTCCCGAGGGAGAAGGAAGTCAGTCTCATTGGCGTCCTCATTTTGAGGGGGTGTGACTTCCACTGGAACCTCTTGTAAGTTGTCAAGAGGAGGTTCCGCGGGGATGTCATCCCACCCGGTGGAGTTAATGACTTCTTGTGCCAAGTTCCAATCTTCTTGGGGAAAGATTGGTTCCATAGGAGGTATTGCAAGAATATTCAACCTTTGGTGCATAAGGTTCATTTCTTGGAAGCTATTCTCTAGCCCCACCGTTAGATAGTTTATACGGTCGATAAGGACTTCTTCTATGGATGTCATTTCGTCGAGATCTTCTCCTAGTGCCATCACATAACGCACGAGGGTTGCTTCGATTGAAGGCCTTCGTTTCCTGCGACTGCTCCTTGAATGTGCTGAAGAGGTTCCATTATTCTGGCTTGACATTCTAAGAAAACAAGTCAAAAAAGTTCAGTTTAATGAAGCAGTACTCCAGCCACGGCCCCGTGGCCACCTCTCTGTAGATTTTTTGAAACAAGGAATCTTATGGTTTTAAATTATTTTCCTGACTTTCGAAGCATTTTTGAGCAGTAATAACATAAAACAGTGTTTGTAAAACTTATTTTATATAAGATTCCTTGAATAAAAACCTAACAATTATAACAATAAAGCTTGAAATCATGGAGATTTCAAGTTTTAATGGAGGTTTTGAGGAGAGAATGAAGAAGAAGGCAATGGACAAAAGTAGAAAAGACAAGATGGTTGTTGAGAACCTTCTTTAGGATATACCTTGTAGGGTATATGTGAAGATCCCGTGTCGGCTGGACACCTTGTAGGGTATATGTGAGGAGGGTTTGTCTTTGGAATGAGTCCAAGTGTGTAGGAATCTTATTGCATTTATAGAAAACGACAGCACGTTGGACACGGTCCCGTGTCGGCTGGACACGGCCCCGTGTGCAGACAAGTTTCTGACACTTTTTGTCAGTATTCTGACCTAAAGTCAGACAAGAATCTTCAGCTGGGCACGGGGGCGAGTTGACCTGGACACGGCCCCGTGGCCAGAGGTTTTTATGAAGTTTCATCTATTTTCAAGGAATTTATCCGGATCGGGTGGTTCCTTACTGGACGGAACAACACCAAAGTGCCTGAGGTACCTTAATTGCCCTAGTTTTAGACAAGAACGCAAGAGGTTATCGGAAAGGGTGAATCCTAAGCTAAATACCGGTGGGCGAGACCAATCTTTATTTCCCTTACCCGGGCTCTCGTTAAAGAAGGTATATATCGAATCGCTCAGGTCTGTGTATGCATCGGCGGAGACCGATGGGTAGTCCTTCACGGCACAATCGACACACGGACGACTATCGCTCAAGTCCTCACAAGAGTTAGAGGTGCTTTCGGGAGCAGCGATGTTGTTGAAATCCGAATGCGATCTCAACAATTCTCCTTGATCGTCGTCTTGAAATGAATTAGTTATTTATGTCTCAAGTTCTCTTATCAATTGGAGAATTATTTCTTCCACTTGAAATAATTCTTCAAGAATCATATCATCTAGAAGAGATGATTGAGAGCGTTTGAGGGAGAGATGGGGATTGTTTTTACTTTCGCCCATCTTAAGGCTACAGGAAAACAATGGGTCTATATAGTGGGGAGTGTAATTTAAAAAATAACATTTTAAATCTTCATGAGATCCGCCACATATTTGACACCACGCACCATAAGAGGAGAGAAAGTAAAAATGATCAGTATCACTCATATTTATGCCAGAAATTACCAACCGTTGGGATCTTACGGTTTCGTTTTCAGTAACTTAAACTTGGGCACGGGGGCGTGTTTAGTGGGTACGGCCCCGTGTTCAGCTACTGTCTGACTTAAAACAGGATTGCCAGTACCAAAGATTGGGCACGGGGGCGTGTTCAGCGGGCACGGCCCCGTGCTGAGCTCTGCAGAAGCTGAAAAATTTAGAAAAATCCTAAAAAAACAGAAAAATAAGAAAAATGATCAGCCCGTTGTTTCCTAAGTTTCTTAAAATCCTTGTGTCCCTGGCAACGACGCAAAAAACTTGGTGTGTGTCGGGTGTATTATGTTTTTCTTTATATTTTAAGCCCTTTTAACACATTAGTCAACTTTTAAATTTATAAAACACGATATTCTACTAACACTAAACACACACATGGGCAAGTGCACCCATCGTGAGCATAGTATAGCGTTGGTAAAATACCGAGGTCGTCCAAGGACACAAGAGCTTTTAATACCGGTTTATCCTCAACGTCTAATCAAATCAAAAGTTTTAGAAAACATTTAAAACATGTAAAATAAAAACTAAAATGCTGAAAAATAAAAATAAAATAAAAAACAGATAGACAAGATGAATCACTTGGATCCGACTCGCCTTTAATGTAACCTTTGATGATTTCCGCACTTTTGCACTTTTTAAGAGATTATCTTAGTTATAGTAGTAGGCCCCTCTTTTGAAGGTGACGATACCCTTAACCCAGTGGTTTGAGTCAGCAAGGATACACTCCCAAAGGGTTGGAATATTGGAAGATAATTAATTAAGTTATTAATGTGTAATGTGGTAGGCCCTTCTTTTGATGGTGACGTTACACTCGGCTAAGTGGTTTGAGTCAGCAGGGATACAATTCCAAGTAGCTGGGTTAATGTATTAATAGTAGTTTACATATGAGGGGATCAAGCCATTCGCACCCCCGCCATCCACTACCAGTGGGTATTGAAGGAGGTCCTAGTAAGCTTGACCTAGGTCCTTGCAGGATTTATACACTGAACAAGGCAAGAACCTTACCAAACCATTCCCTTAACCCCTGACCACGTAGCCAACATATCTCTATATAGACCGTAGATATATGAATGGTGAAAATCTTTTATTTTATATAGACAGTAAAATAATGCCAAGACACCACGGACAAATGATAAGGAAGTTTCACCTTCAACATAAGAAACTAGTTATTAAAGTCATTAATACAAAACCAAATAAAAAGTGCGAAAAGATTAAAAATCAAAAGTATTACATTAAATGCTTGTCTTCACCAAGTGATGTAAGAGACTTAGGCAAACATGGCCTTTGATTGTCAAGAACTCTTACTATCAATCTTGGATCCCGAGACTACTACACACACTCTAAGATGGATGATAGATGATGGTGGTGGATGTGGGTGTTGTGGTGGTGGTGGAGTGTGGGTGAAGTGGGAGAGAGGTGGTTTGTCAAGGGATACCTTTGAAGTGAACCAAGCACCCCTATTTATAGCCTGTACAAAAAACCGTACACGGCCCCGTGGCCATCCTCTTTCTCTTTCTTAATTAATTACAATTGTCTGCATTAGGCTCCACACGCCCCCGTGTCCGCTGGGCACGGCCCCGTGTGCAGAAGTGTATCTGTACTATCAAGATTTGCAAGATTTTGCGAATCGTAGCATTGACCACGGCCCATGTTGAGCTGGGCACGCCCCCGTGTCCGCTGCAGACACCTGGCACCGCCCCCGTGTCCGCTGGGCACGTGGCCGTGGTCTGCCTTCTGATCTCTTGTTTTTTCTTGGAAAGATGTTGTCGAGGGGTGGGGCATGCCACGTTTATTCCTTTTCTTTGTATTTATGTTAGATTTGGCTGCATATTTGTTACTTTTGTTCAATTAAGCTCATTTGGTCCTAAAAATACAAAAGGAAGACAAAAGCACAATTTTTCCAACATTAGTACTAAAACATGGTTAGTTTTATGCCTTATTTGATGTAATTTATATGTTTCATTTTACACACATCAAGGGTTCAGCGGTTGGAGGTGATGGTGGTCCAAAGGCCAAGAAAGCAAAGAAGGCCAAAAAAGGTAAAAGTGATGGTTCTGGGGCTTCTAAGCCCCCTGTTGATGTTTGAACAATATATTCGTAACTTTCTTAGAACTTTAAAATAATTTGATGGTTTCTATGCTTTTAAACTTCTTACTTTGGAGGGAACCGTTTAGGTCCTTATGATGGTTGAAGCCTTAGAGGCTTTGTTGGACGATTAGTAGGTTTAAAGGCCCTTAAGGCCCCTTATGTTATGTTTTAACCTTTAGTACTTGTGTTCTGTGGTTATCTTTTGTGTTGCCCTTATTTTGTGTTGTATATTTTTTGAAACATTTTGGTCAAGCAATTTGAAGCCTTCAAGGCTTGTTGCTTGATGTTTGCAGCTTGGTGCTTTACTAAGCACTTTTGATTCAGTTTGATACCACATTTTGTTTTTGTGTTGTTGTTTTGGTCCCTTCCTTGTGCTTTGTTTATGAAATTGTCTTTGTTGGTTTTGTGTTATCCTTATGTTATCTATACCTTGAAGGGTTCAGTGCTGCGGTCACTTAGCCTTGGTATTTTTAACAAGGCATTACACTTATCCTATCTATCATCTTTCTTGGTTTGATTTTGGTTCGTAAGCCTATGGATTATGGTTTGTTTTTTTTGAAGATTTTCTAAGGCTTAAGGAACATTTGGTGAAGGCTGCTCAGACCCGTCTATGAGACAAGTTTGTTTAAAAAATATATAAGTCTCATGGAGTTGTATTGATGTAGGAACTCACCCCTTATATAGGTTCATTCAACCCTTGAAACTATTGAGTGATGTGGCCTGGGAGCTCATCCCCTTATATGACCCATGTCATGGAGTTTTTTGCTAGGTTCTCAACCTGATCATAGGATAAAAAGACAAGTTTTAACAAGAACCTCGTTGTTCATTCATCAAAGTGTGCAAATTACAAAGGAACAAAAACAACACTTTGCCAATTTTTACTATCACATGTTTTCTAAACATGGAATATTTTAAGGTTTTTGCCGTTCCAATGCCTGGGAAGCTTTTTGCCATTTGAGTCAGCTAGCTTGTAGGATCCTCCCTTGTGGGCTTCGAGGATGGCATATGGTCCTTTCCATTTGGGACCAAGTTTTCCTTAGCTTTCCTTCTTGCTTGCTTCATTGTTTCTGAGGACTAAGTCACCAGGCTGGAATCGTTCATGCTTTACCCTGGCATTGTAGTAGGATTCCATATTTTGTTTATACCTTGCTTCTTGAATGGCTGCTTGATCTCGTACTTCTTCTAGGAGTTCCAAGTTCAACATCGTCTCTTTCTTATTTGCTTCTAGATCAATGTTGAGCGTTCTCTTTGTTGTAACTCCTATTTCTACTGGGATTACGGCTTCGGATCCGAACACCAAGCTATAAGGTGTTTTCTTGTGACTTGTTTTTTCAGTGGTTCTTATTGCCCATAACACGTTTGGGAGTTCTTCAAGCCAATTGGTGTCGTGCTTTCCCAATCGTGTTTTGATGCCCTCAACAATGCTTCGATTTGTTCTTTCAACCTGGCCATTGGATTGAGGATAGGCTACTGAGCTGGAGACTTGTGTTATTCGGAACTCTTTGCACCATATGCTGAAAGGCTTGTCAGCAAACTGTTTTCCATTGTCCGTGACCAATACTCCTGGCAACCCAAATCGGCAAATGATGCTTTCCCACACAAAATCAATAATTTGGTTTCCTGTTATTTTTGCTAGTGGTTTCACTTCCAGCCAATTGGTGAAGTAGTCAACCGCTACTAGGAGGAATTTGAATCTTCCTTTGGCCTGAGGGAATGGTCCAACAATGTCCATTCCCCATTTGTGGAATGGCCAGGCAGATGAATGGGAACCAAGACATGCTTTGGGCTTTATGGCACTAGAGCATGTATTTGACAGGCTTCACATTTTTTCAATTGTTCGTTTACATCTCGATGCATGGTGGGCCAAAAGTATCCAAGGTTCATCAACTTTGAAACTACTGACCTTGGGCCGAAATGAGCTCCACAAATTCCTTTATGAACCTCCTTGATCAAGTATTGACTTTGTTCCGGGCCAACACAACGAAGCAATGTTGCAAGGTATCCTTTTTTGTACAGGATATTCTCTTGCAACACATATTGTCTTGACTTTATTCGAACCCTTTCAGCTTCTACTTGATCCTTTGGTAGTTCACCACTTGTGAGGAATTTGATCAATGGGGTTATCTAATTTGTGCCTTCTTCAGTGATGACATCTTATACTTCGAGTTGGAGCGATGATTGCTTCAGCACTTCAACCAATACCTTTTTTGTGAGATGGGCAAAAGTTAACGAAGCAAGTTTGCTTAATGCATCAGCCTTTTTGTTTTGTGATCTTGGATTGTGCATGCTTCAAATGAATTCATAAGCACGTTTACCTTTTCACAATATTTCTTCATATTTGGTTCTTTCACCATATAATTGTCACTTACTTGGTTTGAAACAAGTAACGAGTCTGTGAAGACTTGAAGCTTTTTGACACCCATTTTTCTAGCAAGCTTGAGTCCAGTGCTTAATGCTTCATACTCAGCTTCGTTGTTTGTAGTCTGAAATTTAAGATGAAGGGCATACGTTAATTCCAATTCATTTGGATCAATTAGAACCAGCCATGCCCCTGACCCTTCAATGCTTGAAGCTCCGTCGGTGAAGAGCTTCCACGTATGGGGGTTGGAGGGTTCAGTGGAAGCTGTGTTAACTTCCTTGATTGTTTCTTTAGGCATTTCCAAAATGAAATCAGCCAAGATTTGGGCTTTCACAACTTTTATTGGAACATAGGTGATGTTGTGCTCACCTAGTTCCACAGCCCATTTGGCTAAACGTCCAGAAGTTTTGGGTTTTTGAAGCACATTTTTGATTGGTTGGTCCGTGACTACTCGTATGGGATGTGCTTGAAAGTATCTCCGAAGCCTTCTGGCTGTTTTGACTAGTGCAAGAGCAAGTTTTTCAAGTGGGGGGTATTTGGTCTCTGCCAATTTCAATGTTTTACTGAAGAAGTAAACAGGTACCTGAGCCTTATTCCTTTCGATGGTCAGGACTGCACTGATTGCTTCACGGCGATTGATAGATAGACAGAGATCAATTCCCCTGTTTTAGGTGCTGCAATGTTTTGTAGTGAAGCCAGGTGCTGCTTCATTTGGTTGAAGGCTTCCTTTGCTTCTTCTGTCCATTTGAAGTCCCTTTTGTTTGTACACCCTTGAAGGGTTTTGAAAAAGGAAGGGACATTTCTGCCAGCTTAGAGGTAAAACGCTTCAAGGCTGCCAACTTACCGTTCAAGCTTTCAACCTCTTTTTTGCTTTGTGGGGACTTTGTATCCAGGATAGCTTTGACCTTTTTGGGATAGGCTTTTATGCTTTGCTTGCCCACAATGTGCCCCAAGAACTTTCTTTCCTCGAACCCAAACGAGCATTTTACCGGGTTTAACTTCATGTTTATCTTTCTAATATTTCGAAACATTTCTTGAATGTCGTCAAGCATCTGGCCCTCAGTCTTGCTTTTAATTACCAGGTCATCCACATAAGCTTCCATGTTTCTTCCGATTGTTCAACAAATGCTTTGTCAACCAAACGTTGGTAAGTTGCACCTGCATTTTTCAGGCCAAAAGGCATCTTTTGGTAGCAAAAAATACCTTTGTTGGTATGAAAGGCCGTTTTATCTTCATCTTTTTTTTTCATTTGGATTTGGTGATAGCCTTTATATGCATCAAGGAAGCACTTGAATGGGAACCCCGTGAGTGAGTCCACCTTGAGATCAATCTCGGGCAAAGGATAACAATCCTTTGGGCAGGCCTTATTCAAGTCCTTGAAATCTATGCACATTCTCCATAACCCATTGGGTTTCTTGACCATTACAGGGTTGGCTATCCAAGAGTGGTACTTGACTTCTTGGAGTATCCCGGCTTGTACCAACCCTTCAACCTCTTTGCATGTAGCTGCAATTTGATCAGGGGCAAGAGTCCTTTTTTGTTGAACAATGGGTTTTACATTTGAGGGAATTTTGAGTTCATGCTCAGCAATTTCCCTAGGGATGCCGGTCATATCATCAGGACACCATGCAAAGATGTCCATGTTATGGGTTAGCAATTTCTTGAGGTACGAGAGAGTTTCTTGAGTGAGGTTGGTGTTAACCCTTATCCTTTGTTCAGGATACTTAGGGTTAATGGCCCAACCTTGCTCTTCACTCTCATTTTTTCCTGAGCTTTCTCCTTTAACCATAAAGGCTTCATAGGTCGGTTGAAGGGTTGCAATTCCTTTTTTGGCGGGGAACTTAACAATGCCTTGGCCAACAGAGACAGCCATGCTAAATTCACTTTGACCTGGCCTCCCTATGATAACATCGTAGGTGGAAGGCATATTGATCACGATGAATATGAGTGGCTTTGTTCTTTCCATTTCACCTTCCTTGAAACAAACGTCAAGTGTCAGTTTCCCTAAAGGCTTGATGGGGATATCAGCGATGCCTTTGATGGATGACTCAGCTGGTTGAAGCCTTGAACGCTCCTGGTTATGGAGTTGGTTGAAGTATTTTTCGAACATTATTTCTGTTGCTGCACCCATGTCAATGTATGCTTTACTTGTTTTCAACATCCCCACAGTGGCTTCAACTACCAAAGGGTTTGAATGAAGCCCCTTTTGTGGGGGTGGGAAGCATAAGCATTGAAGTTCCCAAGCTTCCAGGCATTGCCGCTTGGTAGGAGTTCAGTGACATTCACCATGTTCACTTCTTTGCTTTTTCCATCAGCCATCTTATCTTTTACCCCCTTGACCAGGTGGGCAAGTTCTCCAGACTTGACTGCTTCTTTGATTCTCTTTTTTAGTTGAAAACAATGATTGGTATGATGGACCTTCTCTTCATGGAACTCACAAAACTGGGTAGAATTTTCATTTCTTTTGCTCTTGGGCAGGGGTCTTGGTGGTCGGAAGTTATGCTTGACTTCTTCGGTGGCAATTATTTCTTAAGGAGTATTGGTCAAGGCTGTGAAGTTCACGACCTTGTCCTTGCTTGAAGGGTTTCGACCTTCAGACCTTCGATGGTCTAAGCTTCAAGAGCGTCTATCATAAGAACCAAAGTTGCCTCTTTTTCGATTGGGGCTGTTGTGCCTCCAACTGAGACCCCTCTTTCTTTGTTCCTTGATGTCAACTACTTCTTCTCCCCTGATGTGAGTTTCAGCCCTTTCAAGGGCTTCCTCCAAGGTTTTGGGCAGGCACCTGTTAAAATCCCTGGTGAGGTACTTAGAGGTGATTGCATTCATGAAGCCTGCAACCATCATCTTCTCATCAGCTCCCACAAACGTCAAACCTTCCTTTTTGTATCTCTTGATGAAATCCCTGAGGCTTTCATCATCCTTTTGTTTGATCTGGAATATCACAATGGCATCTTTCACATATATCCTTTGCTGTGAAAAGTTAGCCAAGAATCCTTTGCATAAATCAGCGAAGGTTCGAATGCTTCTGGCTGGTGAGTCATTAAACCAGATCCGAGCATGTCCAACGAGAGTTTACATGAACATCAAGCAGCATTCAGCGTTGGACCATTTCTCTATCCTTGATGCTCCTGTAAAGATCTGGAGATGATCTTCTGGATCCTCCGTTCCATCATAGGTTCGTATGTGGGAGGGCATTTTTATCCTGGTTTGAAAGTCATAATCGGCGATTTGCTGAGAAAAGCATGACAAATTACTTGGTTTGTATGGTTTGGCCAAATCCTCTTCCATTCTTTTACCTGGGTTGTTGTTGGTGTTCCCATGAGAAGCCAGCACTAGATTGATGAAATGCTGCCAAGGGAAGCTTTCCATCATTTGGGCCATTATTTGTGGCATGAGGTTGAAGCCTTGAAGGCTTTCGGGTACAACTGTAGAGTTTACTCCTAAAGAAGCACTCATGACGGCACTTCGTGCCAAAGGGAGAACGGACAAAACTTGCTCCCATGAGGTTGTTGCTGGAGGTGGAAGGGTTGCAACAGGAGATTACAACAACTGATCCAATGTTAGCCCGTGCCCCAATGGTGCACCGGTGCAACTGGCTGAGAAGAAAATAGAGGAAAAGATGTCGGATCTGGCCTTGTGTACGCATATGGACTGGGATTTGGAGGTGGATGGCTAGGACTAGCTTCATTCCTTGACACAGCTAGTTGTGAGCTTGTGAAAGGAAGAACAGGAGGTCCAGGAGATAATGACAGTTCTGGCTCGTCATAATCCAGCCGAATCCTTACTCCTTTTTCTCTTTCCCTGCTCACGTATTGGTTAAGGAGAGACCTTAACTGTAAGAAGTTATTAGCAACCCCTTCAGGGGTAAGGTCAATTCGTGAGGGAGTGTTGGAAGCACCGACATTAGGAGATGGAACTCCTGAACGAGACGGGGTCGGTGTTTGGAAGGAGAGAAACTCGGGGTATGTTGCTCCTGTTGGAGTACTCCCCGGTGTTGAGAAAGAAGTAGGTATAGCCACATGAGTTTGGATAGTGTTGGGGGTAGAGGTACGTGGAACCTGATTTACCTCTCTCGGAGATTCTCCTTCGGACATGATGATTTCAGAAAGAATGGAGCTACACTACTGGTCTTCTTTTTGAGAAAAATGACTGGCGTAGCCCCACGGTGGGCGCCAACTTGTTGTTGCAAGAAATACGAGACCTTGAGTAGTGGACGGACTGGTTAGGCAAAAGGGTTCAAGAGTTGAAGTTTTCCTAACGCAGGTCGTGGAGTCCCCCTATGTTTGCTAGACGTAGAAGGAGGTTCACTAGTTGTGTTTATTATTTACTTAAGATCCTCGGCTGAAGGAGGTTCAGCCTCAGATGCAATGGTAAGTAAGTTGTATGATTGTAAGTGGAGAAGAGAAACATGCAAGAAGCAAATTCTTGAAAGACAAGAAGAGAGATCAGAGATCCAAGAAGATCTTGAATAATCCGAAATGTCCTAAGTGAATGAAGTGAGATGCCTTTTATAGAGAAGGTTTTCTCCCAAAGGGGAAACCTTTGACATAGTGAACCTTGTTGCAGTAGGAGGCTTACCCTTTTAGGGGTTGAAGGCTTTGGACCTGCGGACAAAAGGTTGTTTCCTTTTATACACGTTACTTTTGCGGCTGAGTTGGTGAGATGCCAGTTGATGTGACTAATTACTGTGCTTGTTTTCTTCTGCTCACACTGCTTCGCGGGCTCTGAACCTTTTAACCGTTCAACCTCTCTAGCTATCATGAGTTTTTAGTCATGTTATTGAAGCTTGAGCTACCCCCGTCGTCATCTTGGTTTGAAAGTTTGAGTAGTAGTACAAGGTAGTACTCCTAATGGAGTTGTTAAACGGAAGGAAATGTTGCTACAATTGGTAGTTGAGTCTATGTTTGGCTATTGGGTTGGTTATGTACCATTAGAATGAAATTTAACAAATTTGTTTGTTGGATATCTCTCTCGTCATTTTTTTATGAAAGAATCTTTGATTTCACTTAGATTATCATAAGCATTGGAAAACGCCTCGAGTTTGACCATGAATATCTCAGCATTTGACCTTCACCCAAATTTAAAAGGACTAGCAAGATCCTAGTGTAGGCAATTTCTGATGAGTCCTTAAGTGCACTACTTGTGGTCTCATAACCTCTATTTACTAGTGACTAAGGATATCTACGCTCGGGCATAGTATTTCTTTCACCATCCATTGTCATCGATGGTGTCTTAAGGCCTCAAGAACCGTCTTGAGATTGTTTTAATGAAGACTTAATAGTTCTTGCCTCATCAATTTGTGAATTACAATCAAGATCAATAAAACTAGCCTCCTTTGGATATTGGATAAGTAACATATCAACTAATTATCTAATCATCTCTTTAATTAATGGGGTTGGTAAAGAGTGTGATTCATGGGTACGTGGTGATGTTGTAATGCCATGATTAAGGTTTTGAAGTTACTTAAGTGTATGGATGGCTAAAGGTGATGAAATTTGATCCATCATAGGAGACTATACCTTTTCTTTAATCTTAACCTAAACTGGGGTTATGACTAGAGGTATGGTTTACATTTATGGTGGTTTGGATAAGAGAATAGGCCAAAGGGGTGTTGAGGAAGTAAACAAACTCTTCATTCTCTTTCTTAAGTATTGTGTAGGGGCCTCACTTTCCTACACATGAGACCTATGTCTCTTGGTTTATTCTTTAGATTTGGTATACTTAGAGTTGAGTTCATGAGCAAGTTAGCTTATTGGAACATTATGCGGATCAATACGGTAGGGAGATGAAGGCTCTTGTGGCACCAAGTTTGTAGCCAAGTCATTTATATGGGCATGTTTTGGTTGCAACGTTTTATCTAAGGATGACAATGAGAGGTTATTGGTGATCCAAGATTCATACTTGATCGTAAAGTTATGTTTCATACGTGACCCAGTACCCTTTGGGTATTTGTCAGGTAATTACCGATTGCATATTCGGTATACTCATTACTTTATTAAAATATGATTGTGAAGTACTTTCTTTTTCCTTTTCATTCTATTTTTTTATAATCCTATTTTTTGAACAACTACAATGATACATAACCTATAAATCATCATCACCATGAAATGTTTGAAATATCTAAAGTATGTAACTTTCATGATCATATAAATTTCAAAAGATCATTGTGTACTACGTAGCATACAAATATAAATATAAGTAATATCATGAAAGTACATGTCTCAAAAGAAAAGGTTCATTGTAATGAAAAGACATTACCAGACAATGTTAAAGCGAAAATACAAATAAAAAATTTGGGTATATGGTTTCGGGTTATCAGGTTGGGTATTACCTAATCTTATACCCGTCTTATACCAGCAAAATGTTTTTTTCTATCTCATACTTGAATACTCGTCCTAGATATTTTGATTTTAAGTATTCTAGTCAGGCTCAAGTTCTTTTGATATCCGTAATTTTGTCAAACATTGTTGCCCCCACCCTTAAGTATTGTCAAACAATGTTGCTCCCACCCTTGAGTATCCACTGAGTTTACTCAAGCTAGTAAAGACCTTTGTTGTTTCTACCTTGATAGGGAATAACATACTATTAGTAAGAAAATTTTAGTATAAGTTTTCGATGCAATACATGATAAGTGTCCGTTGCTTATTAACATATAGGGTATGTTTGGCAAAAGTAGCTGGTGGGTGGTGGCTGAAAGCTGATAGCTGGTGTCTTGTAGCTGTAGCTTTTTTGATATATTTGGTGTTTGGGAGAGTAGCTAGAGCTTTTAATAAAATGTATAAAATGACCAAAATGGACATAACTAAAAATTTAAAAAGATTATGCATTAAAAAGATCATTATATTTAGAGGTTAAAATAGTTATTGTTTCCCTAAAAGCTTGTAGCTCCTTCTAAACACTACTAGTAGGAGCTTTCAACCAAAAGCTTCAAGCTCTTAACCTAAAAGCTTCAAGCTCCTTCAACCAAATAAGGCTTTTTATTGAGTATGAGTTTTTTCTTAAAATCTTAAACCTAGAAGCTTCTAAAAGATCTATGCCAAACATACTCATAATCTATTATATATAATAAATGTGTTAAATTTTGCTGATGTGTCAAGCTATGAGGGCATCTAAATGTGGGTTTTGGCTCCAAAAATTTGGGTATCTTTATTCATTATATGGGTACACACGGGATCCATTTTATGACCCGCTATTTAAATGTCTGAAAACCTAATTCTCTATCTCTTTTACTGCTCCGCATCTTTTTTACCTAAATCTTCAGCCGCTTCCATTCTTCTCCTTCACGCTTTCTCTTTTCTCCAAACCTAAATCATGTTCTTCAATTCCGATCATCGAATCTGGATCCTCAAATTCATGTAATCTCCATCATTTGCCCCATTGAATTCACACAAATCCGATACAATTAACGATCAAATCGTTCTGTTAGGGTTCAGTTGTTCTATATCTGTTAATTTTTATCATCTTTTCATCATCATGGCATTAAGAATAGGAGATTTGAAGTTAGATCTGATTCTAATCTTGCTGGAAAAGGTATATCTTTTTTTATATTTTTTTATTTGGATGTGAATATGATTTTGTTTATTATATATAAGTGGACTAGGTTAATGCCCGCGTAATACGCGGGCTTCAACCAAAACCATATTATTTACTTTGAAATGAAATATTCTGTACAAATACATACATTGGAAGAAAAATACAAAAAACCATTCAAATGCCGGAAAAAAACTTACTTGTAGACTACATTTGTTGTTTTACTCGTTACCTTCCCATCTTTGTCTAGTTAAACGCGGCTTCAACAAATGTAAATAATGACACTTTTCACATACTATATCATTCAATGATTTCGCATCAAACGTTCAATATGTATGATCTAAAACGCCACCTACACGAATAAGCTTTTACCCTCTTACAGCGTGACATTTGAAGATTTTAAAGAATAATAAAAAGATTCAAGAATCACCTGCTGTCATGGGACTTGATTCTCACGGTTTCTCAGTTGGTTCCACATCCATTACCGTAACATCGCCGACATCAGCCTCCACCTCTATCATAGTTTCGTCCCTATCTGCTGCCACTGCCACGGGCGAGGTTCCATTTTCCATGACAGTTTCAGATTGATGCATGTTCGGGTTTGAAGCCTTGGTTACTTTGTTAACCCCGTTATGTCATCAGTGATGATGGATAAGGGTCAGTAGAGATGGTCAAGGTTGATGTCACCGACAAATTCTGTAAAAACAATGTTTACAATAAATCATCATTGTTAGCAAAATCAGCTACTCTGCAAGTTCAATTGTATAATGGTGCGGATTCAATATTGTAAAAGGCCACAAATCACAATGTGTCGATTGAATTACCTTTTCTAAGGCCAGGGCAAGCTTTGAAAGATTTAGAATCAAGATTCGTGCATCAAGAATAATCTGTTCATCCAAAACAAAAAAAACAAAAAACAAAAGCTAATCAGAAATTCGAGCGTGCAGTTTACCAAGTGGGATCAAATCATCATCACAAATAATATTAACACTTACCTCACATAGCCTTTGTAGGGTAAACGGTGGGGCATCAATGAAACTACGAAGAGTTGCACGACATAGTCAAACGAATGTAAGTTCTTCATTAGTCAAAAGAAATTTTTACAAAGAACTAAATATAATGATGTTATAAATCGTTGAAAGGCTGGCTTAAAAATAAATTCTTCAAAAATAAATTTTACAAAGAACTGAATATAATGAGTGTGGAAGTATCATCATCCAACCTTTTTGCCAACTCAGCGTATGTCTCTCCTAGTGATATCTTTTGTTCCAATCTGCTCATTTTTGCCTGAGGATCCTCGGAAATGACCTATAATAAAAAACGAGTAAACGAAGAATAAGACATAAAAATGACCTATAATAAAAAATGATTAAAAGAAGAATAAGACTTATGAACATAAATTAATCTGGAAAAAGGTGTTTCTGGATGATCCAACCCAACCTTCTCCGACCCATAACAAAAGATTACCCAATCTGGTCTTTACACTGATCTTTACACTATAGGTTGCTTAAAGTACCATCAGTGTATGAGCTATAAGCTGAGGTAAATGTTATAGTTTATTTAATAAAACATTATGATTAAAATCTTGGTTTTTCAAAAAAAAAAAGTGAGGCGCATTGAGGCGATAGGGTCCCCAAAGCCTAGGCAAAGGTGCATGCATCACGTACGTGAGGCGCAAGGTATTTATATAACATTTTTTATATATTTCTCAAATGTTTCTATGGTCGCTTACCCAAAATTGATGTACCTCATGCTGCTATTGCCAAAATGAAGCGATACTTTTCTCTTGTTCATTAAGGTTACTATGTGAATCCACAAGTATGTCACCAACTTTGATTGAAGCTACTCTAATCAGCTGCATAAACATCAATACATTATAAAAAAAAAATAATTCCTTTATTCTTTTAAGAAACATAAACCATTAAACATTTAATCTCTCGCAACGTTGAAGTAAATTTAACTTACTCACACTTTTTAAGGGTCAACAACTTTAGAATATATATTGTCCAATTATGCCTCTGAATGGTCACCAAACCCTTAGCTAGATCAAATATAGATTCAATTCCATCATTATGTACATCCTTTATCTTTTTACCTTCATTTGAAGCTCTTTATTGGCCTATCCAAACATAAAGCAAGCTCCATATCCTGTTCGATTGCTTAATTTTGTGAACGAAGTGCTTGAACCTGTTGCTCAATGGACTGCATCGATGATAGCTTCTTCTGTAGATCCAAGATCTGCGCCTGAGTTAAACTTTATGAAGACGTATCAAATGGAATTTTATTTAACATACACATTATCAATTAAGATAATGCTACCAATATAGATATATAAAAAAATAAAGTTCAAATATTCCCATGCGAAAGAAACTTACAATGTTGCCACATATCTCCAGCATATTCTTGCCCCTTCTTTGTTGCTTGGCGGTCTTCTTTGCCCCTTTCTTGAAGGTGTCAAAGTGTTGAATCCACCAGGCTTACATTGGTCAAAATCACTGCATACTATGAAAACAAACAAATTAAAAAAGTGGTTAGGCAATTGGTTCGGCGTATATAAGTGAGTTCAAAGTTCCAAATCATAGCCTGACTCGTTAAACCGTTAAACCTCCAAAACCAAACCGTGAACCAAAACTGTACATATTTAAAACTGGCCGAACCTGCTGACTTGCTACAGTTAGACAGTTTGATCAACTTTAATGGTTTAGTATGACCTTTACATACTATTGACTTAAAAACTCGATTGTGTAATGCTAAAATTTTGCGCAAGTTAAAAGATAAATTATATAACACAAAGAAAAAATTAAAGGCAGTTGGTGTATTTTTAGGTACGTAGGCCAAATACATCGGGACATCAAGAGCATATTCAACGTATTGCTCAAATCTGATGCTATCAAACCGAGGGAGTATTAGTATACACTATAAAGTTTTAACTTTATTGGATATGCAAATAAAATAAAATCATAGCAAACTTACCCAAAAGAATCATCAAAGACAAAAGGAAGCATTCCGGCACGATTGTTATCAGTATCCGTGCAAGTTTGCCTGGTAAAAAATAAAAATTAGCATTCTCTATATCTTTACATATTTATTAACCGAATAAATTATTTAGGATGTAGCAGAAAATAACCTCCTCATGCTGAGATAACCGTTTGGCTTTCCTTTTGTAAACAGTGAATTAGCAAATAGTGTTGTAGCAATCCGATTCATTGTAAAGTAGTGAGATACATAATCCCACATATCATTGTAAATAATATGGTTTTTTTATTAAAACGATTTAGGAGACTTAATCATTAAAAATTCACTTTTGGCGACTTTCGACCCATTTTCAGTTTGATCAGTTAGAGATACATGACCCGAGTTTGACCCATTATAAAAAAAAACTACAGCGACAAATGAACATGTCAAAAGATACTCACGGGTTGTAAAGCGAGACCAGCATGAAATTTTCGTGACATGTCAGCTTCAGAAGAAAAATCAAGATTAACCTATCAAATACAAAGATTAAATCAAGAATTATTTCCCGAAAAAGAACATGCAGCTTTTGACCATTGACCTAACATGTAGTCGAAACCAGAAGATCTCACCTGAACGGTACATGTCCTGAACATCATGTCAAGTCCAAGAGAACCGACTTTAGGCATGTAATTCCTCATAATCTTCGTATTTTCCCTGAGCCAACATAAAACGTTAGCATATTTCACTTTTTACTAATTATTAATATATTAGCATTACCATTGAACTTATGATCCAAGTTGGATAGATAAGAAGTCAACTCATAGCATTACAAAATTATCAATAGATAAATTTGTAGCTTTTTACCTTGGGCATTATAGGTATATCTTTTCGTTCCCATTTTGGCTGGAAACCAATTCCTATAAACCCAATTCCCATCTCTTCTGCAACAGCTTTAACCTGTAAAGTAAGACAGCTGTCAATCTCAAGACATGGTAAATCGTACATGACTCTGCATAAGGTGCAAATAATAAAAAAAATACATTCCCATCTAAATGGAAGAATTGGATTATGGTTTCATACCCTTTATCACCTGGCCAATGCCAAGCTCTATCATTATCATCATTATCAATAAATAAAGCAGCTAGGAAAATCAAACGGAATTAACATCTGAAGTTTTGAACATCAACCTTACCTTCCTTGTTGTCACCAATATCCGACCCCAAACCACAACTCACCAAAAATTCGATCCACCACCAAACCCTAATTGATTAAACGGTGAGATATATGAACAGAGGACGTCGGCGAAGAGATATGACAGCGGCCACTTCGAGACCCCAACAAAGCCACCGATTGAAGAAATCATTGGATTAAGGTATAAACAGAGTGAAGATGAATATATTGATTAGTGTTTCTCCAATACATGAAAAAGTTTGATCGAGGTTAGGATTTATGATAAGATGGTGCAGAGAAGAATGATAACCAGATGAAAGGATCGATGATTGAGATCCTGAGGACGCGATTTCGCGTTAGGGTTTTGATTTGAAAGAAGGAATGGTAATTGAGAGAGAGTGTATAAAAGAAACGTATATAAGAAGAAGCGTATGTGAGAAGCCAGATTCAATCCTCCCCTATGAGCTATGCCAAGTGTACAATGATGTGGCTGCTTATTTGGCTTAAACCAATGGGTGACATGTGTCCCCCAATGCTTTTGTTTATTATATATATAGATTTGTGCACTAAAACAATCAATATTAGTTAAACGAGTATAATCAAAAAGAAATTTAGAAATTGAAAGAGAGCTTCTTGATTTGAAGAAGAAAGAACTTGCTTTAAGGAGGGAAGGGAAAGTGGATGAGGCGGATCAAGAATTAGCGAAAGGGAAAGCTCTCAAACAACGACTTGACGAACTGGAAAGTGGCTCGAAAGTCAACATGCGTGGCAAGTATTATTATTTGCAGGCACAAAGGATAACGAATTCTGAGCCTAAACGATTAACAGTTGTGAGAAACTATTTTTCACTCGATGTATACTCTTATAATATGATGTTAAGGAAATTATGTATTAAACAAGTGGATGATGCTTCTAAGTTGTTTCAAAATTTATGCCAAAAGGGGTATGAATTGAATCGGTGGACTTATGAAAGTATGGTGCATGGGTTTTTATAGAATTGGTCAGAAAATCAATTCTGAAATTTGGGTCGAAGGGATTATGAAACAAGTCAGATCCAATCTGTCCACTTATGCACAATACAAATAAACCAACACTCCCACATCAGCCTGATGGATATGAAACATTGATGTGGTTTTTTTTTTATCAAACCCAATGTCTAATGCTATAATTTTTTCTTGAAAACAGGTGGCAGAAGAAGAACGGCACAAAAATATCAACCCTTAGACCGGAAGGAGTTGTACCACCAATACATGTACGTGTTATACACAAATGGAATCCAACTTTTAGAGACGACAAAACATGCTACGTGTTGGTTGGTCGACCGACAGGTACCCTTATTTGCCTCAAATGTTTACACTGCACTCATTATATAATTACACCCACCAAAATAGAAACATAAGTGTTTATGAAAACACAAGTTAATTCTGCAATTACTCATGCTTTAATGGTAAGGAAGGGTCATTTTGGTGGATAGCAAAAGGTAAAAGCTGCATCAATGACTTTTGAGGTCCATTAAAATAGAATTTGATGGTTAAATCATAAATCGCTAAAATAAACCTTAACAAGTCTAAACCTTTTTGACAAAACAAGATTATTCTTAAGACTTTAGACAAATAGACTATAGGTATAAAAAAAATGACTGAGTCACTTGATACTATAGGTACAAGTTTTAAAGTTAGATGAAAAAACATCCTCTTTTTTGATGATAAATTCAACTTTACGTATTAGTAATATGTTTGGTATAAATGATGTTTAGTTCTTACTCTTATTTCAATTTTTAACGCTTTCTTCTATGCTTCAGATGTCGAGATGTGACCGCAATATGACCGGCTTGGAGGCATGTACTACCACCATGCCACATGAGATGACACATTCGGCGCCTTTTGCACCACGGTACTTGGATTTGGGAGACTGTAACTGCATTTGTGATTATTGTGGTTCGTTGTATTGGTTTAGCGAGCGAAAAATATCGTCTCCTTTGAGTTGCATACTAAGACCAAAGTACACGTCTAATTTTGTAATGACTATAATGGGGAAAAAAATTTCAGAAGCCGTAAATCTGTTTATCATACATTAATGCTATGCTTTGTGTTTTTTAAATGATGAGAGTATTAATCTTTTATAAAATCAGGGAGGAAAAAGACGGTAGCGAGCAAAGGCAAGACTAAGGCGGCTAAAGATCCCCACAAGCGAAAGAGACCTCCAAGTGCACTATTTGTTGTCCTTTATGTATTTACTAAAACTAAAAAATGTATGTTATGTTGACTGTCTGATATATAATGTTGTTGATTCCGGTCATCTTCTTTTTCAGTAAGGAGTTTAGGATAACATGTAAGAAAGAAAATGCTAACATCAATGCTGTGTCGGCTGTATGTACTTGTGTGAGGTTAAGATCTTCGTTTTGCAGTTATATTTGATGTATTTGTTACCCTAGTAGGTTGGGAAAGTTGGTGGAGAGAAGTTGAAATCCATGAGTGCAACTGTAAGTGAGCTTAATGCGTGTCATATGAATCAAGGTTTCTTTTTTTTGTTAGCGTAGGATATGTATGTGCTGATGTGCATAAGAATTTGAAGTATCCTGAAAATTTTGTGTGAAAATGATGATATGAGTTTACCCATTTTACATATTGTTGGCAGTGTAAAGCTGAATATGAAGCCAAATGTATTGCACATGGGAAGTCTAGGTATGAAAAACTTATGAAAGCATACATATTTTTTCACCCACGGTCAGCTGTATGTTGCTTTTTCACCCACGGTCAGCTGTATGTTGCTTTATCCAGAGTACATATCTAAGTTAATTTCGATTGAGTATTATATATTATATTTCTAATGGTATGTACTATTGGACTTTATTAAAGTTATTCAATACTAAGACCAATAGTATACATTAAAACAGTCAAAATTTTCATTTAGTATCTATTATTATTATATATAATAAACATGAACAAATTTGCTGACATGTCGCAATATTTGTCACGGCCCCCGACCCGGTTTGACCCGTTTCAGGAGCCGCGGGACAGAAAATCCCGTGGTATTTATTTAACAGCGGAAGATTTCTTCAGGATCTTTTTAAAACTGCAATTTCCCGATTATTTTATTTCACAATTCGGGATAAAACCCCGGAAATTTACAATCATATGATTTCACGGAGAAACCTTTATTTTACAAAACATGTTTCTTTATTTTATTTTGAGCCACTTCCTTAAGCTTGTAGTGCTTCACGGCACTTTTCTTGGATCACAACAGATCACCTGAAACATGTTTGAAAAAGGTTTTGTCAGCGGGAAATATTGGTGAATCATTCTTTTTACTAAAACGACACGTTTGTTATAATTTACAGTATTAAGAGCGATTACAATGTTTCCATATATCAACCAACTACCCACAGTATTTGTCACTCGAACATCCATTGGTAACCTCAGAGTCCAATGGTGTCTGTGACTATGGTCATATCACCCCTTGGCTACCCCATTGTCCAATGGTGACGGTTATCAAGTAATGTATACAAAACCCCACATACCGGGTGTAATTTGGTGATTACAAAGACTTAATCCCCGTAATTATAACCTTGAAAACAAATAAAGTTTTGTAAAGTAATTTGATAAAAAGAAAATGGCTCACATTGCAGATTTATATGAGCAGAGCTTAGCCTACTGATTAGCCTTTTAACCTAAATTTAATAATATGCACACGAACTCGGTTAGTAACTAATACAGCATTTACGATAACTCACGAGATTAAACCTTCACAACGAATGACAAAGTGCGATACTTAAACATCCATCGAATTAACGACAAATGACAAAGCATAAACCCTAATGTGGGCAGCACTTAAACATCCATTGGATAGTTTAATCGATCGGACATTGAATCGTAGCAGCGATCGCGTTAATACCCGGTATCGGAGCAGCGCCTCGCTAATTATATATGAAATTTCGACTTCAGAGTGATATACTTTCGTTTTTGAAAGTTTGTTTTGACACCAACAGACTGTGCATGCAACAAGCTATTTATAGCTGATTTTTAGGGTTCACGCGACCCGCGTAAACCACAACATAAACTTTACGCGGCCCGCGAGGCCGCCTAGTCTACGAATAGGCTTGATTGGTCATCGGCAGGTTAGCCAGCTGGACACCACGTGGATCCGGAACACTTATCCGGTCAAACATGTATTGACGCAGCCCGCGTAAGACATAGCTTGTCTTTTACGCGGCCCGCCTGAGACCCAGAATTTTGTTTTTCTTGATTTTTAATATGGTTTAGGGTTTTAGGGGTCCGGGTTTATATTTACGGGTATTTTTAGAAGAATTTTGAGAGTCCTTACATTCTCCCCACCTTATTTAAAATCTCGTCCTCGAGATTCATTCGAATAAGTGAGGATACTTTCGCTTCATCTCTGATTCCAGCTCCCAAGTATATTCGGGTCCTCTCTTTGAATCCCACTTGACTTTGACAAGTACTAACCGTTTGTGTTTGAGAAATTTCACCTTTCTGTCTTCTATTTGAAGAGGTTTCTCAACAAATTTCAACTTTTCGTTTACCTCTATATCTTGGAGAGGTACTACCAAAGATTCGTCAGATATATATTTCTTGAGGTTGGATACATGAAATAAGTCATGTACTCCAGCTAACTCCTCTGGTAGTTGTAAACGATAAGCAACTGGTCCTATACGTTGGATTACTGAAAATGGTCCTATGTATCTTGGACTTAGCTTTCCTTTCTTACCGAATCGAACTACTCCTTTCCAAGGAGAAACTTTCAATAGTACTTTGTCTCCTACTTGGAATTCCAACGGCTTCCTTCTATTGTCTGCATAACTCTTCTGGCGATCTCGAGCCGTCTTCAGTCTTTCCTTGATTTGAGAAATTTTGTCGGTCGTCTCTTGCACTATTTCAGGACCTGACAATTGACTTTCTTCTATTTCTGCCCAACAAACTGGAGTTCTACACTTTTGTCCATACAGTGCTTCGAATGGGGCAGTTTCGATGCTTGAATGATAACTATTGTTATAGGAGAATTCAATCAAAGGTAAGTGGTCGTCCCAATTTCCACCAAAATCTATCACACATGCTCTGAGCATGTCTTCCAGAGTTTGGATTGTCCTTTCACTTTGTCCGTCTGTCTGAGGATGATATGCAGTGCTTAAATTTAATCGTGTTCCCATTGCTTCTTGGAAACTAGTCCAGAAATGGGAAGTGAAACGACTATCCCTATCCGAAACAATGGAGAGTGGAACTCCTTGTAAGGATACTACTTCATCTACATACAACTTTGCCAACCTTTCCATGCTAAAGGTTTCTTTCATTGGTAGAAAATGAGCTGATTTGGTTAATCGATCCACAATTACCCAAATAGCATCATTACCTTTTCTGGTTTTGGGTAACTTAGTAACAAAATCCATTGTTATGAGTTCCCATTTCCATACATGCATCTCTAGTTGTTGTAGTAGACCTGAAGGTTTCTGGTGTTCTGCCTTAACTTGTGAACAAGTAAGACACTCAGAAACATATCGAGCTATATCCTTTTTCATTCCTATCCACCAAAAGTTATTTCTTAAATCTTGGTACATTTTATTGTTTCCTGGATGCATAGTATACCTAGATTTATGAGCTTCTTCTAGGATCTTATGCCTTAATTCTCCCTGTTTAGGTACCCAAATTCTGCGTTGGTGGAATCTCCAAATTCCATCAGCTCCTTGCTCTAATTCTTTTATTCGTCCTTTCATTCCTTCAGTATCATCCTTAATTGCTGTAGCTTGAACATTCTTCAATTGTTCCATTAAATCTAACTGCAGATTTAATCTGAGAGCACGAACTCGCTTTTGCTTTTCATGATACTTACGACTTAAGGCATCTGCAACTACATTTGCCTTTCCTTCGTGATACTGAATATCACAGTCATAGTCACTTATGATTTCCATCCATCTCCTTTGCCTCATGTTCAATTCTTTTTGCCCAAATATGTACCTTAAACTTTTGTGATCCGTATAGACAGTAAATTTACTTCCGTATAGATAATGTCTCTAGATCTTAAGAGCAAAAATTATGGCTCCTAATTCTAAGTTATGAGTCGTATAATTTTCCTCGTGCTTTTTCAATTGCCTTGATGCATACGCAATTACCTTCTTGCGTTGCATAAGCACACATCCTAATCCTAGCTTTGAAGCATCACAGTAAACTTCAAAATCTTCTGTTCCTTCCGGTAAGGCTAGGATTGGAGCATTTGTTAATTTCTGCTTCAAGATCCTAAAGGCTTCTTCTTGTTTAGGTCCCCATTCAAACTTAACTGCTTTACAGGTTAGCTTAGTTAATGGTACAGCTATCTTGGAAAAATCCTTAATAAACCGTCTATAATATCCGGCTAAACCTATAAAACTTCTAATTTCTATTGCGGATTGCGGAACCTTCCATTTGGTAATTGCCTCTATCTTAGCAGGATCTACATGAATGCCTTCGTGATTCACCATGTGACCTAGGAATTGAACTTCTTGTAGCCAAAATTCACACTTCGAGAATTTGGCGTATAGCTTTCCTTTTCTTAACAAAGTTAAGAGTGCATGCAAGTGCTGACAATGTTCGTCCTGATTTTTGGAATAAATAAGTATATCGTCGATAAAAACAATTACAAATTTATCCAAGTACGGTTTACAGATCCTATTCATCATGTCCATGAATGCTGCAGGTGCATTCGTTAATCCGAAGGGCATGACTGTAAACTCGTAATGACCATACCTAGTTCTGAAAGCAGTTTTAGGTATGTCTTCTTCTTGTACCTTCAATTGATGATATCCGGAGCGTAAATCTATCTTAGAAAAGTATCTAGCTCCTTGAAGTTGATCGAATAGATCATCAATCCTAGGTAATGGGTATCGATTCTTAATTGTAACCTTATTCAATTCTCTATAATCAATACACATTCGCATTGACCCGTCCTTTTTCTTTACAAACAATACTGGTGCTCCCCACGGGGATGAACTAGGTTGTATGAAATCTTTACTTAGTAATTCATCTAATTGCTTTTTCAGTTCTAACATTTCTGTGGGTGCTAACCGACAAGGTGCCTTGGCTATCGGTGTAGTTCCAGGAATTAAATGAATCCTAAATTCTACTTCCCTATCTGGTGGTAATCCTGGTAATTCTTCTGGGAATACATCTGGGTATTCTGAGACTACAGGAATCTCCTTAAGTTCTTTACCCTTTGTACTAATGATTACTGAAATCATATATACTATTCCTTGCTTTCGTTCATAACTAGCAACTTTCATTACCGATATGAACTTCATGGGCTTACGTGGTTTATCTCCTGTAATAATGATTACTTCTCCGGTAGGTGCACGAATTTCTATGGAGTTCTGGTCACAAAGGATTCGAGAATGGTTGGCTACTAACCAATCCATTCCTAAGACAACATCGAACCCAACTAAATTCATTGGTAATAGGTTTGCATGAAATTTATATCCTAAAAGTTCTATATTTTCTTTTTGCAAAACCTTATCTATGTTAACTGAATTCCCATCTGCCGTTTCGACTGTAAAAATTTGCCTAAGGTTGGTCAAAGGTAAATTAAGAGCTTGGCAGAATGAAGTATTGATAAAACTTTGGTTTGCACCAGAGTCAAATAATACTTTTGCATATACGTTGTGAACTAAGAACGTACCAGCTATCACATCTGGAATGAGTTCTGCTTCTTGAGTGGTCAGCTGGAATGCTCTGACATTCTTTTTAGTAGCTCCGTCGGCCGTCTTGGCTTTGTTGTCTGCTGGTTTGACCAATTTAGGACATTCTGTTTTGAAATGTCCTGCTTCGCCACAGTTAAAGCAAATTCTTGTTTTCTTTCTGCAGTCTTCTTCACGATGTCCTACGGTTTTGCAAAAATTACAGGTCACATTACATCTTCCATAATGTTTCTTTCTGAAATTCCTGCAGAACGGCGGAGTTGAAGATTGCCCTGTTCCTCTTTTCTTGAAGATGCTATTATTACCCGTACGAAATCTGTAACACCTCGAAAATTCACGTCCTATAATGAGTTGACACGTGTCATATGTTTGAACGTGTGAAAGAATGTTATAGAAGGATTAAAGTTGACAATCATGGAAAGTATGTAAATATACGAGTTCAAAATGTCAACAGTGAATAAATATATTGTACATTAACCCTACATGATGCTCATACCTTCAAACGAATAAATCATGGATCATACGAAGCTAAATATGAAAGAAAGTGAGAGATTACAAACTACAGGGGTTAAATGTGTCAACATGTTTAAGTTATACCTCTGAGTGACCTTTTGACAAACCCGAAGCTTTGTAACGCTTAATTATCCTCACTAGAATGCACGACATAAATTTCATAAAGTTTCATTATCGTATGAGAAAGTTATGATCAAATTCGTATGAGAGGGGTTAAAGGCGTCAACGTAGAAGTTTAGGACTTTTTCGGGTGACAATAAAGTTAACCGAGGACTAAACAAAATGCGTATATGTCTTGAAGCCCTTATATGACAATTTAGAGGGTTCAAAGTGCAAGAAATAAAGTCTTAGCAAAGTCTTGAAGAGCCAAGGATCAAAACGCAAAAATCAAAAAAATTCAGATTTGTTCAGATAGGGCGTCGCGCCACGCGAGGCCCCTGGGGGGGGTCTACGCACCACGCGAGGGGCCTTCTGTTCCGAAAAACTTAGGTTCTTGTCTGCCTTTGCCATTGTAATCGACTTTAATCCGATTTTCCACATCTTGCTTGACCCCTAGGCAACCCCTAGACACTTAGGGACATCTGGAAGTGATCCAAGGCCATGGTTAGACTTGTGTGTCAATGATCCATGAGTTCTTGAGCACTATATAAAGGGCCAAGGTTGCAACAAGTTCTTCACATCTTCCTTCAGCATTCCTGATCATTTCTGGAGCTCCAAAGCAGGCTCAACTGATCTCTAATCGTGCAAAGGACTCTAGTAAGTATGCTTAACCTTTCTTAGTTAAGTTTTTGCTTAGTTTTAGCTTAAAAGTCAAACCGTCGTAATTAACGATTGACTTAACGATTAATCACTAATGTTCCAGTGATTAGTCGAATTGAAAGTAGTTATAAGTTGGTAATTATGTGGGCATTAAACCCTTAAAAGGGTTCCCCCTGATTCCCACTCTAACTAGGTCAAATGTCGGGTCAAACTTGTTATTAAAAAGTCAACAGAATGTTTACTTTCTAATTTATGCATAATTAGCAATGTAGATCACATACAACCTGTTTGATCATTGTTATAAGTTGGTAATTAGTTTAAGAACATGTCTAAACATGTTCAACCCGACAATTTACTGTTTAGACCTGGTTCGGAACCGAAAGTCGCAAAGCTTTGACTTTTGCTTTGACTTCAGTTCTGACCCGTTTAGGCATGTTTTAGAAATGCCTCAGAGCTTTAATTGGACTAGGTTACATGCTAGTATAACCCTCTGTGATTATACACCTTGGTTCATTAGTTATCCAATTAATATGCATGTTTTCGTTAATTGCTCATATGTTGACCATTATGCCCTTATCACCTTAAAACGTGATTTTTGAAAATGTAAAAGTGTAGAAACCTTGGTTACTAATATATAAACTTGCACCCAAAGTTTGACATCAGTTTGAGGTGTAGTTTGAGAGTTATGCTCATTAGCGTAAATTGAAAGCTTTATGTTAATTAAACGACATAACGTATAGCCTATTTAAACATACTTTTTGATATCAAACTCTTTACCCACTAATGTAATATATTATTTTGGGATTTTTGAAGATTTTTAATTAATTTTAGGCTGAGCATAACTTATAGTCGTAGGCTTAATCCGGTAATTGTCGGTTTTGCCCTTACGGGCTATAAAATGAGTTTTACATATCTAATTGACTCCAAACCTTTTGCTACTGATTACATATGTTAAATAAATTATTTTAAGCCTTCTGGAAAATTAAAAATATCAGCTTTATGTATAGAACCCGGAAATGGCTTCTAATCGCCTTTTTAAGCGTTTTTAACGCATAGTATGTACTAGAACTATTTTAAACATACAAGGGTTGATACATACTGATATTTTAGGTAAATTATAATATTTTAACAGTAAGCAAAAGTTGTTAAACTCAGACTTCAGTTTTGAGCTTTTCGGCTTATGTGAAATTACCAAAATGCCCCTACGGTGCATAGTTTGGTTATAATTGATAAATTTCACATATATACTTTATCCTACTGTTATAACTTATCAAAATTAAGTATTTTTGCTGATTACATCAGACCTGTAACTCAGGTTAATACTCAAACTCTTTTATAACCTTGTAATTGACCAAACTACCCCTACGGGGCATAGTTTGTGTTTAAATTCGTTTCGGGCATAATAAAAGACATCTTACTGATGTCACAACATATTTGAAGCATATTAACTTAGAAAACCTGTATATGGCTCTTACGTTCACCCGTTACGCTTATTACGCGTTCGGTTCGGTTTATGTAACTAGTTTGCATAAATTGGCCGAAACGGGTCAAACCTTATCAGTTTTATCTCAAAATCCAGAATGTGTATGAAATACCCATATTAAGCAAGTCTTCAAACTTTTCGGGTCTAAATCACATTCTATCCGGTCTTCGCTTAATCATGCGTACGAACCGTATCTTTGAAACTAACCGGTCTAAGCTTAAGCTTAATTAAAGACCCGTTAGGATTCTAATAGGCTATTATAAACCTTCGTTCCAGATTAGGAGGACCAGTAAAAGCTACTTGCATTTTCTTATTGTGATTATTACTTTGCTCAGGTAAATACTTTTAACTTATTTTCCCTATAAGGGCTTGGGTTACGGTATATAAAATACCGCTTGGTCGGGCATCAAATCTTCCATCGTTTGGTGGTTAATTGAATAATTTGATCGACCCGTTTAAATCGTCTTGTTTACTTAAAGCCTTTGGGGGGTTAATGACCATGTCCCGGATATCCTTGGCATCATTTTACGAAATGGCCACGACCTAAGCGCGGAGTGTAGGCGTACACTCATCAGTGCATAAATAGATTGTGTGGTGTGTCTATTGATCTTTAACCCGGCACGATCCGGGCTACTGAACGCATAAGGAACATGTAATTCATTTACAAGATTATATATTTAAATAATTATCCCAAGTTATAAAATGTTTATGCCATGTGCATCCAAATCAATTTTTAATCATTTTTAAAAATGAGTTAGTTGATTGTATTTACCAGTGTAAACTGACGTATTTTCCCAAAAAGATTAAATGCAGGTACTAAGCGTAATAGGATGGATTCGCTCCTTAGCATCAATAAAGAGTCTCGCAAGCTTAAGATGCCTATCGTCTGTTGAACTACTATTTCAAATTTTATTTCGATCCGTCTGTGGATAAAATTTCAACTGTTTGTGATACACGATATTACAATATTTTATTCGGTTGAAATATATCTTTTACATTTGCTTCCGATGTGCATTTAAATATTATGTTGTTTGACTATTATGTTGCCAACCACGTCACGATACTCCCCACCAGGCCCACCGGTGACACGTGGAAATCGGGGTGTGACAAAATCCTTGGGTAATTTTCTGAGCCAGTTCCTTTTTCCTATTTTCATCTCTTGTGCGTACCAGCTCGCCAGTTAGAGTGTTAGCTAATTCTACCGCATCGTCAATAGTACGAGGTCTTGCAGCTTTAACGATATTACGGATTTCGCTAATCAATCCCCAAATATAACGAGAAATGAGTACCGGTTCTGGCGAAGCCAGTGTTGGTACCACTCTAGCATATTCAAAGAATGTCGAAGTATCCACGACAATCTACACCCATCATTCGATGGTTTAAGAACTTATTCGCCGTTTGATCTTTTTCATATTCGGGACAGAATTTTCTTTCTACAAGACTCTTAAATTCTTCCCAGTTCATGGAATATGCCATACTTCTTCCTTTGGCTTGAAGTACTGTATTCCACCATTCTAGCTCCCCTTCTTTGAAAAGATTTGACGCATACATGACCTTATCGTCCTTGGCACATTTACTTATTGTAATCACTGCCTCAGTTTTCTCTAACCAACGCAGTGCCGCAGTCGCTCCTTCATTACCTGCAAATTCAGCGGGATTACAAGCAAGAAATTCTTTGTAAGTGTAACCAGGCGTTGCGGCTTTCATTTTCTTAGGCAGCGGAGCTTGCCGTGAATCATTATCGTGATTAGTATGATTACTGCCTCCATTTACACTATTACTGAAGTTATCTTCAGAAATACGTTTGCTAGGAATGATTTGTTGAGTTTCAACAGGTTTCTGGGCAGCAGCAAGTATTGCTGGAATAGCATTGGCTATTCCTTGAGCAACAATATTTTCTATATCCTGCCTAGTCATAAATTGATCCTCCGGGTGGTGCTCAGAATGATTAACCTTATTAATTGGTTCATTATTAGTGTTTTCTATCTGATAATTAATATATATAATTTATTAGTATCGAATAAATAACAATTATACACAAAAACAATCATACAAATTTCACAACACATATATATCCAAAATTATCGATTTCTCGATTCCATTTTTATATTTTATAATATGCGTCAATACATACCATTATCTTACAAAGTTTTATTTTAGGTTATTTCACAAGATTATATTTTAGTATTTATTATAAAACCACAGTTTCACAAACCCACTATCCTTTGTCAGTTGGTATTTTAGTAACGACGTTCCCTCTCGTCGTATTTCCAGGAGATCTGTTCTCCTACTTCCCTGATCCTATTTCCTGCATCCACCAGCCCCTCACCAAAGTGGCGGAGTTCAGCTAAATTTTCATTGCTCATTGGTGGGTTTGGTATAGGTTTCGGGTCGAACTGAGGGAGAAAGGAATAAGGACTGTTGAGAAGGTTTTGGAACTGCCAATCATTGGTCCACCATTCATCCATTCCTAGAGGTTGGGTGTGGATTATAGGTTCTGGGATTGTTGGTTCCAAGTTCATGAGTTTCAGCAGGATAAGGGTAGAGGTTATTATTAATATGCCTGACGACATCACAGCTCGCCAATGCATGATCCAATTCTTCCTGAAATGGTAACTCCTCAATTTGTCTAGAACTTTCCCCAATTTCCATCTTGGTTTGTCTAGAACCTTCCCCAAACTCCATTTCCATATGCCTAGAATATTCCCCAAACTGCATTTCCATCTGCCTAGAATCTTCCCTAACTTCAATCCCCTTCCCTCTATCTAAGGGATTTTCTATTTTGGGAATCTTCCTAGTGGCGGGTTTCCTTCTGCGCACACGCCTCCATCCCACGAATCTTCTTCTTTTCTTAGGCTTGGGTTTCTCTGGAGGAGGAGCGTTGAATTCCATAGGTTCTTCTATATCGGGTATGTACCTATTAAAATCTCTCGAAACCACTATCTTCACCGGATAGAGATTTAAATTCTGAAGGGCTTCAGACAAGTCATTCATGCTGTTTAGCATATATGCAAAATACACAAAAATTGCTAAGTTAAAATTTTATAACAAAATTTCATAAATAACCTTTAAATATTATTTCATATCGTGTGACTAATTTAACACAAAGACAATTAAAAATTAAAACACACCAGGGTTTAGTGTAACTTATTTATTTTACTGACTTGTAGGTGATAAGGTTGCTAAAACTTGAGTCAGAGTATTTAAAGATTTGCATTTACTGCTACAGTGGCTAGCATATAGAGATCTGCCCATTTTTCATTTAACTTGTCTTCCCATGGTGGGTTATTGCCTAGTTCTTGGGTTTTCTGATTAACTTTCTTTTCTTTTGGTTGCAATTTCTTTAATTTCTCCTGACTTTTCCTAATAATCAAACTTCTTTTATTAGGAGAAAGTGGTTCCTCATATTGTGCCTTTCGGACAAATATTCCTTCTTCAGGATTTGCATAATGTTTTGAAGAATTTGTTTGGGATGAACTTCCCTTCTCGTTTGATGACCTATCTAATTTAAGATAGATGTTTGAAAGCTTTTGCTTACCCATACTGTACACAAATATTTAAATAATAAAACATATAATCACAAAATAGCAATTAGTAAAAAATAAGTATTTTCTAAATACTTAATTAGCTTAAATCAGTGGCTCTGATACCACCTTTTTCTGTCACGGCCCCCGACCCGGTTTGACCCGTTTCAGGAGTCGCGGGACAGAAAATCCCGTGGTATTTATTTAACAGCGGAAGATTTCTTCAGTATCTTTTTAAAACTGCAATTTCCCGATTATTTTATTTCACAATTTGGGATAAAACCCCGGAAATTTACAATCATATGATTTCACGGAGAAACCTTTATTTTACAAAACATGTTTCTTTATTTTATTTTAAGCCACTTCCTTAAGCTTGTAGTGCTTCACGGCACTTTTCCTGGATCACAACAGATCACCTGAAACATGTTTGAAAAAGGTTTTGTCAGCGGAAAATACTGGTGAATAATTCTTTTTACTAAAACGAAACGTTTGTTATAATTTACAGTATTAAGAGCGATTACAATGTTTCCATATATCAACCAACTACCCACAGTATTTGTCACTCGAACATCCATTGGAAACCTCAGAGTCCAATGGTGTCTGTGACTATGGTCATATCACCCCTTGGCTACCCCGTTGTCCAATGGTGACGGTTATCAAGTAATGTATACAAAACCCCACATACCGACTGTAATTTGGTGATTACAAAGACTTAATCCCCGTAATTATAACCTTGAAAACAAATAAAGTTTTGTAATGTAATTTGATAAAAAGAGAATGACTCACATTGCAGATTTATATGAGCAGAGCTTAGCCTACTAATTAGCCTTTTAACCTAAATTTAATAACATGCACACGAACTCGGTTAGTAACTAATACAGCATTTACGATAACTCACGAGATTAAACCTTCACAACGAATGACAAAGTGCGATACTTAAACATCCATCAAATTAACGACGAATGACAAAGCATAAACTCTAATGTGGGCAGCACTTAAACATCCATTGGATAGTTTAATCGATCGGACATTGAATCGTAGCAGCGATCGCGTTAATACCCGGTATCGGAGCAGCGCCTCGCTAATTATATATGAAATTTCGACTTCAGAGTGATATACTTTCGTTTTTGAAAGTTTGTTTCGACACCAACAGACTGTGCATGCAACAAGCTATTTATAGCTGGTTTTTAGGGTTCACACGACCCGCGTAAACCACAACATAAACTTTAAGCGGCCCGCGAGGCCGCCTAGTCTACGAATAGGCTTGATTGGTCATCGGTAGGTTAGCCAGCTGGACACCACGTGGATCTGGAACACTTATCCGGTCAAACATGTATTGACGCGGCCCGTGTAAGACATAGCTTATCTTTTACGCGGCCCGCCTGAGACCCAGAATTTTGTTTTTCTTGATTTTTAATATGGTTTAGGGTTTCAGGGGTCCGGGATTATATTTACGGGTATTTTTAGAAGAATTTTGAGAGTCCTTACAATATTAAAGCTTCTCATTCTAAAAAAATCTCCATATGGGCCTATTCCCTTTTTTGAGAGTCCTTACAATTTTTAGGTCATATTTCTTCAGTTGCATAAAAATCTCCATATGGGCCTATTCCCTTTCAATCTTTTATTCACTTGTGAAAACATATAAAAGCTTTGTTAAGAGACCTTTATTTGTGGAGGGGTTGGTTGGGCTTAAATCTTAATATTATTTGGCTAAAACGGGTTTGTTGTATAGGAAATGTGCCATGATTGTGCGATACTACCAAATGGCAGCGACAGAGAGATTTACATCGGTTTACAAAATTTGTATGGCTACAACTACTTGAGATTTAATAGCTTTAACGGGGAAATACCCAGGAGCTTGCTAATCTTCCAGAGCTACAGTATCTTTATCTGCGCCAATATCGACTCATTGGACGTATACCACAAGAATTGGACTCCTTACGAAAGCTTCACCATTTGTACAATTCATCTTTCTTACTATTGCTCTGTTACGTTTATAAATTTAAATCGCACTGATGATCTGAGTGAGAAATTTAGTTTTTTTGGATGTTGGTGACAATTAGGGATGAGCTAGGTACCAACCAGTCCTGATACCGAACATCCCAAAAATTGGTACCGGTACCGAAAATACCTGGTACGGTATGATTTGGTACCAGTACAGACCGGTATTTGAAGGTAAAAACTGGTACCGAAAATGCTAAATGCTGGTACCAAATCTGTATCGAAAATCAAGTCGATTCGGTATACTCGGTACCGGTACCGGTTCTGAACCCAGTACCATTTGCTCATCCCATGAGAACTCAATTGCTTGAACTAAGTATTATATACGATTTACGGCAAATTTGGTTCACATATTGTTTATCCGAAAGGCAGTAAGCAAATATTATTATGAATAAGTTTTGATAAACAGACCACTAAAATAATTAGCCAGTTCTACCAGAAATTAAAATGAACATTGTGTCATCTAAGCGAAATCATTACATTGATGCTTTTATATGTTTGTAATCATGTTCAACTGTTCTCATTTAACATATTTAACGGGATGCTTTATAATTTTTTGATGGACATTCGTGTGAAGAAGTTTGTTCTGGTTTATATGTGCTAAAATTGCCAATATTGGTGGTCTGCGCTACATGTACGGTGGTTTTTAGGAGCGCAAAGGGAAAAAAGGTAAAACACAGCTTCACTTATTTACACCGGATACTTGCAGGTCAGTTGCTGTTTGCTAGCTTCATTTAGAAATCCTCTTTTGAAAATATTTATGAAAATTGATTTAAATGCACAAGGCACAAAGGTTTTTATAACTTTGGACAATTATATTAATAACAATCTTGTATCAGATTTACATGTTTGTCCAACATTTAGGGCCGGTATTAAATAAACCGAACAAGATTTTACAACACACCATAAATATAAACTCACGGCGAGTTACCCCAGCAAATGAGTATATATTTTACATACGCAACCGACAGGTGTATGCCTACACCCCGTGCTTAAGTCGTGGCCATTTACGCTTTTTAAATGAGCCAAGGATATCCAGGACACGGTCGTTAACCCCCAATGTTATTTGTTATCAAGCAATACTGATTAAAACGGGATTATGCAATTTTAACCATATCCGATTAAAAGGTTTCTACACCCGACCAAGCGGTAATAATTTACCGTATCCCAAGCCCGCATAAGGGAAAATAAGTTAAAACTATTTACCTGAGCTTAAAATGCAATTTAGTATTCTCAGCCGTAAATTCTACTCAAACAAGTGCAAATACTTCTACCGGGGCTCTTAATCTGGAATGAAGGTTTTATCAACCTATTAGATTCCTAACGGGTCTTATTTAAGTTGTAACTTAGACCGATTAGTTTTAAAGAAAGGTTTACGACACGAAATGCTAGATTAAGCGGTGACCGGATTGGAATATGATTTAGACCCGACAAGTATGTAGACTTGTATAAAATGGGTAAACTAAATACATTCAGGATTTTGAAGTAAAAATGATAAGGTTTGACCCGTTTCGGTTAATTTATACAAACTAGTTACATAAACCGTACCGAGCGCGTATAGGCACAGCGGATAACCGGGTGAGTCATGTACAAGTTCCATTAGTTAATATGCTTTAAATGTGATATGATATCAGTAGGATATCAACAATTATGCCCCAAAATAATTTAAGTTTATAAAAAAGGTTTAATAATAGATTGAGGTTCTGTTCTAAAAAATTGTAAAAACATTTATTTTATAAAGTTATAACAGTAGGATATCATACATATGTGAGGTTTACCATTTATGGCCAAACTATGCATCGTAGGGGCATTTTGGTCATTTCACATATGTTTTAAGGACAAAATTGGAAATCTGAGTTCAAGACTTATACTTACTGTTAAAGTATTAAAATTTATTTATAAAATCAGTAGGTAACAAGTCTTAGGTGTTTAGCATGGTTTTAAACCACACTATGCGCCTAATTAGCGTAAAAGTCGATAATTGCCGATAATTGAGATGTTTATGAAAATCTGAGATTTTGATCAGCCTTAAATGTTTAAAATATTTTATTTAATATATTATATCAGTAGGAAAAGGTTTGGCATGCAAATCATATGTTAATTTCATTTTATGAACGAAAAGGGTATTGTCGTCATTTACCGAATTATACGAGAACTCAATGATATGGTCAGTTTATAATCTGACCAAAAATTCCAAAAATCCCTAAAAATAATATCAAAACAGTAGGTAATGGGTTTGGTGCCAAAATTTGGGTTTAAACATGATTTATGCCAAAAATGTAATTTAATTAATAAAAAGTTTCATTTTACGATATCTTGCATAACTTTAGTTTAAGACCAGAAACTGATGTCAAATTTACTTGACATACTTATATATAAATAATAAAGCTTTTTGTGCTCTCACATATTTAAAAATCATTTGTATAACATAAGGGCATAATAGTCAATTTTTAAGCAACTAACGGAAACATGCAAATGAACTAAGATTTCTAAGAGACCATGAAGTATAACCTTAGAGGGTTATACTAACATATAATATGGTCACAAAGGAACCCTAAAGCACAAATAAATTAAACTAATTTGGGTCAGAACTGAAAGTTAGAGCAAAAGTCAACTTTTGCGACTTTCGGTCGCGAACCGAACCTAAACTCAGAATTGTTGGGTTGAACATGCCTAAACATGTTCTTATAATATTTACCAAGTTATTAAAGTGATAAAACTGATTTTATAGCTTCTACATTATCTGTTATGCATTTTAATTAAAAACTGACCCGTTTGACTTTTGTTTTAATTACTTTGACCCGACAATTATCTAAGTAAACGTGATAATTAGAAGGTGCCCTTTTGAGGGATAATCACCTACTTAATTACCAACACATAGCCACTTTCAATTTAAATAATGGCTGGACCGTTGGTGATTAAACATAAAGTCAAAGTATAATTACGATATATTTGACTTTCGGTCCTTAAACTAATAAAATCTTAACTACAGAAGCTAAGAACACTTACAAAGGTCCTTAGCACGAAAAATTAACTTTGAGAAAGCTTCGTTTGATACAGGATGCTCCAGAGAATAAGTTTGAGAGTGAAAAATGATAGTACAAGTCTCAAATGATCAAACAAGGAGCTATTTATAGGAATTTGGGGGTTGCTAAGATCATTCCAGCTGTTTAGGGAGTTAACCAGATGATCACAGGTGTCCCCATGGTAGTAAAAACCATTAACCTGCCCCTGGTTTCGCTCAGAAGCCATGCAATGGCGGTGGACAGGCTGCAACATGCAGTTGTCCTGTTTTTGGTCGCTGGCAGCTTGGTCGCGGCCCGCGTAGACATCAGCGGTGGCTTACGCGCCCCGCGACAACCCCTGATTCTGGTTAAAACTTTGCAAACTTTGCATTTTCAGTCACTGGCCCTTTATAAGTTTAAATAACTTTCGTTTATTGCAATATTAACCCCCATAGTTAACTTTTAAGAGTCTTGGGTCATAAAATAAACATCGTTAAGCTCCCGGTTAGTTACAGGATCACCCGGAGGTCTTATTCTGAAACGTTGACGCATTTGGTCCCTATTTCATGGAAACTACAATTGTAATCACTTATTTGCATCTAAACTCCACGAAATCATTATCCGATATTCGTGAGAGTATAATAGAATATTAAAAAGTCTCGGGATCGTTAAAAGGTCACTCAGAGGTAAGAATTAACAAGTTGACACGTTTAACCCCTGTACTTTATAACTTTTGATTTTTAATCACAAACGGCTTCTTGTGTTCGACAATTTATCCATTTAAGAATACGATCATTGTGTGAGGTCAATCAGAGGCACAAGTTTGGCATGTCGACACTTTTAGTCCTTCAAAGTTAACTTTTTACTCGATTAGTGTTTATGACACGTGTCATCACTATATTGGACATGATTTTGCGAGGTGTTACAAATGGATAACGCACCTCTAACGTAAATGTCTTTTACATTTTTACCTAACTTTCCATTTCACTACATCTCTCTGCTGTTCATATCCACCAATACGCTCCATACTTTCTATCTCTCATATGTGTTGTTTATCTTTTTCAGACATTCAATCGTTCTTTCAAACGATTGCAGGCAAATTCCTTTCTAATCTATATGGTGTGTTTTTAGTCTCCTGTATCTGATTGATTTGTATTCTTACTTTAAATGTCATAATTTTTCTTGGTTTTATTTACGTTCTTATAAGACAAGTGTTTCTTGTAGATCCACGTTTCTGTCTACATCATCCGAACACAATTGATTGGTAAGATATTTTTGTCGATTGCTTGATGTTTTGTTAAACTATACGTTCTATTTGTTTATGTTTTTTTAGTCGATTAATTCATTCTTCCTGGAAACCCTAAAAGTGATCTTTGCTGACGCTTTCTGATCTAATGCTTCATAAGTATTAAAAGTTGAATCTACATTACCATATTGATGTATTACTAATTATATTGTTTTATTTACAGATAACTGATGTCGAGACTAGAAAGGTTTCAGACCATTTTTGGAGTTGACCAATGATGATATACAACACGTTTTGATAATATGTACAATTTTAAATATTTATTAGAATAATTAATACATACTTTTTATTTATAAGGTATGAATTAATCATTCGCTTATTATGTCAAAATATGTTTTTATCATTTTTAGGTGATGTACTGTATTAACTTATGGCTTATGTCTTTTTGTTTAATTCTGAGACTTGCTTCTGGGACCTGCTATTTGGATAATTAGATGTGATGTTTCAAAGTTATTATTGCGAGGGCTAAAACTTGAGATAGAAACACATAGAAAATGCTCAGTCTCGGACTCGTGCCGTGATAATTAAAAACATAAACCTGCTAATACGTCACATTATTTAAGTTTATTTTAATTATACAGTTGTGAGTATTTTTAAAATTAAATTTTCCTATCCGGGTTACCACCCGGGTGATAATTCCTAAGTTGTATATATACATAACCGATATTTGTCTTTTTCTTGATGTTTTTGTACACGGCTTATAAAGAAAACTTTGTTACTATTTTATGTAATGTGACACTTTATTTGCATTACTTTTATCCATACACTTATGATTAATTTAATTTAAATTTTCCAACCCGGGTTGCCACCCGGGTGATAACCTCGTTTCTAAGATATATGTTGAAAACTAAAGTTTAACCTCCACTAGACTATAAATCAAGTTTTGAACCCTTAAGGGTACCTAATCCCATTAGTGGCTTTCTTTGTGACGCATTTCAATATCACTTTTTTTAAGAGTAAATTACAAGTTTTGTCCTTTATGTTTGTCTCAAATTTCAGGCGCTGTCCTTTACCTTTAAAATTGACGAGTCTTGTACTTAATGTTTCAAAATTATGCATGTTATGTCCTTTAGGGCAAACCCAGTTATTTTTTTCTGTTATATCAGATCATGTGCGAGGCACATGAGGGTATACTTGTCTTTTTCACCAATTATTTAAAAAAATTAAAGAAAAAATTAAAATACTAAGTATCAATTTCATCTCTTTCTCACTCTCTAAACACACTCCCCTTCTCTCTCTACTCTCTCTCATCTCTGTCACCCACAGACCTACCCTTTTCCCCCACACAACCAATCACCCCCAATTCCTAATCCAAAAAACCCTAATTTCCCAATCAAATCCATGTAGTCTATTATCGATCGATTAATCATGTGTGTTTTGTATGTTTAGCTCTTCGAATCTAGATCTAGAAGCGTTGAGGCGGTTACGGTGGTTGATGATCGATTGTTTGAAAGAGATATGTTTGATGGTTGAAGTCGCGGTATGGCGGTTGACAGTGGTGGAGTTTGATGGTTGAAGTCTCGGTTCCGATATTGATCGGAGTGTCGCGCTCCGGTCAAAGATAATATTTATATGCCCTAATTGCCCTTAACAAATAGCTAGTGGCAGTGAGGGGTCGAACCACGAAGAGTATGTGGTTTGTGTATGGATTCGAATGAATTAGAACAAATATCACGATTTATGAAGCTTACTAGAATGTTTTTGTATATTTGTTTAATTGAGAGATGTGAGTTTAGACTAATTGAATTGATTAAATTGATTAACAACTAATGATTAACGATTACAAGAAAATTGATTACAAGAACAATAATAAGAAAAAGGAGTCACACCCGATTTCGGTAATTGCTAAACTAGGATTTCTACAAGTTTTAGATTCAACTCAAATGCATTCGATTAACGGATTTAGTGTACCGTGACTTAGGTGCTAATAACTATCAACGTCCCGAAGAACGGACAAGAATAAACTTTCTAATCAACATAAGTAAATCCTAACCACGACAATGCACAATTACATATCACCATTTCGCAAAGTCATAACTTTTAACATCGTTCGACAATTTACGAATTCGCAACAAATGTAACACTATTGTCAAAAGTTTCAAAAATCAAACACAAATTGTCACTAAGTTGAAACAAGAATAATTCGAAACCCTAGAATTCACAACTACCTACACCGGGGTGAAACCGAGATGATTAGCCGCTCATGGTTGAAGAAGCTTGATCACAGGATGATTGGAACTTCATGGAGATCATCTTGAAGCTTGAAGGATGGAAGAATGGTGGATGATGAAGGTTTGGTGAGATGGTGATGATGATGGAAGGAATTAGGGTTCGTGGTTGTGATTCGGGATGTAGAGATGATGATTCCTTGATGATGTTGTGATGATAGATGGAATAGAGATCAATGGTCAGTGAATCGTCAATCAAAAGTGGCTCCAAGAATCAATTCAAACTCCCCCTAAAGTGTAACTTACGAATTCAATGCAAGAGAGCCAATAAAAATCGAGTTTAACCCCCAAATCAACAAAATCCACGTTTCAGAAAACTGCTACCCGTCGCCGACGGGTCCCACCCCGTCGCCGACGGGCTCCCAAAATCCGAAAAGTGTCCGACGGGTTAATTTCCTGGTTACGGGTGTTTTCAGCCTACAGGCATTTCCCGAACCCGTCGGGGACGGCCTATACCCGTCGCCGACGGGTTGTTCAACTTCGTTTCTTCAATCTCCGCTTCTTGCACTCCCGGTTGATTCGTAACGCATCCTGGTGCTTCGGTTTTTGACCCGATCACTCGTAAAGCTCCCGAAAAACTCCATCAAACCTGCATAAACACAAATCTAATTAAAAGTAGGGCATTCAAGATTAAAACTCATATAAAAACATAAAGTTATACGATTACGAGCACCGGTTTTCAACCACGTATCACATCCCCACACTTGTCTTTTGCTTGTCCTCAAGCAAATCTGTTTTTCACTTTCACGTGGGTCGAACAACAAATACACTTCCCATTCCTGAGACAAAGGTTAAGGTCTATTGTCATGCAAAAGTTCAAACCTTTTACAATTTTCACATATTTACCGGTTAAGTGAATAATCACATATAATAATGGTTATCCAAGATTAACCCGCCCTTAAAACTAACAACTCATGCATATCCCTCACAATGTGCTCTCCACTCGGCTTAAAATTGGCTAATGTGTATAATGTATTAGCACTTCAACAATTAATCGCTCAAAACCGATTAGAACATGTACCCGCATAGGCTTGTAACTCAATCATTCTCCACCACCGAACACGAATACTAAGCACAAGTCAAAAGGTCTTTGAAAGGGTTGTAATGGGGCTAGGCGAAGGGTAGGAAATAGGATATTTTTAAAGTGACTAAGGTGATGAAAAATTCGATTTTTATTACAAAAGACTAAACTAAACAACACTAAATATAAACATAACTATGAGGCAATGATTTTCGCCTTTTATTCAACAACTAGAAACATAGATTTTTGTTCTTTTCTCAATGGATTTCTATTCTTTTTCGTACATTTTCTGATATTGTTTTTTTTTTTCGAAACAAACAAATACAACTATATAAACTTTGCTAAATTGGCTGCTAGGGGATAAGTTTTTTTTTTTTTTTTGGGTAAGGATATAAAAATGGTGTAAAAGGAAAAGGTTTACCTAATGCCTTAATCATTCTCGTGCTTGTATTCGGTCTATGGTCTCAAACGTATCAAAAGTTGCAAGTTCTACAATACGCGACTAATGGTCCACTCAAACAAAGAAACATGTAAATGTAAATATATGATAGAAAAGTGGCTCAAACCTCACGTATAAGGGTATGATATGTGATATGCATAAATTGCTAGTTCCTTAGGCGAATTATTCCCAAATAACCACCCGCTAAATACCCGTTATGCTTATTAATTTGAACTTGACCATGACAAAAGACCAAATGGGTTGTGACATCCCTCGTTGACTTGGTTACTTGTGCTTTTAAGATCGCTTTTGAAACAAGGGAAATTTTGAAAATTTTTTGAAATTTTCCCCCATCCCCACACTTGAGGTAAACATTGTCCTCAATGTATAGAATTTAAATGAACGGTTCAAAATCGAAAACTTTTACTACTCCCCCATCCCCACACTTGAAGTACATATTGTCCTCAATGTGGAAGAACTAGAGTATCAAACGCACAAGGGATGTGACACGGCTAACTCCCCCAAAAATTTCACCCCGGAAAATAATATACAAAATACATTCCACTTATTACTAACTAAGAATCAAAGTAAAAAGAAATGCATGCACCTGATTTTCGTCGCTTGATACTCATATCTCCTTCGTCTCTTCATAAAAACGGTTGTCCCGCGAACATGTTGTACCTACAAATTCTAATCCTTGTGTAGAAGCATGCTTCTCACAACCATCAAAATTTGTTAGTTACATAGTTCTACCCTTTTTATGAACATATTACCAAGCCATGCATTATTTCACTTCGATTTATGTGGAAAATAATTTACAACAACAATAAACCTAACTCACTTTCGTTGGAATCACGGTTGCATTTAGCTTATGCAACAAGCCCTTTTAAACCCCCAATAGCTTGGGAGGACGAGAGGTCTCGTGAGGGTTATATAGGGAACACACCCACAACGTTCATTTGACTAGGCGAAAAAATAAAAAAAATGAAATAAAAATAACGGAAACAAAATAATATATAACAACAACAACAAAACATACCTCGCCTCTACCGCTGATATCTCTCATTAGGGTTCACTGGCGGGTTCGGCTGGTACTGATAACCAGTGAGGGCCTCAAACATCTCCCTATAGTTATCGAGTGGGCTCTGCTCCCCTTGTGGTGGTGGTTGGTAGGGAATTGGGATGAAGCTTGAGCCTACCCCTTCGGGCCAGTGAGGAGTCGGGTCGGACGGGCCTTGTGGATGGGGAAGGTCGGGGTAATTGGTCCACCCCGAATGTTCGGCATATGGGAGGCCGGCTTGGTAGTCTCTTTGGTGGCGCTCCTGATCGTGGAGTACCTTGCTATTGTTAATCGTCATTTCATGAGAGACACATAAGGCACTCCAGCAGCGTCGTTCTAATTCTCTTGCTTCATTTTGACGCGTTGCCTCTGCTTCCTCCCATGCCCGTCTTCGGGCTGCCTCATCCTCTTGCATTTTCGCCAACTGTTCCATGTGTGACCTTTGTATTGCTTGGAACAGTTGTTGCTCTTCCGCAAACTTATTCATTCTCTCCCGATGGGCTGCTTGAACTGCCCAAAACTCCTGCATTTGGGGTCCCTGTGCCTCCTCCCAGGCTTCCCTCCTTCGGTTATACTCTCGACCTTCACCTATGCATGCAGAGACATTGTCATATATCTCTTGCTGTCCCCAATCAAAATTTTTGTAGGAGGGCACCCGTCTAATGTTCACAAAGCCCGCCACATCTGCATTAATTTCTCTATGCGGCCTCATGTATCTTTTTCTTGGTCTTTGTGGACCAGAGGGTTCAGCTTCCTCCTCTTCATCACCCATTTCTTCATCTTCTCTCGATTCCGGTTGTGCCCCTGAAGTAAGAAACTCATACTTATGACCCATCCTGTCGGTCACAACATACTTGTTCCCTGAGAGATTAACCTCTATCTTCCAGTTCTTCCTCATGGAGCCCTTGTTAATTTCCTCCAACAGTTTAGTTACCCATAGTGATTCCGGTGGTAAGCAATTTTGTTGAACAATCATGGCACTAATGAGGCGTGCGTATGGAATAAAACGCCTCTGGGACGACTCCCGAGTAGCCCACGTATTCATCATCACTATGTGTCTCCATGACAATGTAGGGGTCCCGTATAGCAAAGAGTGCACCACCCTACAGTCACCCGCTCTAACACCTCCACGATCACCAAACCTCACCAAAATGTTCTCAACATTAATCCCTTGGAGAATCCTTCCCTCAATCGTCATTTGATTTCTCTTTGCCTCTCCCCCGTCACTGTATGGTTAAATAGTCGCGGTCATCTGCTCCGGGTCTCCCTCGTTCATATGATTATCCAGAAATTGTTGCATGGTTGGATAGTCATATGCATTCACCCCCAACGAATCAAAACGGGCGATGCAGTTAATTGTCTCGAAGGACATCGTCATTGTCCCTCGGCTTGTTTTACCAACTAGCTTCCACTGAGAGGTTGGACTAACTTTATTCATGAGCCTTAACGTGGACAACCATTCACATACTTCCGCCAAATATATTCGGGAAGTGTTATCTTCGCACCAATCAAGCACCCTTTCCCAACCTTGGCGTTCAAACATTTGTGCTATTCCGATTTGTTTGAACTCTTCAACATTCACAGCTCTTTCACATAGGGTCCTTGTCAGAACTGAGGTATTAACGTTGTTGACCATTTTCCATTTCCATAGCTTGGCCTCTAACTTCCTATCTTGATAACCCGATAAGGATTTGTTTTTCTCTTCATCCCAGACTGTGGCGCTTTGGCTATCCCTAAACTTTGCCCACACCCAATCCTGTCTATACAGTCTTGCATCACCCTCTGCGATGGAGCTTAATTTCTCCCACTTCCTCGGTATTAAACCGGAAGAAGAACCGACTCCCGATGATGAAGCTTGCCCTGTAGTCTTTTGTCTTTTACCACCAGCCATAACTACAATCACAAATAAACATAACATCAATATAAACCCAAACCTTCAATAAACTCTCAAACTTTGAACATGATGTGTGATGTTGACATTTTAATTAACAAGTGAATGTAAAATCGCCTTTTTAAACTTCCAAAGTCGCTCATTTTATCATATACTTATCAATTTTACTTGTTAACTTGTAATTTCTTAAAAGCTCAACAAGGTTCAACATCAACTTCATGTTCAATCATGTAAATAACAAGTGTAATCACATCACTATGGTTATAACATGCTCAAATTTCATCCAAAACAACTAATCTTACTCAAAATCATGCTAGAATAACATACATTGTCTAAACAACCTACTCTTAAACTAACAAGTTTAAAATTTCGGAAGAAAAACAACTCTCATATGATAATCATGCATAAAGTTAAGGAGAATCCATACCTTTGTGTTGTTGGAACAAGAAAAACTATGAAAAGATGTAAAGCAAAGAGATTGATGAACACCCCTTCAAAAACCCTAAGTAACACGCCCAGAAATTTTGCGAAATAGCAAGAATTGATGAAAACTGTGTTGGGAGTTTCGTTCCTCTTGAAAAATTACTAAGAATGGACTCAAGAATCGGGTGATTTGGTGGAGATTTGAGGAAGTTATGAATGTTTGAAGGATCTAGGGTTCTTGGAGTTTTGGAGAAGATGACGATGGTAGGTAAGGGTTAGAGAGAGAGAACAGGAGTTTTATGAGGAGTGAATGAGGTAAGGTGATTGGGAGTTGAATTATGTGATCTATGCCTGTTTCGGTTATGTTTTAAGGTGTTTGGAAGATGTTTGGTTCGAGTTTATTGTATAAAAAAACAAAGCATACCGGAAACTAAACAACAACCCGTCGCCGACGGGTCCCACCCCGTCGCCGACGGGTAACGGAAACATGGTGTTTGGCCGACGCCTTATATGTCTGGATACGGGAGAATTGTGCCTACGGGTGTTTGCCAAACCCGTCCCGGACGGCTCACTCCCGTCGCCGACGGGTACCCATCTTTCAAAAAAATTATATATATATATTTTATGAAAAAAAGAGAGAAAATTATGAAACTTTTGTAAAGGGATTATGTACAATAAAAATTCCTAAAAATTATTAAAAATCTTTTTGTGAATTTTTATAAGTTAAATTTTGAAAACGCAATAACCGTTAACGGCCCTACCACCCCCCAAAAAGTCGTGTATTGTCCTCAATGCACATAACAAAGCCTAAAAACATACCTTGTGTCTTCATGACCCGTTCGGAATGTCCGGACTTCACACAATCAAGAGAGATTAGTATGAAACGAAAACGATTATATCCAACACACAAACAATTAAATAATTATACATAACTTTACACGAAACGTTACCGGTCCTTTTCATTCGACCTCATAAACCGGGATGCTTACCACGAAGCTCGCCGATTCCTTGTTTTCATCCACTTTTCTGTTACCGTCGAGGAACAGTTTTAGTCGGTGACCATTAACCGTTTGCCGTATCCCATCCTTCGGGTCCTCGATTGTAACATCACCCAATTGTCCGACCCGGGTGATCACATAGGGTGCCATCCATTTGCTCCGGAGCTTTCCGGGAAAGAACTTGAGCTTCGAATTGTAAAGCCACACCTTTTGGCCAACCTCGAACTCTTTCTTTCTCAACTTGGCATCATGCGCCTTCTTCATTCCGTCCTTGTACTTAGACGCACATTCATATGCCATATCCCGTAGCTCCTCCAATTCGCATAGCTTGAGCTTCCTTTCCTTACCTGCATCGTCATATTGAACATTAACTTCTTTAATAGCCCATAACGATTTGTGTACGAGTTCAACCGGTAAGTGACAATTTTTAACGTAAACCAACCGGTAAGGTGTAGTGCCAATAGGTGTCTTATGTGCCGTACGGTAGGCCTATAAAGCATCGTTCAACTTAATTGACCAATCCTTACGGTCCGCCCGCACGGTCTTTTGCAAAATCTCTTTGATTTGCCTATTTGACACCTCAACTTGCCCGCTTGTTTGCGGGTGATAGGAGTAGCAATCCTATGGTCAACACCAAACCTTTTTAGAAGTTTCCCAAACCGAAAATTTTTAAAATGAGATCCTCCATCACTTATGATGACACGAGGAATCCCAAACCTTGAGAAAATATTGGTTTGAACAAAATTACATACTACGGAATGGTCGTTTGTCTTGGTGGCTATTGCTTCGACCCATTTTGAAAGGTAGTCAACGGCCACCAAGATATACAAATTGCCATAGGAATTGGGGAATGGGCCCATGAAATCAATGCCCCATACATCGAAAACATCGACTACAAGGATTGGTTGCATGGGCATTTCGTCCCTTTTTGAAATACCCCCCAATTTTTGACACTCTATACAATTCTTGGAAAACTCATTTGCATCTTTAAAAATAGTAGGCCAATAAAGACCATTATTTAACACTTTATGACCCGTTTTGTGGCCACTAAAATGGCCACCACATGCAAACGAATGTAGATGATGCAACACGCTTGGAATTTCCTCATCATCTATGCATCTTCTAATCACTTGATCCGCACACTCTTTCCACAAGTGTGGTTCTTCCAACAGGTAATACTTGATTTGAGACATGAAGTGTTGCCTCTTCCGTCTATCCCAATGTGCCGGTAAGTCACCTGTAACAAGATAATTCACAATGTTAGCATACCAAGGTAACTTATCTAATTTCATAAGATGCTCATCAGGGAAAGACTAATTGATCTCTACAGTTGTAGGATCTTCTTCAACCATCAACCGGGACAAATGGTCCGCTACAACATTCTCGGTACCCTTTTTGTCCCGTATCTCCAAATCAAACTCTTGGAGCAACAACACCCATCGGATCAATCTCGGTTTAGCATCTTTCTTCTCCATGAGGTACCTAACTGCAGTGTGATCAGAATAAATAATCACTTTACTACCCCATATATATGCCCGAAATTTATCCAAAGCATATACCACCGCAAGTAGCTCTTTTTCGGTAGTGGTGTAATTCAATTGTGCATCCGAAAGAGTCTTACTCGCGTAGTATATGGCAACGGGTTTCTTTTCAACCCGTTGTCCCAACACGGCCCCCACCACATAATCACTCGCATCGCACATAATTTCAAAAGGAAAAGACCAATTTGGCGATTGCAAGATTGGGGCCTCAACTAACTTTTCTTTTAACTTGTTAAAAGCGTTTTGACAATTTTCATTAAAATCAAACGGTTGATCTTTTAACAACAAGTTACATAAAGGCTTGGTTATGTCACTAAAACCCTTAATAAACCGCCGGTAAAAACCCGCAAGACCTAGAAATGACCTAACACCTTTAACGGTCGTGGGATACGGTAAAGTAGATATGACTTGTACCTTTGCACGATCAACCTCTATCCCACGACTTGACACCACGTGTCCCAACACGATTCCCTCTTGAACCATAAAATGGCTCTTCTCCCAACTTAGGACCAAACTAGTTTCCACACATCTTTTTAAAACTTTATCTAGTTGGTCCAAACAAGCCTCAAATGATGACCCAAAAATTGATAAATCATCCATGAAAATTTCCAAAGACTTCCCCACCATATCTGAAAAGATACTCATCATACACCTTTGGAAGGTGGCGGGGGCGTTACATAATCCAAATGGCATTCGCCTAAATGCGAAGGTGCCATAGGGACAAGTAAATGTGGTCTTTGATTGATCTTCTGGATGGATGGCAATTTGGTTATAACCAGAATAGCCATCTAAGAAGCAATAAAATTGTTGCCACGACAATTTCTCAACTATTTGATCAATGAACGGTAAAGGAAAATGATCTTTGGAAGTTGCGGTATTCAACTTCCTATAATCAATACAAATTCGCCACCCGGTTACCGGCCGAGTGGCTACCTCTTCACCTGCGTCATTTTTGACAACTTGTATACCCGCTTTCTTGGGAACTGTCTGTGTTGGGCTCACCCATTGGCTATCCGAGATCGGGTAAATGATACCCGCATCGAGCCAGTTCAGCACTTCCTTTTTCACTACCTCCCGCATATTTGGATTTAATCTCCGTTGTGCATCTCGAACGGGAGTTACATTCTCTTCCTTGATGATTTTATGCATCACCACCGAGGGACTAATACCCTTCAAATCAGCAATGGTCCATCCAATCGCCGCCCGATTAGTGACCAAAACACCCATCAATTTATCCTCTTGCTCCACGGTTAAGTTTGATGCAATGATAACCGGGAGCGTATTGCCTTCACCAACATAAGCATACTTGAGATGCATCGGAAATGCCTTCAACTCAACCTCCGGAGGCTCTACTAAAGACGGCTTCAATCTAGTGTCAATGCTCTTCGGCAAACTTTCAACTTGGTGTGTCCATGTCGGTTTTCCTTCTCGAACCGCGAGCACCTCCAAACTCTTCACTTCCTCGTCGATGCTTCTTTCCACCTCTACTGTGACCTGTCAAACATATAACAATCCTCCATTGTGCTTTCCCCATTCAGGACTGTGTCGCAAAGAGGTATACACGTGTCAACAATGTCTGCCATATAGCATTCATCATCAACTGGAGGGTTCATAAGTCCGGAAAAAACATGCAACCTCAACCTTTGGTTTCCAAATGTCATGTCAACCGTTCCTGTTCTGCAGTCAATTTGAGCATTTGCAGTTGCTAAGAACGGTCGACCCAAAATCACCGTGGGTTGTTTGGTTGGGTCCTTAGCCACGTAATCAAGTACTAGATAGTCCACCGGATAGTAATAATCCTCGATTTTCACTATCACATCCGAAACAACTCCACGGGGTAGTTTGGGTGTCAAATCGGCTAACACCACGGTGGTGTTTGACGATTGAAGTGGACCAAACTCGTATTGGTCATACAAACTACCCGGTAGAATGCTCACGCTAGCACCAAGATCTAGAAGTGCCCGGTTGATTTTAAAATCGCCTACTTGAATTGAAATGATAGGCGCACCCGGATCTTGGAACTTAGGTGGAAGTGCACCCGAAAGAATCGAACTCACGTTTTCGGTTAATTCTAATTTATTTGGAAATTTGTGAGTGCGTTTTTGGGTACACAAATCTTTCAAGTACTTAGCATACGACGGTACTTGTTTGATTGCATCCAAAAGAGGTAAATTTATTTTTACTTGTTTAAAAATTTCCAACAACTCTTCTTGTTGTGGACCTCTTTTGTTTACAATTTTCTTTATGGGTCCCTTCAATGCTTCGGGATAAGGGGCGGTATTAGCCTCCACGCCCTTTTCCTTAGCCTTGGGGACAGGGATGGTCACAACGGGAGTATCATTATTCTTTTTCAAATCATTTTTATTTTGACCCGTTTGACCGTCCTCAGGCTCATCCTCACTAGCATCTTCCACCACCCCTTCAACAAATTGGGGTGATGGTGTTTTGATACCATTATCAATGACTCGACCACTACGTAAAGTAATTTTATTAATTGGTACCTCACGTGTGTTCCTTGAGCTTGACCCTTGATGCTTAGGGTTCACCGCGGTGTCACTTGGGAGCTTTCCCGTGCTTCCTCTCATTTGAGCCATTTCCTCCGTGAGTTGGCCCACTTGCTTTGCCAATGCCTCATGTGCTTTATCCCGAATCTCGTTTGTCTTCTTTATCTCCTTGATATCATGGTGAGATTCTTTTATATTGTTTTGAGATTCTTTTTGCATATTCTACAAAGCATCCATTTTGGCACTCAAATCATCGCCACCGGTTTGATTGTTCGACCCGCTTCCATTACCGCCTTGATTGTTGTAATTCCTTTGGTACCCACCTTGGTAATTATTGTCCCTACCTTGGTACCCTTGGTTGTAATTTCGTTGATAACCTCCTTGGTTACCACCTTGACGGTTTTGATATGATGACCCGCTTTGACCTCCTTGGTTACCTGATTGAAAATTCGGGTTCATTTGATTTGAAGCATTACCATATCGGAAGTTAGGGTGATTTCTCAAACCCGGATGATAAGTGTTGGAGTTCATGTCATATTGCTTCCTATCTCCATACACTTGGTTGACTTCCTCCGTGTAGTCACTCGGCCCCGTTGGACATTGTTCCGCTCTATGTCCAATATCACCACAATCTTCACATACCTCGAATTGAAGCGCATTTACTTCCTTTTTCTTCATTCAAGCCATTTCTCGCTCTAAGGTGGAAATCCGATCTTTAGAGTCAAGATCGGGAAGTGACCGTGAAATGGGATGCTTCTTAGCTCGATCGGCCGATTCTTTCTCTTTCGAACGTTTACTCATCCGTTCCAAGAATTCCCAATCATCATCTTCATGGTTGCTGAGAAGGGTCCCATTGCTCGTTGATTCAAGTCGGTTCCATGTGTTGTTGTCTAGACCTCGTACAAAGCACTTGACCAACTCCCACTTTTCTATTTGATGATGTGGGCACTTTCGCATCAACTCCCTAAATCTTGTGAAGGCTTCATGCAATGGTTCGACCGATAATTAGCGAAAAGACCTAATTTCATCACGAGCATCGTAGGTGTTTGCCATTGAATAATACTCATCTAGAAAAGCTTGTTGCATTTCTCCCCATGTGCGAATGTTATTGGCTGGAAGTGTAAGGAACCATTGCTTCGCTTTGTCTTTCAACGAAAATTGAAACAAACGAAGTTTGACCTCCTCTAGTGCGAAGTTATGCCCCCCGATAGTGCTGCAAATGGAAGAAAACTCTGTCAAATGTGTGTACGGTTCATCATTAGACCTTCCATTAAAATGAGGAAGTATGTTGATGTAATGTGGTTTACAATCAAACATCCTCCTCTCACAAATGATTGGTGAGTCGCTCTCGGTGACAACCGGCCTAAAACGATCATTCACTCCCCATGGAGGTCGTTGACGATGATGGGGACCGTTAACTTCTTGATCAACCACTCTTCGGTTGTCCCTTCTATCATTTCTTTCATCCCTTCTTTCATCCCTTCCTTGATTCCTACCTTGGTTACCTCTTTGGTTACCACCTCCCACGAAACGAGGAATCCGATTAGGGTTACCATTATTGTTATTGTTGTTGTTGTACAACCCATCATCTCGGTTCCGTTGGTTGTTGTTTCGTGGTTGACGGTTGTTTCCGTAACCATCATTTCTTCAATTCCCATAATCGTAGTCATCATCCCCCACATAATTGGCATTTTGATAGCCAAACTCCTCATCATCATAGCCTCTTGCATTTTAAACACTGCCTTGATTAACATACCCCCAATCTTCGTCATCGTTAGCCCTATCATCATAGTATCCCCCGTCATCCGAATTTTCCGTATGAACACTCACATGTTCCGGCGATTGATAACCGGGAACACTATACGGTTCATCATCGGGGGTTGCATTCCTCAAGTCATCGATGTTGAAGAATGGGTCTTCATTTGCGGGATTGCCGCGATCACGATTACCTCTACGATCGGAATTGACATTCCGATCATCAAGGTTGATAGGTAAAGAAGTTTGTCGATGAAGGGTTTGTTGTTGGGGTGTTCGTTGGGTGTTATTGGGATTTTGGTTTCTGAAAGGTGGAGTGGGTGGTCTAGCGTTGACGTTACCACCCGGTTGCTCTTGAGGTATAGGTTGGACGTTTTGGGCGGGATTGAAGTTGCTTCGGTATTGATATTGGTTCGGGTTTGGGTTTTGGTTTGAGTTTTGGTTCTCCATTGAATCGGTTTCAATGGTCGGTTTGAGTTTTGGTTCGCCATTGAATCGGTTTCAATGGTCGGTGTGAGTTGTGGTGTTTGGTTGGTTTGATTAGAAGCGAGTGTTGCTTCTAACCGGCTTGCTAGGTTCCTTCTTGCGACTCTTTCAATTTCCGGTTCGTAGACTAACGGTGAAGTCCTCCCGGAGTTTCGCGTATGCATACACTACCTGTATCCTGCACAAGTAACACACCCGCGTAACAAGGAAAAAGACAAAGTGCCAAAAGAAAGCTAAACAATTTAAACAGTTAATCACGCAAATTCAAACAATATCCAAACACAAAGCGCAAGCACTCCCCGGCAACGGCGCCAAAATTTGATCGGATCGTCACGCTCCGGTCAAAGATAATATTTATATGCCCTAATTACCCTTAACAAATAGCTAGTGGTAGTGAGGGGTCGAACCACGAAGAGTATGTGGTTTGTGTATGGATTCGAATGAATTAGAACAAATGTCACGATTTATGAAGCTTACTAGAATGTTTTTGTATTTTTGTTTAATTGAGAGATGTGAGTTTAGACTAATTGAATTGATTAAATTGATTAACAACTAATGATTAACGATTACAAGAAAATTGATTACGAGAACAATAATAAGAAAAAGGAGTCACACCCGGTTTCGGTAATTGCTAACCTAGGATTTCTACAAGTTTTAGATTCAACTCAAATGCATTCGATTAACGGATTTAGTGTACCGTGACTTAGGTGCTAATAACTATCAACGTCCCGAAGAACGGACAAGAATACACTTTCTAATCAACACAAGTAAATCCTAACCACGACAATGCACAATTACATATCACCATTTCGCAAAGTCATAACTTTTAACATCGTTCGACAATTTTCGAATTCGCAACAAATGTAACACTATTGTCAAAAGTTTCAAAAATCAAACACAAATTGTCACTAAGTTGAAACAAGAACAATTCGAAACCCTAGAATTAACAACTACCTACACCAGGGTGAAACCGAGTTGATTAGCCGCTCATGGTTGAAGAAGCTTGATCACCGGATGATTGGAACTTCATGGAGATCATCTTGAAGCTTGAAGGATGGAAGAATGGTGGATGATGAAGGTTTGGTGAGATGGTGATGATGATGGAAGGAATTAGGGTTCGTGGTTGTGATTCGGGATGTAGAGATGATGATTCCTTGATGATGTTGTGATGATAGATGGAATAGAGATCAATGGTCAGTGAATCGTCAATCAAAAGTGGCTCCAAGAATCAATTCAAACTCCCCCTAAAGTGTAACTTACGAATTCAATGCAAGAGAGCCAATAAAAATCGAGTTTAACCCCCAAATCAACAAAATCCACGTTTCAGAAAACTGCTACCCGTCGCCGATGGGCTCCCAAAAACCGAAAAGTGTCCGACGGGTTAATTTCCTGGTACGGGTGTTTTCAGCCTACGGGCATTTCCCGAACCCGTCGGGGACGGCCTATACCCGTCGCCGACGGCTTGTTCAACTCCGTTTCTTCAATCTTCGCTTCTTGCACTCCCGGTTGATTCGTAACGCATCCTGTTGCTTCGGTTTTCGACCCGATCACTCGTAAAGCTCCCGAAAAGCCCTTAAACTCCATCAAACCTGCATAAACACAAATCTAATTAAAAGTAGGCCATTCAAGATTAAAACTCATATAAAAACATAAATTTATACGATTACGAGCACCGGTTTTCAACCACGTATCAGATATCGATATCGATATGGGTTTGACGGTGGTGGAGATTCTTGGCAAGTAGAGACCCGGATCTGGTTTTTCTCTATGTTACTCTCTTTCTCTCTCTTCTTGTAGAGCTTGAATACAGAACTTGAATGACTAGATGAAGATTTAAAGAGACACAAAGATAAATCTGATATGTTGTTGTTCAAAGTGTTTGTTGTAGATTTTGATTTTAAATCATAACTGGTTCGAGTATTAATCTTGATAGTTAAACTGAATATAGATTGACACTATTGCTCTGTTCCGGTGTTGTTCGTCAACCAATGCTATTGTTCTCTCACATCTTGCTCATGGATCTGCTAAAGAGGATTTGAGTTTGTTTATTCGAGATGTGTTTACACAGTTACAAATCGGAGGTAGATGGGTATAGATAGAGAGATAGAGTGGGGTGGTGGATGGTGATTGCAGGGGTGGCCGACGGGGATGATGGTTGCAGTGGTGGATAGTGGCTGAGGCGGTGGTTGATGGTGGTAGAGATAGAGAGAGAAGCAGAGAGCTAGACCTTGCAGAGAGAGAGATGGGAGAATCACATATTCAGATGTTTGATTTATATATATATATATATATATACATATATATAATAGTAATGATAATAATAATAGTAATTTTTTAATAATAATAATATTAAATATAGGTAAAAAGACAAAAATACCCTTGGATGATCAGATTTAACAAAAAAATTTAATTAGGTTTGCCCTAAAGGACATAGCGTGTAGGATTTTAAGACATTAAGTACAAAACTCATCAATTTCAAAGGTAAATGACATCACCTGAAATTTGGGACAAACATAAAGGACAAAACTTGTAATTTACTCTTTTTTTTAATTTCCATTTATAGTAAGATTTAGGGGACGAAGTAGCTTTGGTATAATGAAGCATGACGAGATTCGGCAATACTAATGTGGCATGAGATACAGGACGGAGAGGAAGTAATAACGAGAACACGATCCCGAATTTGAGAAAGCACAAAGAAGGAAATACGTTAAGGGATGGAGAAAAGCGAGACGAGAAGAGCCAAAATGCACGTATACCACTATGTGGCTTCGAGACAGATGTGAGTAGCGGGGGGTACGACATCCACTCTGTCCCCCTTAGTGAATATGGTGGCATTGTTAATGTTGCTTGCATTCCATATGGTCAAAATTGATATTTTCGGGTGGAGAATGTCTCTCAACATGATTCCGATTAAGGTGAGTTTGGCAAATCAGGGAATCGTTATTTCGGACCAAATATGCTCCAGGTACAGTTTGAGGGAGGAAACGATCCGCGACGTGCAATGGACTGTTGGATTGCAAAATCCATTTTGTGGACGATTCTAGTGTGGCTTAAAATCCCTTTCCCCGATATGGATCCATCAATTTAGCAAATGCTTGGGCTTGTTACGAATATGAAGGGCTCTAAGGAGTGGAAAAGATCATTGGAGGAGTGTTTTTTGTGACGGCTTGGGAAATATGGAAGGCGTGAAACGAGAAGACTTTCAACAATGATCATATTCATTTCAATTGAACGGCATATGGATCCATCAATTCAGCAAATGCTTGGGCTTGTTACGGATATAAAGGGCTCTAAGGAGTGAAAAAAGATCGTTGGAGGAGTGTTTTTGGTGACGGCTTGGGAAATAAAGAAGGCGTGAAACATGAAGATTTTCAACAATCATCATATTCACTTCAATCGAATGGCGGATCTCATCCAAGAAAATGCGTTTTTTATTACTAGTGGATCAAATATGTTAATCTCAATTGGATAGGTGGTGTGAGTTTAATATTCGTGATATAATCTTATAACTTTCTAAGTTCCAACGATAGTCCGTATTTTTATATTTTATATATAAAAGTTTCGACGTTAAAAAGAAAATTCTACTTTGTCAAAAAGGTGGACGAAAAGTACACTCCGCCAATCATGTCATTGAATTGCAAGTAGGGGTGAGCATATAACCGAATTAACCGAACCGTAACCGAAATAACCGAACCGAAATAACCAGGGTTGGTTATTTATATTTTTAATAACCGATTTTTGCGGTTCGGTTATGGTTATTCTTATTTTCATAACCACAAATAACCGAACCGAAACGAATATATTAAACATAGCCAAATCCATAGCACCATAAGTCTTTAAGTTTGTATTTAAATGCTTAACCATGGCCTAATCTATATGTATCTTTGGTGAAGTATTTGAATGTTTTAACTTTTAACCATGACCCAACCTTATTGGACCATTACATTTTACACTAACCATGACCCAACCTTATTGGCCCATTATAGTTTACACTAATAATAACCGACTTATAACCGAACCGAAACCACATTAACCGCAATAACCGATTAACCGAAACCGCATTAACCGAAATCGAACGGTTATGATTTTTTGATAACCGCACCATGCTCACCCCTAATTGCAAGCATTTCTTACTTTTGTATGGTTGATGGTGATTGGCTTATTATTCACCATGTTAGACATAATGTATTGTAAATAGCTTATACTTCAGGGAATATTTTGTGATACATAGTAGATATAAATATTCCTACGAAAACGTGAACTTGTAAAACTAACATTCACAATCAATACAATTTACCATTTTGAGTATTATTATGATTATATTTAAATACTCCTAAAACTATATATTATGATTATATTTAATAATTTAAATACTCCTTATTATATTTAAATACTCCTAAAACAATATAGTGAAAAGTTCAAATGAGAAGAAATTTTTTGTAACAACAAAAACTAAGAAATTTCAACCAATAAGAATGCTTTATTTTACTTCATTTAATATAAATATTTAATGTTACTATAAGGGTACATTGGTAAATCTACATAGGTCATTAATTTGTAGTCTTCCTCTTTAATAGCTAACTACATTAAAGAATTTGTAACTTATCTTCAAAATATATATTTTTTCAAAAAAATAAAATAAAATAATTTAAAGTGTAGGATAAATTACGAGTTTTGTAGAATAAATTACGAGTCGTGTAGGATAAATTCTAACGTGTAGGATGAATTTCGAAATATGTAGGATAACTTTTGATGTGTGTAAGCAAAAAAAGTTAGTGTGGAGGATAATAGTCTTTACGACTAATTAATTAGTCAAAAATGATAACAAATGAGATAGGTGAAAAAACTATTTAATGTTTTACAAAATTACCTTTTGTTTTTTTTTTCTTCTCAATTAAATTTTCTTCTCAAATGAACCTTCCTCAAACAATATATTAGATTATATATATTAAATATCACTAAAGAGTGAATCTGGCCTAAGTAGTCTAGGAAGAATTGTGATGATTACATGTGTCACTCCTTATAACTAGGAAGGAAAGACATTTTAGTAGTAAAACATTTTGATCCGTATAAGTAGGAGTGTGAAAATAACATGTGGCACCCCTTTTGTTTTCTAAAAAATACAACAAAAAAAATTAATACAAAAAATCTAGCACAAAAAAATTCAGCACAAAAAATCTAATACAAAAAATCCAGCACAAAAAATTCATAAAAAAAATTAAGACAAAAATTTTCAACATAAAAATGTAGTACAAAAATCCAGCAAAAAATACTATAAAACATAGAAATACAACACATTTTTGTAGGTTTTTTAGTCACCATGTTTTATATAGCAACATGGTACTCAAATTAAAGAAAAAAAAGACGCTCGATTTTATGGTAAAAATTTTATGAAAAAATAATGCCATATAAAAAGTTGTGAATGTTTAAAAATTAGGATGGAATATGCATGTGTCTTGCATGTCGAGAGAGAGAAAGTCAATAAATAAGAATTTCTCAAAAACTCCTTAAACTCCTCGTTTTTCCTACATTTTCAACTTAACCATTGATTTGAAAAATGAATGTTTAGGATTCTTTCCCATCCTAGCCAGGATAAATAAACTTTTTATTTGATATTACCTGGAATGAATAGGCAAGCGAATTTTTTTTATTTTACTTTGTTTTTTTTTTTTTTTTGTTTAAATGAATGAGTTTGGTATTATACGTTTTTTTTTTGTTTAAAAGAATGAGTTTGGTATTATACAATTTCTCACTTGTTCTCCCTCTATGGTGCGTGTCAATCTAGTGAATTATCGTGACTGGATTGATAAGAGATAAATAATATATTTTGAAAAGCTGGTTTTTTTTCTCTAAACGACCAACAAAGATATTATTAAAACAAACCTAAAGGCAAGCAAGAGGCTCAGAAAACATCAACAAACAATGAAACAACAAAATTGCAAACAATTAATCAAAACATGAAACATTGAAGCTCCTCCAATTCTCATATGTTAGTGAACAAACCTTTGCACGATTTTTGATCCACAAGAAGCCCATCATTATGACCTTATGTCACACCCTGATTTCATGGCCTGGACTTGGGGTTTATGCATGACAAATTGATATAGATATTCACAACAACAAAGCGGAAGTCTTGGGAGTATAAAGTAATTATTACAAAATACAATTGTCCGAAAGTTTAAAATAATATACAGACCAAAGTGTATAAAGTTCCACAGGCGGACCGAATAACAAATGATTATATAAAAGACCACTAGGCTTCTTGCATGGAGTTGCAAATTCCACTAAGCAATTACCGGGCAGCTTCCAGCCTATTTACGTTCTTTGCAACCTGCGCTTAGCATTTTGAAGATACGTAAGTTTTCACTCGTAAATACAAATAACCGACACATTTTGAAAATAATTCAAAATTATTTTATATATCATTTAGTATATTAATTTTCATAAATAACTTGAGACAAACTATATCTCTTGTTATCAGTATTACATTCTTAACAATACATATGGGGCCCGGAACTATCTCCGAGAACATGATTAACCGACACACCAGTTTAATCCCCTTGTTGGGTAAACCCATATTGGGTAAGAAAAATATTTTATCATAGCATTAGCATATGTCGGGTGTATTCCTACACCCCGTGCTTAGGTCGTGGTCATTTGCAATTAAATGAGCCGAGGATATCCAGGACATGGTCGCATTAACCCCCAATGTTTAAGTTATCAAGCAATACGAATTAAAACGGTTTATTTGGATTTTGGACACATTGGTCATTGATCCCATACCCGACCAAGCGGTAATAATTCACGTATCCCAAGCCCGTATAAGGAAAATATGTTAAGAGTATTTACCTGAGCTTAAATCTTTATAATCCAAAGATAATTATAAGCACAACCGATTAAACAAAACAACTAGCAAGGTTGCAATTTACTGGATGCCATTAATCTGGAATGAATGGAATTATTATCCATTATAATGTAAACGGGTCTTATTCAAGTCATATGACTTGGACCGGTTAACTTATATTAAAAATGGTAGGGTTCGCTAGATTAAGCGGAGACTAGAGAGAATGTGGTTTGAACCCTCACAAGTACTATGACTTGTATAATATGAGTCAAAACAATAATATATTCTGATTAGAAGTGAACTTGAAGGAATTTGACCCAATTTGGTTAACTTATATAAACTAAGCTATATAGGTCAACCGTACGCGCATAGGCGGTATCGGGTGATCGGATGAGTCAATGTCAACTTCATTATTCCAAAACATGTTTATTATGTTACCACATCATTAAGTATTCTAAATTATATGTACCTTATGGTTAAAAACCATTTTATGCTCAAAAGGGCAATTTGGTCAATAAATAGGCACAATTCATGAACTTGCATAAAACCCGACAACAGATTATGATCAAATGGTATAAACTCAGAGGGTTATTCCATACATTAATATGATCATAATACAACTTCAAATTGGTAGCTAACTTAGCTTAAACGGGTCAGAATCGAAATTCAAAGCATAAATCAAATTGTTTGACTTTCGGTTGCAACCCGAGCTATAAGAAGGAAATGATGGGTTAGACATGATCTAACATGTCCTAATATGTTTTACCAACATATATAATATCAAAAATTAGTGTTTAATTGTTTAGAAGTTCATTTAACTTAAATTCTAGAGAAACTGCGTTTTGACTTTTATTTTAGTATAACTTTGACCTGTCATTTGACCAACTTAACGTGATCTTCAGGATGTGCCCTCATAGGGGATTATCACATACCTTATTATGATCACGTAGCCATGTTCGATTTGAACATTGGCTTGACCATAATGGTCATAACCGAAAGTCAAAGCAAAAGTCAATTTGCTTGACTTTCGGCTAATAAGTTAGCCTAGAAAAGAAAAGAGCTATAAAAGAACACTTACAAGTGTTCTAGGAGAAGTTTGAACTCAGTAGGAGGCCTCTAAGCAGAAGCAAACTCTATTTAGAGTGAATTAGGAAGAAAGAACTGAATGAGCAAGGAAAGGTGATGAACTTGAGGTGCTATTTATAGTTGCAACTTGATCCTAGGATCATGCCAAGTGTTAGCATTGATCCTTAGATGATTCCAGGTATCCTATGATGTGTTTGAACCAGAATAAGTGTGGCAATTCGTGAAGTACATGGCATAACATCCAGACTGCCAAAACTGCCAGCTGCACCCCTCACGGACCGTAAGGGGTGGCAGCTTACGGTCCGTAAGGACCTTACGCGCCCACAGATTCAAACATTTTTACGGTCTGTAAGGTATTGCCAGCAACAATAAAAATACCTACCTGACGGTCCGTAAGGTATATGCCTTACGGTCCGTAAGGGTCACTCAGAGGCCAAAAATTGGCATGTTGACATAATTAGTCCCTCCACAACCAATCTTCCACAATTTTACACATATAGTCCCTCTCGTCCAAATAACTTGGCATATTTGAGAGTTGATTGGACACGTGTTGCCATATAATTTGATATAATTTTCCGAGGTGTTACATCCACACCCCCTTAAAAGAAATCTCGTCCTCGAGATTTTATTCAAATAGATAGGGGTACTTTTGTCTTATATTAGACTCGCCTCCCAAGTATATTCTGGGCCACGATGTGAATCCTATTTGACTTTCACGATGGGGATCATTTTCTTTCGGAGCTTTTTAACCTGTCGATCCTCTATCGAAATTGGTTTTTCAATAAACCTCAGGTTTTGATCAAATGCACATCATGGTGCGACATTGCTAGCGACTCATTGGCTAGACATTTCTTTAAATTGCATATGTGGAATACATCATGGATTCCACTAAATTCCTCGGGTAGCTTAATTCTATAAGCCATGGAACCAACACATTTGGTTATTTCGAACGGTCCAATGTATCTCGGGCTCAACTTGCCCTTCTTTCCAAATCTCATCACACCTTTCCAGGGTGATACTTTTAATAACACTTTGTCCCAAATTTGAAACTTACGAGGTTTCCACCTCTTATAAGCATAGCTCTTCTGCCTATCACAGACAGCTTTGAGCCTGTCACAGATTTGAATAACTTTATCCGTAGTCTCCAGGACTATCTCAGGTCCTGATAGTTGGCTTTTCCCAACTTGAGTCCAATAAACGGGCGTTCTACATTTTCTCCCATACAAGGCTTCAAATGGAGCGGCCTTGATGCTCGTATGATAACTATTATTGTAGGAGAATTCAATTAGGGGTAGGTGATCATCCCAATTACCACCTAAATCAATGACACAAGCTCTTAGCATGTCTTCCAATGTTTGAATGGTACGCTCACTCTATCCATCAGTCTCTGGATGGTAAGCCATACTGAAATTTAATCGTGTGCCCAATGATTGTTGGAAACTTTTTCCAAAAATGAGATGTGTATCTAGTATCTCTATCGGATACTGCCACTCAATATAAGGACACAATATTGTCCACATATAATTTGGCCAATTTGTCAGAACTATAAGTTTCCTTGATTGGCAGAAAATGGGCAGATGTAAGGACTTCCACGAAAATGTCCTAAAACACTCCGTAAGTGAAAACCCGGACCCCTAAAACCCTAAATTTCATGAAAAATCAAGAAAATCAAAATTCATTAGTTGGTCGCGGGTCGTGTAAGACTTAAACAAGGCTTACGTGGGGCACGACAGCCTTGTAAGTCTCTGGATAAGCTTTAGGGCACGTGTCAGACACGTGGCAGACCTACACCATGACACAGCAGCCTTAGCCGTAGCTAGGGTGGCCCTCGCGGGCCGTGAAGGATCCCCTACAGGCTTACGCGGGCCGCGTAAAACTCAAAAAATCAGCTATAAATAGTACGCTGCATGGCCTTTCGTCTGTGCTAGAAAATGTATTTTAAAAGACGTTCTATACTGCTCAAATTCGTATATTTAAGTGTCGAAATGTTGCTACGATTTCAGGGTGATAACTCGATCACTGCTACGATACAATGTCTGATCGATTGAAACCGATCCAATGGATGTTTAAGTGCTGTCTGGATTCGGGCTATACTTTATCATTCGTCGTGAGGGTTTTGATTTCGTGAGCTTATCGTAAATGTCGTATTAAGTTACTAACCTAGTTTCGTGTGCATTGTTATTTTAACTAGGTTACCAAGCTTAATCAGTAGGCAAAACTCTGTCCAACTAAACTTGCAATGTGAGTCATTCTCTTTTTACCAAATTGTTTCCAAAACCCTATTTATTTTCAAAGTTATAAATACAGGGATTAAGTCTTTGTAGTCTTCAATTACAGTCGTTATGTGGGGTTTTGTATACATTACTTGATAATCGTCAACATTGGACAACGGGTTAGCCAATGGGTGATATGACCATAGTCACAGAAACAAGTCGAGTGACAAATACCGTTGGGTAATTGGTTGATATAAACATTGTAATCGCCCTTAATACTGTAATTTATAACAATGTGTCGTTTTGTGCAAATTGAATGACTCGCCAGTATTTCCCCACTGATAAAATCTTTTTAAACATGTTTCAGGTGATTTACTGTGAACAAGGAAAAGTGTCGCGTAGCACTACCAGCTTGATTGAAGTGGTTCAGTAAATAAATAAACATGTTTTGTAATTAGGGAATTTCCCAGTGAAATTCCTTTACTGTAAATTACGGGGTTTGTCCGGAAATTTGAAATGAAATAAATGGGTGTTTTCAGTTTAAACGATCCTGTTAAAATTTCCGCTGCCTAATTAAACACCAATACCACGGGTTTCTGTCCCGCGACTTCTGGACCGGGTAAAACCGGGTCAGGGGCCGTGACAGAAAAAGGTGGTATCAGAGCCACTGATTTAAGCTAATTAAGTATTTGGAAATACTTAATTTGTCAGATTTCCATTTTGTGATTCTGTGAAATTTTAATTTACAATAAATAAAATTTAAATTTAAATTTTTGTATGTGTGCTAACAGCATGAATGAACTGTCGGAGGCACTCCGAAACTTTACTATCCATACCACCGATATGGATACCACCGGGACCCTATCCGGCTATCAAGCAGATACTGAAGAGCCTCTAGTGTTCCAGGCCCAGCCCCAGGAGAAACCCAAGCCTAAAAAGAGGAGGAGAATCCTGGAATGGAAACGTGGACGAAGGAAGAAGCCAGCTGCCTAGAAGGTGAAAAAGACAGAGGATCTGAAAGACAAAGGAAAAGGAAAGGAAGTAGGGGAAAGTTCCGGTCAAGCCCAGGAGATGCCACCATGGGAAGAGCTTGATAGGAAACTGGCCAATTGTGACCTCATCGGACCTGCCGACGAAAACCTTTTCAATTTCCCTGCCCAATCACAACTTCCAATTAATATGGAACCTGCTATTCCAGACCCTATTGTCAACCCACAACCTGTTACAGGCCAGCTGGAAGAATGGTGGACAAGCGACTGGCATTTTCAGAATTTCATGAATAACCCCAATGTTTACTTTCCCCAGTTTGATCCTGAACCTGCACCTTTCCCACCGATGAGCTCGGAAAATGTTGCCGAATTACGCCTCTACGGCGATGAACTGGTGGATGCGGGAAATCGGATTCGGGAAGTGGGGGAAAACATCACATGGAAGTACGACGAGAGGGAGCGTCGTTTCTGAAAAGCCGATTAACTGAAGTTGAAAAAGTTTTTGTATAATATTAATATGTGAAGAGAAAAAAAACCCTCATAATCTATATATAATAATAATAATAATAATAATATAATATTGTATAATAATAACTAAAAAATAAAACTTTTGTAAAAAATCTGTAAATACATGGTTTGTATTGACGCATAGTATAAAAAATATATAAATGTCGCAAGGACGACGATTTTGGCTATATGTGTTCACATGATTATGTGTGATTGCTTTATTATGTTTAATTGTCATCCATTCTGTGACAATAATATATATATTGTTAATGATTCAGATGGAAAACGCAGAAAATCAACCAGCAAACAAAGTTAACCAATCTGAACAAAATAATGAAGACCATTTTCTTAATAGGCAAGACATAGAAAATATCGTTGCTCACGGAATAGCCAACGCTATCCCGACAATTGTTGCTGTCGTTAAGAATCCTGCTGAACCTTCCCAAGCCAACCATAGTAAAAGCACTCGTGATGATAATTTCAGTAACAGTGTAAATGGAGGCGGCAATAATAATAATAATAATGTGGTTCAAGCCCCATTCCTTAAGAAAATGAAAGTTGCAACACCTAGTTGCACTTACAAAGAATTTCTTGCCTGTATGCCAGTCGAATTTGCAGGCAATGAAGGGGCGACGGCGTGCACTGCGTTGGTTAGAAAAGACCGAGGCAGTAATTAAAATAAGTAAATGTGCCGAAGAAGATAAGGTTATGTACGCATCCCACATTTTCAAGGAAGAAGCGTTAGAATGGTGGAACACGGTACTACAAGCCAAGGAAAGTGACGTGGCTTATACCATGAGCTGGGAAGAATTTAAGGAATTGGTGGAAAGGAAATTTTGTCCCGCCTACAAAAAGGAACAAACGACAAATAAGTTCCTAAATCACCGAATGGTAGATGTTGACTGTCGGGGGTATACTTCGAATTTTTTCGAGTATGCTAGAATTGTACCAACTCTGGCCTCGCCAGAACCGGTACTTATTTCTCGCTATATTTGGGGACTAATTGGCGAGATTCGTGATATAGTCAAAGCTGCGAGACCCCGCACAATTGACAATGCTGTTGAACTGGCCAACACCTTGACTGACAGACTGGTGTGCACGAGAGAAGAAAATAGGAAACAGGAATTGGCCCAGAAAATTACCCAAGGATTCAGTGGGGGTAATACTAATAACAACTTCAAGAAAAAGGGTACGGGGCAATCTTCCACACCTCCATTCTGCAGAAATTGCCGAATGAAACATTTTAGTAAATGTCAAGAGAAGTGTAATTTCTGCAAGCCACAAGGGCACCGAGAGGAGGAGTGCAGGAAGAAATCAACGATTTGCTTCAATTGCGGAGAAACTGGGCATTTTAGGCCAGAATGCCCTAAACTAGTCAAGCCAGCGGACAACAAGGCAAAAGCAACTGAAGGAACCAATAAATAGAATGCAAGAGCTTTCCAGTTGACTACACAGGAAGCAGATCTGATTCCGGATGTGATAGCTGGTACGTTTCTTGTGCATGACGTTTACGCAAAAGTATTATTTGACTCTGGTACAAACCAAAGTTTTATAAATACTTCATTCTGCCAAGCTCTTAAGCAACCTTTAACCAAACTTTGGCAGATTTATACGGTAGAAACAACGGATGGTAATTCTGTTAAAATAGATAAGGTTCTTCAAGAAGGAAAAATAGAACTTTCAGGCCATAAATTTTCTGCAAACCTGCTACCTATGAATTTAGCTGGATTCGATGTCGTATTAGGAATGGATTGGTTAGTAGCCAACCATGCTCGAATCCTCTATGATAAGAATTCCATAGAAATTCATACACCCGCAGGAGAAGTAATTTTGATTTCAGGAGATAAGCCGCGTAAACCAATGAAGTTCATTTCAGTAATGAAAGTTGCTAGTTATGAATGAAAACAAGGAATAGTGTATATGATTTCGGTAATCATTAACACTAGAAGTAAGGAACTTAAGGAAATTCCAGTAGTATTAGAATACTCGGATGTATTCCCAGAAAAACTACCTGGACTACCACCAGATAGGGAAGTAGAGTTTAGAATTCATCTAATTCCTGGAACTACACCAATAGCTAAGGCACCCTATCGGTTAGCACCCACCGAAACGTTAGAACTGAAAAAGCAATTAGATGAATTACTAGGCAAAGGATTCATACAACCTAGTTCATCCCCTTGGGGAGCACCAGTGTTGTTCGTGAAAAAGAAGGATGGTTCGATGCGGATGTGCATCGATTATAGGGAATTGAATAAGGTTACAATTAAGAATCGATACCCATTACCTAGGATTGATGATCTTTTTTATCAACTTCAGGGAGCAAGATATTTCTCCAAGATAGATTTGCGCTCCGGATACCATCAGCTGAAGGTACAGGAAGAAGACATACCCAAAACTGCTTTCAGGACTAGGTATGGTCACTACGAGTTTACAGTCATGCCATTCGGACTAACAAATGCTCCCGCATCATTTATGGACATGATGAATAGGATTTGTAAACCGTATTTTGATAAATTCGTAATTGTCTTCATCGATGATATACTTATTTATTCCAAAAGCCATGACGATCATTGTGAGCACCTACATGCACTCTTAACCCTGTTAAGGAAAGAGGAGCTCTACGCTAAATTTTCAAAATGTGAATTTTGGTTACAAGAGGTGCAATTTCTAGGGCACATGGTGAATCATGAAGGCATTCACGTAGATCCCTCAAAGATAGAAGCAATCATAAATTGGAAGGTTCCACAATCAGCTACCGAAGTTAGAAGTTTTCTAGGATTAGCAGGATATTATAGGCGCTTCATAAGAGATTTCTCTAAGATAGCTATTCCATTAACTAAGCTAACCTGTAACACTGTTAAATTTGAATGGGGACCTAAGCAAGAAGAGGCCTTTAGGATCTTAAAGCAAAGATTAACAAATGCCCCAATTCTAGCCTTACCAGACGGAACTGAAGATTTTGAAGTCTTCTGCGACGCTTCTAAGTTGGGATTAGGATGTGTGCTAATGCAATGTAAAAAGGTAATTGCGTATGCATCAAGGCAATTGAAGAAGCACGAGGAAAATTATACGACTCATGACTTAGAATTAGGAGACATAATTTTTTCCCTTAAATTTTGGAGACATTATCTGTATGGAATTAAGTTTACTTTCTATACATATCATAAAAGTTTAAGGTACATATTTGGTCAAAAAGAATTAAACATGAGGCAAAGAAGATGGATGGAAATTCTAAGTGACTACGACTGTGATATTCAATATCACGAGGGGAAGGCGAATGTAGTAGCAGATGCCCTAAGTCATAAGTATCATGAGAAGCAAAGACGAGTTCGTGGTCTTAGATTAAATCTCCAATTGGATTTAATGGAACAACTGAAGAACATTCAAGAAACGGCAATCAAGGATGATGCTGAAGGAATGAAAGGACGGATAAAGGAATTAGAGAAAGGGACTGATGGAATTTGGAGATTCCATAAGAAAAGGATTTGGGTACCTAGGCAAGGAGATTTAAGAAATAAGATTCTAGAAGAAGCCCATAAATCTAGGTATACGATGCACCCTCGTAATAATAAGATGTACCAAGATTTAAGAAATAATTTCTGGTGGATAGGAATGAAGAAAGACATAGCTAGATACGTTTCTAAGTGTCTAACTTGTTCACAAGGTAAGGCAGAACACCAGAAACCTTCAGGTTTACTTCAACAATTAGAAATGTCTGTATGGAAATGGGAACTAATAACAATGGACTTTGTTACTAAGTTGCCCAAGACCAGGAAAGGTAACGATGCAATTTGGGTAATTATAGATCGATTAACCAAATCAGCTCATTTCCTGCCAATGAAAGAGACCTTTAGCATGGAAAGACTAGCAAAGTTGTACGTAGATGAGGTAGTATCCTTACATGGAGTTCCACTCTCCATTATGTCAGATAGGGATAGTCGTTTCACTTCGCATTTCTGGACAAGTTTCCAAGAAGCAATGGAAACACGATTAAATTTAAGTACTGCATACCATCCCCAAACAGATGAACAAAGTGAAAGGACGATCCAAACCCTTGAAGACGTGCTCAGGGCATGTGTAATACACTTTGGTGGAAACTTGGATGACCATTTACCACTAATTGAATTCTCCTATAATAATAGTTACCATGCCAGCATCAATGCTGCCCTATTTGAAGCACTGTATGGACGAAAGTGTCGAACTCCAGTATGCTGGGCAGAAATAGGAGAAAGTCAATTATCAGGACCCGAGATTGTACAGGAAACCACCGACCAGATCACTCAAATCAAGGAAAGACAGAAAACGGCTCGAGATCGTCAGAAGAGTTATGCAGACAATCGACGTAAGCCGTTTGAATTCCAAGTTGGAGACAAGGTACTTTTGAAAGTTTCTCCTTGGAAAGGAGTAGTTCGATTCGGTAAGAAAGGAAAGCTAAGTCCAAGGTACATAGGACCATTCACAGTTACCCAACGAATTGGACCAGTTGCTTATAAATTACAACTACCAGAAGAGTTAGCCGGGGTACATAACGTGTTTCATGTATCTAACCTTATGAAATGCTTATCTGACGAATCCCCGGTAGTACCTCTTCAAGATATAGAGGTGGATGAAAAGCTAAAATTCGTTGAGAAACCGCTCCAAATAGAAGACAGAAAGATCAAATTCCTCAAGCAGAAAAGATTGGTGCTAGTCAAAGTAAAGTGGGATTCAAAAAGAGGGTCGGAGTATACATGGGAACTGGAATCGGAAATGAAGCGAAAATACCCTTACTTGTTTCGGTAAATCTCGAGGACGAGATTTTAAATAAGGCGGGGAGGATGTAAGGACTTGCACAAAATGTCCTAAAACACTCCGTAAGTGAAAACCTGGACCCCTAAAACCCTAAATTTCAGGAAAAATCAAGAAAATCAAAATTCATAAGTTGGTCGCGGGCAGCGTAAGACTTAAACAAGGCTTACGCGGGGCACGACAGCCTTGTAAGTCTATGGATAAGCTTTAGGCCACGTGTCAGACACGTGGCAGACCTACACCATGACACGGCATCCCTAGCCATAGCTAGGGTGGCCCTCGCGGGCCGCGAAGGATCCCCTTCAGGCTTACGCGGGCCGCGTAAAACTCAAAAATCAGCTATAAATAGTACGCTGCATGGCCTTTCGTCTGTGCTTGAAAATTTACTCTAAAAGACGTTCTGTACAGCTCAAATTCATATATTTAAGTGTCAAAACGCTGCTACGATTACAGGGTAATAACTCGATCACTGCTATGATACAATGTCCGATCGATTGAAACCGATCCGATGGATGTTTAAGTGCTGCCTGAATTCGGGCTATACTTTGTCATTCGTCATGAGAGTTTTGATTTCGTGAGCTTATCATAAATGTTGTATTAAGTTACTAACCTAGTTTCGCGTGCATTGTTATTTTTACTAGGTTACCAAGCTTAATCAGTAGGCAAAACTCTATCCAACTAAACTTGCAATGTGAGTCATTCTCTTTTTACCAAATTGTTTCCAAAACCCTATTTATTTTCAAAGTTATAATTACAGGGATTAAGTCTTTGTAGTATTCAATTATAGCCGGTATGTGGGGGTTTTGTATACATTACTTGATAATCGTCACCATTGGACAACGTGTTAGCCAATGGGTGATATGACCATAGTCACAGAAACAAGTCGAGTGACAAATACCGTTGGGTAATTGGTTGATATAAACATTGTAATCGCCCTTAATACTGTAATTTATAACAAAGTGTCGTTTTGTGCAAATTGAATGACTCGCCAGTATTTCCCCACTGATAAAATCTTTTTAAACATGTTTCAGGTGATTTACTGTGAACAAGAAAAAGTGCCGTGTAGCACTACCAGCTTGATTGAAGTGGCTCAGTAAATAAATAAACATGTTTTGTAATTAGGGAATTTCCCAGTGAAATTCCTTTACTGTAAATTACTGGGTTTGTCCTGAAATTTGAAATGAAATAAATGGGTGTTTTCAGTTTAAACGATCCTGTTAAAATTTCCGCTGCCTAATTAAACACCAATATCACGGGTTTCTGTCCCGCGACTTCTCGACCGGGTAAAACCGGGTCAGGGGCCGTGATAGCTAACTTAGTCAGTCTGTCGATAATTACCCAAATCGTGTCATTGCCATGTTTGGTCTTTGGTAACTTGGTAATCAAATCCATAGTTACCATCTCCCATTTCCCTATGGGAATTTCAAGTTGTTGTAGCAGTCCTGATGGTTTCTGATGTCCGGTTTTAACTTGTGAATTCGCCAGACACTTAGCTACATAAGTGTCTATGGATTTCTTCATACCCATCCACCATGGGAGTCAACTCTTACGAATCAATCAGGACGTAAGCAAAGACAATCGACTATAACGTGGAATGTGTAACTGTCAGCACAGTGAGTAGCACTTTAGGACATGACTCACAATAGTAAAAGATGGACCTTGATGGTGAAGAATCGTAGGGCTTCATTTCGAGCAACGACATTGGGAGCAGCAGTCACAGCGACAACAAGGTATTCGTAACCCTAGCCTACAGTATGGAAATAAAGGTGCCTACAACATGGATTGGTCGTTGTTAAGTTAAGAAGACAACGACCCAAGGAACAACGACAGTACTGGAAATCCTTGTAATGAAGACAGCAACACTGGAAATGAACTTCCTTCTACTATCCACGATGGTGTTGATGCATTAATCAGTATGGGTGGGTTAACCAGACATCGCGCAGTTATACCCTGTGAGGGGAAAGTTGTCGTCTGTCATAAAGTATCTGCGTGGCGTGGAGGTTAGCATCAAATCAGCAATGAAGGCCAGAAGTTTCCATGGAAGGATTACCCCGCCATGATAGCCCTCGTTACTGATGTCAAGGCTAAGGAAAAGAAGATCGAGGATCCACCAATTGTTCATGATTTCTCCCTAAGTGCTACCAGAAGAACTATCAGGTTTACCTTCACATCGTCAGGTGGAATATCAGATCGGTATCATGTCAGAAGCAGCCCTTGTTACTAGTATTCCTTATTATCTTACACCAGGAAGGTTGCAGGAACTGCCTAATCAACTTCAGGAACTACTGTGCGTTTTTGTTTTTCGCTTTGGGGAGCCCCAGTTATACCAGTGAAGATAAGCCTTTTCGTAAGTATATAGATTATCGAGAACGTAACAAGGTGACAGTTAGGAACCGCTTGTCTCGACCATGTATTGGCCACCTGTCGACCAGTTGCAAGGAACAAGCTTCCATTCAGGGATTGGCTAGCGAACGGACTATCATCAGATGGAAGTCCAAGAGGAGAATGCTCTTAGAACAGCACGTCGAATGCAATGCCGCCATTTCAACTTTGTACACCATAATCATTGAGTTGATCAACATACCAGCATCTTCAGGGATCACATGAATCGACCAATTGTTCATGATTTCTCCCTAAGTGCTACCAGAAGAACTATCAGGTTTACCTTCACATCGTCAGGTGGTATATCAGATCGGTATCATGTCAGAAGCAGCCCTTGTTAATAGTATTCCTTATTGTCTTACACCAGGAAGGTTGCAGGAACTGCCTAATCAACTTCAGGAACTACTGTGCGTTTTTGTTTTTCGCTTTGGGGAACCCCAGTTATCCCAGTGAAGATAAGCCTTTTCGTAAGTATATAGATTATCGAGAACGTAACAGGGTGACAGTTTGGAACCGCTTGTCTCGACCATGTATTGGCCACCTGTCGACCAGTTGCAAGGAACAAGCTTCCATTCAGGGATTGGCTAGCAAACGGACTATCATCAGATGGAAGTCCAAGAGGAGAATGCTCTTAGAACAGCACGTCGAACGCAATGCCGCCATTTCAACTTTGTACACCATGATCATTGAGTTGATCAACATACCAACATCTTCAGGGATCACATGAATCGACCGTATTTGTTGGCAACGTTCTGAATCACTACCAAGGTAAAGAAACACCATAAGAAGTACCTATTTTATGTCTTAGAGCTCCTAGGGGAGTAGCAACTCCACACAAAGTCTACTTGAGTGTGACTTCAGGATTTGGGAGATGCACCTTCATGGTCGCTTAGTCAACGAAGTGGGAATACATGCAGATCTCGCTAAAGACCCATTTCATTAGGTATTGATCGGCACCGGATAGTCCATCGGGGTACAGTAATTTCTTGGCCTAGCTAGATACTATCGTAGATTCATCACTGGATTTTCAAGGATTTCGCAGCTTTAATCTCTTGAGCACAGCAGGGTGCTGAGTATTTGTGGGAGATAAATAGGAGAATGTCTTTTCAGCCTTGAAACCCAACACTATAATGCACTGGGCATCGTCTTTACCCGAGGGTACGGTGACTTAATGGTATATCACGGTGGTTCGAATCAGAGTCCCAATTACACATCGATGCAACACGAGAAGGTGATGGCTTACGTGGTGGATTAACAGGAAGAATTGCACGACTCACAACATGGGGTGGGAGTCACGATCTCGGATTTGAGCTGGAGGCATTACTTGGACGGTACCGAATGCACTGCTTAGACCGATCACAAGGGCCTCCCGTGTACCTTTGTTACAGAAGAACTAAGCATGTGATAGCATCGCTGGATGGAACTTCTGAATGAGTACGACTGTGAAACCTGAACGTGCACGAGCTCTGTAGCTCACTATCGACTCTAACTTACCTGATCAGACTCGCTCTGTTCAAACTGGAGAACTAAGGGAAGAGGATCTTCAAGTTGAACCCATGCGGGGCATGGAGAAGCAACCTTTGACAGGTCGGACGATACTCGTTACCTCATAGAATGAATTTTGGTCTCATTATACGGCAACTGTAGGGAACTCGTGTTGAGCAAAGCACACCGGCTTCGATATTCTAGTCGTCTGGGTTTTGAGGAGAGGCATTAGGATTTATAAACCTTGTACTGGTAATCGGGCATGAAGGCCCACCTAGCTAGGTATGGGAATGATGTTTGACTTGTGGGAAAGTCAAAGTTAAGTGTTAGCAACCAGAAACACCTATATCGAAAGAGAAAACAGACTGCCATGGATTTGGTCGTTAGCCTACTTACAACTCGAAACAGAAACAATATCACCTGGATGATCGTTGATTGTCTCACGTAACCATCACACTATCTAGCCATCAAGGAAACGGATAAGTTTTCTACACTTGCAGTCATCTACCTGAAAGAAGTGGTTGCTAGGCACGGGTGCCAACCTCCATTATCTCTGATCGCGACCCACGACTTGTATCTAATATGTGGCAAGCGATGCATAAATCCTTTGGCTCACGTCTAGACATGAGCACAGCATATCATCCACAGATGGATGGGCAGACTGAACGCACCATCCAAACTCTTGAAGACATGCTTCGAGCATGTGTAATCAACTTTGGCAACGGCTGGGAAAGACACCTCCCTTTAGCGGAGTTTTCGTATAACAACATTTACCACACCAGCATCCAGGCTGCTCCGTTTGAGGCATTGTACGGACGGAAGTGCCGATCACCCCTTTGTTGGGCAGAAGTTGGAAACAGCCGAATCACTGGCCCAGAACTCGTTGTAGACACAATAGAGAAGATTGCTCAGATACGATAACGAATGGCGGCAGCTCGTGACGTCAGAAAAGCTACACTGATAAGCGCAGGAAACCACTCGAGTTCCAGGTTGGGGATCGAGTACTACTTAAAGTCTCACCTTGGAAAGATATAGTTCGTTTTGGTAAACGAGGCAAACTCAACCCGCGATATGTTGGACCTTTCGAAATCATGAAGGGAATTGGCAAAGTGGCCTACAGATTGAATCTACCCGAAGAACTTAGTGGAGTTCACAACGTATTCCGTGTGTCGAATCTGAAGAAGTGCCTGTCAGATGAAACCCTCATAGTTCCTTTCAAGGATCTCATCATCGACGATCAGTTGCGATTTGTCGAAGAACCAGTGAAAATCTTGGACCGGGAGGTCAAGATTTTCACACGCACCAGGATACCTATTGTTCGAGTTCGTTGGAACTCCCGTCGTGGCCCAGGGTGTACCTGGGAATGAGAAGACCAGATGAAACACAAATATCCCCACTTATTCGAAAAAAAAAGCGAAACCACTAGGCTGAAGCTACTGCGAAATTTCGGGACGAAATTCCAAACCAACGAGGGAAGGATGTGACACCCCAGGAAAACCAGGAAACCACGCAACCTAACTAGCTTCCTCAGTAACTACGTCCTAAATTTCGGGATGAAATTTCTTTCAAGTTGGGGATGATGTGACAACCCGTGTTTTCAATACTTCTCTAGTTCCTTCGATGCTTGATGTATGGGTACTGAATGAACCGCTTAAATAATTATTTGATTTTAATGGTGTACGATATATGAATGATTGGATGTATGGTTATATTTGGTTGATGTGAAAGTTTAGGAACCGTAATTGTTAGATGTTATATGCCTATGTGTAACGTTAATGGGACGCACCTCAAACCCGAGCCACACACTTGGGCCTAAGGCCGCACCCCTCTCACAATAATTCCGGCCCGTGTATATTATACCCAAACCGCCACTTTTGCACATGATAATGGCTGCATTATCCATGTATTGCGGCAGCCCAAATCATATGGGCTCAGACCCAGTTCGGCCAAGATATAGCCATCCTAAACCTTGATTATTTAGAACATATATCATATTACGTATCATATTATTACTTAATAATAAGCTCAAAACAAGAAACCCTACCCCTCTCAATATATTGCGATGGCAGACCCCCCCCCCCTCGTGGTTCTCTCTTGTTACAAGTGTTACCTTCTGGTTAGTATATTATCCTTACTTAATTCGAGTTCTTGTTGGTATTTGGTTGAAATCATGATCAGCGATTAATAGTTGTAGCATGTGTATGTTTATACTTAGGATTGATAATGTGACTAGATTTGATTCTTGTGTAATCTAGAGTTTTGCCAGAGGCATGTGTTGATCGAAAGATGATATAGAAGGACTAGGGTTGTTTGTTAAATAATTATTTGAATGCATAACATGAAACTGAACATAGGTGCATATTGATGAATGATGGTCTAGGGTGCAAGACCTGATTAAACTATTATGATTAATACCAATGTCGAGACTTAGATATGAGATTGGAATAATATTTGTAATTCCCTAAATGAATGATCTGTTAAATATGATATGAAGATGGACAAATGATGAAATTAGTTAGATAATAATGGTTATATGTTAATATTAAGGGTTGGTCAAGATTCTGTTGGAATTAAAGCTCATGGGACTTGGTTTGATAATTACTTGATTGAAATATGTTGATTGTGAAACATGCAAATACAAGTTGGGCTTTGATGATATTGATGACTATGTTATGTGAAATTGAAAGTTCATGTATATGTTGATGAGTTTGTTAAGCAACAGGATGATGAATCTAATTAAGTGTTCTGATCTTATGGCAAGGAACTAGGGTCCCTTAGTTGAATGATGTATGTGTTATTTGGGCCAATTGAATATCGAACTTGAATGCTAAATATTACTGATGATCATATAATGAATCCATGATTAATGATAATTAAAAATCATATGATAGTTATGGAAACTGTTGTGGGTATATAAAACTTGATGGTAAATAGAGCCCACCTACTTGGGCCGGTTAACAGTGTTAGGTAACATCCTCACATGGGATATTTTGGAAGTCGGGCCACCCACCGTCTGTTCGGGCCTTGCTTAAATAATGGGCCACACATGTTTAATAGTTGGGCTTCAAGTGTATGCGAGTAAAGTATATATGTATGTATGTATGTATGTAGTATGTTTGAGCTATTACATGTTAAGCGATTATTCGATGACGCTAGGTGAATGGATTAACTGTCATGACTGGAATTACATGTGTGCGGTACATGTACATTAAATGTGCGTTATGTGAACAATGAATACGTGAATTAATAGTACGTGAAAGATGTGGTTCATGTGCACGTAGAACTGACTGTTATCGGTAACCCTTTTAGGACGTGTTTGATCAACTGTTAAACAAGTAACTAATCATACTGAGCAAACCGAGGTGAGTTCACACTCTCTATAAGGCATGTGATTCCCAGTGGTTTAGGAATGGGTTAAGAAGCTAAAACGAAACCTACATATTCACCTTTAAAAGAATATGTACCTCCATCCTCGTTGAGAAGGATGACAACATTTAATCTACGTATTCTCCTTGGGTAGATTACGTACCTCCGTCCTCAGTTGGGAAGGACGACAACATATAACTTACTAGACAAAACTCTATCATTAAATCCCTCATTTTTATATCGACTTAATCGTCGGGCCAATGGCGAGCGGGTCATTAGTTAATAGCGCTATTAGGGTTGACAAGCATCACACCGTGCCGGGAGGACGGGCGTGGACTAATGGATCTGGGCACTTAGTCAATGATGATAGACATTGACGTAGGGCATAACTTTCTCAGTCAGTTGTCGATATGGTAACGGTCTAGTGGTTAACATGGGGTAGCCCCCACTGGTTATGGTTTGGGAAACAAAGGATTGGTTAACTCATGGTTTACGAATGAACTTACGGTTTTTGGAACAACTTTAAAATGGACCACCAACTGTGAACTCGCTCAACTTTGTTGTTGACTCGTTGTTACATGCCTTGCAGGCCTTTAGGTGCATATTGTTGGAACTTGCTGTCTGGGAGGCTGGAGTGGTCATGGGTCGAGGTACATGGAATCGCAACACAAGACAAATGGTTTTTACATGTGGTTTATTAACACTTAACGAATGAATTTTGCTTCCGTTGTATACTGTGAATTATTTGTAATGTTGTAACACTTAATGTTAATGAATGAAAGTTTTATTTAAATATACCTATGAGTTCAATGTGATTGGTGGCTAGATCCTGGTACATCACACGCCTCGCGGGGGTTTCTGCATGTGGTATTTTGGGGGTGTGACAGCTCAACACTTTTGGCGTTAACCCTAATCGGTTTAACCCTTTCCTTGCAACTTAATGCATCAGCAACGGCATTTTCCATACCGAGATGGTAACGAATATCACATTCGTAATCATTTAGAGTTTCCATCCAAAGGTGTTGTCACATGTTCAGATCTTTCTGATTAAAAAGATGCTGGAGACTTTTATAGTCCGTGTATATAATACACTTTGTACCATATAAATAGTGTTTCCAAAGTTTCAATGCAAATACAACGACACCCAATTCTAAATCATGGGTGGTGTAATTCTTTTTGTGCACCTTAAGTTGTCGTGATGCATAGACAAATACTTTGCCTCTTTGCATAAGTACACAACTCATTCCTGTGTGTGAAGCATCACACTACACAACAAAGTCTTCAATTCCCTCAGGTAGGGTTAAGACATGATCATTGCTCAATTTCTGTTTCAGAATCTTAAAGGATTTTTTCTGTTTAGGACCCCAATCAAACTTGACATTCTTGCGGGTTAACGTAGTTAAAGGAGTGGCAATTCGAGAGAAGTTCTCAATGAACCTTATATAATAACCGGCCAATCCTAAGAAACTATGAATTTCAGATGGAGTCTTGGGTGCTTCCGAATTCATTATAGCTTCAATCTTACAGAAGTAAATTACATTTTTCGTCCTTTATGTTTGTACCGGATTGCAATGGATAGCCTTTAACTTCAAAAATTACAGTCACAATCCTTTATTTGGAAAACTCGTTACATCTTTCGTCCTTTAGCACTAACTAGGTTAAAAAATTTAGTTAAGTCAATTTATATAAGGGCACTTTGGTCTTTTTACCAATCTAATTAAAATATATTATAAATAAAACAACAACAAAATTAAAAACTTATAAAATATACCATCACCAACCCTCATCTGAGGATGACTCTTCATCATCTTCACCAGAGAAGCAACAGTTTCCTCCTCCTCACAATCGTCGCCGCCGCCACCGTCCATACAGCTCATGAACGCCACCACTCAGTGTAGGTCCCGTGAGCCGTATGGATCGTAACAGAATCGTCGATCCAACCTAGAGTGCGGAATCCTCTAGATCAGATTTAACAGAAAACGTGTAGAAAACCGAGATCACTTTAAACCCGATCTTTATTGATTATCTTCCAACGATTACAATCAATCAAGATCCTAATTCGTCCAAGCCTTTGTCTTTCACGAATTCTCTCCAAGAGTGATTAGAAGATTAACCTAAACCCTAATGCTAAGCTTTGTTTATATAGGACAAAGCTTTGCACATGGCCTAGGTCTTGGGCTAGGCCCATTTCGCCTACCATCCCCCTATGTGGGTTTGGTTTGGCCCAATCACTCTTAATTAACTATTACAAAGCTAAACTCGCTAACTGTTTATCGTTTTACTAATTACAAGATATCCAAAGACCAAATCTAAGCTGTTGTCACAAATATGCACCAACAAACTCCCCCTTGACAATAGCTCGCAAAGGTAACTTCAGTCTTCAGAATCTCACAGTCTTTTGGTCTTTGGATAGCTTCAGCTTTAACAGCTTCTGTCAGCAACAGACTCCCCCTAAGCTGATGCATCCAATCACCAAATCTTCAAAAACTTTAGCGTTAGAGTAAACTCCAGTTCAGCTTTTGTATAGCACTCTTCAATTCTTCAACTTTGTCTGCCATGTAGAAAGGAGGATCTACCATGCATCCAATCAAACTCTCATCTTCACAGCAACTTCTCAGCAACACAGCAACATCTCATTAACACAGCAACTTCTTCGCAACACACTGCTTCAATCTGTATACTATAAAACAAACATCTCGAGAAACCATAAGAATTTTTCAACACAAGTTAAACAAATTATTATTATTCAAGAGATTAGTTAAACTGTATAACAGATTAAGCAATGTCCAACACAACACCAACACGCACAAATTTTAAACAAACACCCCATAACCTGCATCATTTCAAAATTTTGAACCCACTTACTAACACCGTCTCCCCCTATCAGTAACAATTTCTCCAAGAATAACAGTTTCCCGTACATTAAGAATTTTTAACAGAAAAAGACACTATTTTTTGTATTTTTGTATTTTCTGAAAGCAAATAAATACGAAAAGCAATAAACACTCTATTTTTGTGAGAATCACCGGTAAGAAGATCATACCAGCAAAATCAAACTGTTTCACACTATTAGATAATTCTTTATTTAATTTTTCGTGAAAAGCAGTCCAAGACGATTACCAGTATGTTTGTCCACTTAAACAAAATGCATGAACATTTCAAGTACCATTACCATATGATACGTTAAGGTAATTTTATTTACTGATATATTAGTGTGTCCCACTTCAGGATATACCCCCGTGATCAAGGTATGCACAAAGATTCATCGTAGTAGGTGAGTATACTGAATTCATCCTTTAAGATATCCTGACAGTGCCTAGGTCTGCATATAATCTGTTTTATCATGTTTTGATTGCTTAACAATGAACACCCAAATAAATACTAATCAAATCATGGAAATATAAACAACACACTCTATCATGCAAGTATCTTCCCTACCACATATTTCACAAGTCCAATCCAGATTTCTGAAATCTTAACTGGGAATAGGTTGAGAAGAGAACAGAATAGATCTTTAGCAGAGATGGTATAATATACAGATCAAATGAGTTTTCCTCAGTTTGATATAGGTTTCTTGGGTTTCTTTTGGGCACTTGAGGGCCTCTTTCGGGTGTATTAGATCTATAGCACGACAACGTACAGCTAGGTCAGCATGTATCTGGATGCAGCAGAAACTGTCGTTGCCTAGCACCTCCAGGTCAGCATATATCTGGATGCAGCAGAGGAGGTACACGACTTTTTTCAGAGAAGATTTCAGAATCAGATCAAAATTGTGTGTATCGGGATAACATACAGACATTCAAATAGAAATGAGCTAATTCCAAGTGACTTTTATTTCCTGGGGTCATGTACAATTTTAGTTCTGAATAGAAGGACAGCCAAGATATCCCCAGATGAAATAACAGTATAAAGACCCAAAACTTCAGATTTTGGCAATCTATCAACGCAAGATTTAAGGTCATTAAACCATACACCACTGATGTGTTCCCCACTCATACACAGTTTATTTATGTTTATATCACATTGGTAAGTTGATTATTTCATGCTTTTTGCCTACTGGCACATCATATGATGAAGCTGCTATCACACTTAAGCAATTTAAATTTAATTTCAGTTTCAGTGTGACAGTCTAACTTGCCGATGTACTATCATTTCTCCTTTTTCACACAGTGATAACTCATTTTTTATTTTCTATTTTTTTTATGTTTTTGATTTCTCAATTTTTTTTTTATTTTTGATTTTTAAGAAAAGCAGTAAACTATTTACAAAAATTCTTATGAAAAACCAGTTATTCAGGATTCCTCATCCCGTTGAGTTCGACTAAATGTTCAAAGCGAGCCCTGTCAAAAGCTTTAGTATAAAGATCTGCCAGGTTATCTTCTGTGTCAACTCAGCACTTTGAACTTCAATTTAAATCATTCAATATAAATATATATCAACAATCTCACACCCCCCTTCATGTGCCTAGAGCAGCCACTATCAACATAAGTTGATAATCCTCCTTAGCAGCTCCTGCACACACCAACTAAGAAATTAGTTAGATTGGGGGACCCAAACCTTAATGGTCTTGGGTCGTCCAAATTCACCAACCACTGGTACATCCATCCAATATCCATTACTCCTAACTGGAGTCTTGGATCTCAGACCTGTTAATGGAAATGGGTTTTGATTTCCATAAGGTCTATGGTCCTGAGGGTTCCTATATGTGTTTGGACTATTTGACCTTTGAAAATTTTGATTTTGATATCTTGAATTTTGATTCCAAGAAGCATTATTGTTGTAATTTCTAAAGCCATTGTTATAAAAATTTCGACCACCATTATTCTGGTATCGATTTTGATATTGACCTTGACTTCTGAAATTATTAGAATTAAAATTGTTCATTCTTGGTGAACTACTTCTAGGTCTGTCAAATCTGCCTGGTGGAGATCTAGGCTGAAATCTAGATTGATTTCTTTGAAAACGAGGAACCTGTGAAGTTCATGTTTCAGCCTTATCTACACCAACAGCAACATTTTCTGGTTGCTTAGGAGCAGATTTCTTTGGAGAATTTGAGCCTTTCTCCTCACTATCACCTTCCTTCACTGGTAATTTCCCTCTCTGTTTTTCACTAAGTTGTGCTTCACTCTTTTTGTTAGGACAGCAGCTTGCTACATGTCCCTTGACGTGACATTTGAAGCACGATCTCCTTTTCGAAGACTTCTTAGATGGAGTCTCTGAGGTAGATCCCTTATCAGATGGTGATGATCCCTTGGATGAACCTTGTTTAGTTTGCTTGATTTCAGATTTGTCTATGCTCTTATTTTTAGCAAACTCCACATTTGATTCATTTTCAATAACAATTGTTTCATTTTTCATATCACTACCTTGAACAAAATTAATCTTTTTAACAAAAGCTTGATTTTTATTCTTAGGCGGTGAATTTTTCTTTTTCAAAAGTTCAGTGTTATTTTTTTCCTTAGCCTCATCACTCTCATATCCATCACCTTGACTTGATGTGGATCCGAAACTACTTGGTGCAGATGCCATAAAGTTTGCTAGCTCATCTTCACTAGGCAGGAATGAATAGTCATGACTAAGAGGAGGTGGAACTTCATTAAATCCCTGGAAGCCCACACTGGTCTTGTCATTACTCTTCTTTAACCCACCCATCATGTGTTTCATAACAAATGACGAATCTCTGAATTGACTCAATTTCTTTTCAAGTTCAACAATTTTGAGTTGTGCATCTGACAACTCTTTGCATTTTTCAGAAATCTCTTTTGTTTTCTCAGCCATCATGTCATGAGCTAAGTCTATGACTTGAAGTTTTTCATTCAATTTGCAAGTTAAAGCTTCAAATTCAGCTTCATAACCTCTTATCTTCTTCAAGTATGTAGATTCATTTCTTTTAGTAAAAAAGTTTGACTCTTTTACGTTCGACATCTCGCTTACCAGACTTTGGTTTTGTGTTCTCAACCTGTCAACCTCACCCTGTAGTTCACGACATCTCAAACACACAGAAATAGATTGTACCTCTTTCTCATGAAATTCTGAGTTTTCATCAGCAACAACCTGTTCAGCTTCACTTTCTTTCTCTACTTCAGCATCCACTTTTGCTTCAGCATTCTCCACTTGAGCTTCAGCATTCTCCACTTGAGCTTCAGCATTTTTCACTTCAGATTCAACATCACTCACAGTAGTTTCAGCCTCATCAACTGGCACTATCTCTGCCATGAATGCCTGAGTGGCACTCTCATTTCCCTGATATCGCTTTTGTAATGCATCCCACATATCCTTTGAATTAGTGTACTTGTTGAAGGTATGCTTGATGCTATCAGGTAAGGACATTTTAATTGCAGCCAATGCTCTCTTTTCAGCGTCATACTTCCTTTTATCATCCTCTTGCATGTTCACATAGTCTGTTCGACGTGGTCTGCCCTCAAAATCATGTGTTGGGTTTGTGTACCCATCTTCTATACAGATCCACATGCGTGCATCCTGAGATTCAATGAAGGATTTGAAGTTGTCCTTCCATGTAAGATAATTCTCCACCTTCATCATCTTAGGTGCTTTCAAATTCATCATGTTTGACATTTTAAACACAACAGACTGGTAAAACCGTACAAAATATCTCCGAAAACAGTGGTTACCAAATTACACCTTTAGAATCGTCTCGAAAAGACAGATCCAATGATATATAATGTCAAAAACCGTATTCGGGATTTTTTTTTTTTTTTTGTCCTATAAATCCGAGGATTCCAACGGTGCAAACGGTTCCCTGTGACGAGTTACGGATGATTTTCTAAACACGAAACTGTGAAATTTTTCTTACGCGAGCCAAGAAAAATTCCACCCTTTCCGAAATGGTCAGAAAAGGTCCGAAATGGTTAAGTTGATCCGAAATGGTCAGTGTTGATCCGAAATGACCACTTGCTGGTCCGAAATGAAACAAACTGATCCGAAATGGACTAATCTGATCCGTAATGAGACAATTAGATCCGAAATCGAGTCCGGAATGCTTGTTCTTTGTCCGAAATCAACTCAATCTATTCCGAAATCAAGTCAATCGATCCGAAATCAACTAGTACTGATCCGAAATCAAATCAACTGATCCGAAATGCAAGTTAGGAGATCCGGAATGCAGCTTTATGATCCGAAATACAGGTCTGATGATCCGTAATGCTTGTTTCTGGTCCGAAATTGGTTGCTGTTTAATCCGAAATGACTGATTTCCTGTCCGAAATCAATCCGAAATGCAATATTCCTATCCGAAATCCTTGAATTTTGTCCGAAATCAGCAGCAAACCCTAGAACAGCCTTCAAAAACACGTCCAAAACTTCGATTTTCTGCAGAAACGATTCTGAACCAAGCCAATCGAGAGCAAAAGGCTCTGATACCAATTGTAGGTCCCGTGAGCCGTATGGATCGTAACAGAATCGTCGATCCAACCTAGAGTGCGGAATCCTCTAGATCAGATTTAACAGAAAACGTGTAGAAAACCGAGATCACTTTAAACCCGATCTTTATTGATTATCTTCCAACGATTACAATCAATCAAGATCCTAATTCGTCCAAGCCTTTGTCTTTCACGAATTCTCTCCAAGAGTGATTAGAAGATTAACCTAAACCCTAATGCTAAGCTTTGTTTATATAGGACAAAGCTTTGCACATGGGCTAGGTCTTGGGCTAGGCCCATTTCGCCTACCATCCCCCTATATGGGTTTGGTTTGGCCCAATCACTCTTAATTAACTATTACAAAGCTAAACCCGCTAACTGTTTATCGTTTTACTAATTACAAGATATCCAAAGACCAAATCTAAGCTGTTGTCACAAATATGCACCAACACTCAGGCCACTGACGACCACCCTACGCCGCCGTATTCTCGCGATTACTCCTCCTCCTATACATCGTGATTCATGGCACAGGTTTTCGACGAAGAAGAAGTCGCACGGATTGTGTGATTTCACCCCACAATCGGAACCCTAGATTTTCTGGATCTACAAACACCGCCAGCACCGCTTGTGACATCACCGCCACCATCATCGGAGCTACACCCCCTCTCTCTCAAACATGATCAATCAGAGCCCAAGATCACGGTTACCTCTATATACAGATCAATATCCTCCGTCTATCTCCGCCGAAAATCATGGTTACCTCTCTCTCTCATCGATCTTTTACTCTCTCTCATCAACCCTTTCTTGTTCTTCAATCTAAAGCTCTCTTGTATCCTCTTTACCCTTGTGGGTTTTACTCCATTTTTATTTCTAGGGCTTCCTTTGACGGTTTCAATTTGGGTTTTACTCACTCTGCGACGATGATTGATGTTGGTGTTCTTGATACTACTGTTGCTACTTTTTATGGCACGAGATCTAAAGACGAGGTTTGTTCGTTTGTTTCCATTCATTATCTGTTTATCCCCCTTTGTAACAAATCTGCAAGAAACAGATGGTTGCCGACTGCCGCTGTAGTGATCGGAGAGAGAGATGGAGAGAGAGAGAGGGAGAAAGATATAGGATTTTATGTGTTACATATAATTTTTAATTTTTTAAACAAATGAGTAAAATTACCGATCTACCCTCTTGTGCAAGTCACATTATCAGACTTAACTCAAAATTTTAACTTAGTTAGTGCTAAAGGACGAAAAGTGTAATGAGTTTTCCAAATAAAAGATTGTGACTGTAATTATTGAAGTTAAAGGCTATCCATTGCAATCTGGTACAAACATAAAGGACGAAAAGTGTTATTTACCCATCTTAGCGGGATCCACTTGGATACCACGCTCGCTAACACATGTCCTAGATATTGGACCTCTCTAAGCCCAAACTCGCACTTAGAGAATTTTGCATAAAGCTTTTCTTGCTTTAGCAAATTAAGAATACATCTAAGATGTTTCTCGTGATCATTCTTATTACGAGAATATATAAGTATGTCGTCTATAAAGACAATGATAAGCTTATCTAAGTACGACTTGCAGACTCTATTCATGAGATCCATGAATGCTGCAGGAGCATTCGTGAGCCCAAAAGGCATCACAAGAAATTCATATTGGTCGTATCTAGTTCTGAAAGCAGTCTTTGGAACATTCGTGAGCCCAAAAGGCATCACAAGAAATTCATTTTTATGTTTTTTTCACATTTTTTGATTTTTGTGCTTAGCATGTGATTAAATGCAATTATTATGGTTCTGGATGTTTGTTGTTTGTTGTTTGGCATTTTTACACCTAATTATATAAAATAAAGTATTTTTTATTAACTGGAAGGTATATAACAAACCATAGAAGATCGCACACACACATAAACTGTCACACCCCTTTCTGCGGCGGAAGCACGAGGTGTGATCATGAAAGGTTCTCATTGCATACGAAAGGTAAACATACTACATGCTCAAAAAAAACTTCAAACATTACATTACTGAAAACATATGTCAAGTGTTTACAACACGAGATAGCATATCGTCTTAAAAGTCACAACTTTATTTAATGATAAACAAAGCGACATCCACGAGCATGAGTAAGACCATGCGCACATCCATCCTAGTTACCTGAAATACATGTGAGTTTTGGAAAAACGTCAACATAATGTTGGTGTGAATTCATGCAGTTTTTGTATTTCACGTTTGTATACTTTGTATGAAAACATAGTTTGTGTCATGTAAAATCGAGTTTTCATATATAAATCAAGTATTCATGTGTACGTACTCATGTATAATTCAAGTTTTTCTTGAGTACCCCACGTACTCAAGTATAATTCCCGTTTTCTTGAGTACCCCACGTACTTCAAGTATAATTCAAGTTTTTCTTGTGTACCCCACGTACTCAAGTATAATTCAAGTTTTAGTATGGTATGAATTTTATGTAAATAAAGTATTCCTGTAAGTATCAGGACTGTTAATAGGTTGCAAAGCCATTAAGATGTGACACGACATAGGAAGTCACCAAACCTTAGGCATTTAGTTGGCATATTCTGAGACACAAAAGCACTACTCGATACTCGCCCTCACCGAGAGTGTGGCTGCCCGGCACCCGTTAGATCTAACCTTTTGTTCTGCGGTCTAGGTATATTGTTGATTAATGGTGCTTATGTACCCTATTCGTGACACGATTTCTCATATCATTTCTCATAACGCATCATACTTGGTACTAGTCCTCACCAAGTGCGCTTCTTGTATTCTATTATCTCATCACACTTGGTACTCGTCCTCACCAAGTGTGCTTCTCGCATTCTTATATCTCATCACACTTGGTACTCGTCCTCACCAAGTGTGCTTCTTGTATTTTTATCATACCATTTATAAACATAGTAACATTTGTACATGTATTTCACCCCCGAAGTTATAAAACTGAAAACAGTTAAAAGAAAAGGGGGAGCATGAACTCACAACTTTGCGTTCCTTGCGTCGTAAACTTCACCGGATTTGCTTAATTAACGTCGTGACCTATACGCGTTTTCTTAACGTTAGTCACTAGACTTGCGTCGCACAAGTACAGTCACTCTCTTTTGTAATTGTATTGTTGTGTTAAAAAAATATTTTATATTTTTAACTAAGTATCTTACTTATATTATTTTCTCAAAAATTAATATAAGTATCTCGTGTTTTGCACTTTGCACCCGAATTATGTATCTTGTATGTTGTATGTGTATTTTTGTGTTCATACTTCTCATGAGTTTTTAGTGTATTTTTAAGTCTTAATACACTAGCGCGTATCACACATACTATATACACTTAGCACAAAGTTTGGTGATCAAATAATATATATTTTTCTCAAAAATATATACATACTTAATATCCATTTTTATTCTTGAAGAAATCCTCATTTCTTATCACCAAAAATTAGGGAAACCTTGGTAATATTTTTAGATACATTTTTAGGGAATAAGTTTCTCAAAACTTATATTTTTTTCTAAGTGTCAAAATTTATAAAAATTTTGACAGAGTTTTCCCTAAAAATGGAGGTTTCCCATGTTTTCAAAACATGTGTTTATTTTCTTTTAAAATCAACAACAATCAACAACAACCTTTATTTATCAAACTTGTCAAAACAAGCATATATCACAACTTATGAACTTGAAAGTTTGTAAAAATATGTAGTAACTTACTAGCACATTTAGTAAGTCTTGTTACCTCTAAAAATAAGTTTAGTTCCTTAAAAACTTTATTTTTAAAGAATATGAAGTTTCACAACTTCTAGTCAAGATTCACAAAAATATTTCTTTGTTGAACTTCCTTGTTACACAAGTGTTTACACACTTGTTTATTTACTAAAAATGCTTTTAGTTTGGATAAGATCCGGGTTTTAACAAAACTAATATTTTTGCTTGGTTCTTCCGAAAAACCACTTGTAGATCTTTAGATCTACATGTTTAGAGTCTTATTTTACAAGAAAATTTACTTTTACACAAGTTCATGTTCATGAGTGGAAGGGTTCATCATCTTTCACATCTCTAGCACTAACATACTACTAGTTCATGTTCTTGTACATGATCTAGCATGGTTAGATGATGATCCATCCCACTTTTAGTAACAAACATCATCAAATAATCATAACTAGACAAGTTTCACAAGATTTACACACATATCCTCTCTTTATCCACCTTATTCATCTTATGTTCAATACTTTAATGTAAGTTCTTTAGTGTTTCATGATTTTTAGCCATTAAATCATATATTAACCATCATAAACAAGAACAAGATGAAGATTTGAAGCACTTACTACTAGCACAAGGCCAGGGAAGTTCAAGAGGGCAAATGAAGTGGATAAAAGCAAATGAAGAAGGTCCTTCAAGTTCCGTTGCTTCCACACTTCCTAACTTTGCTTCTTACACCATTGTATACCAAGAGAATGAATGGAATGAAGCTTGAAATGAAGATGTGGGTGGAGGGTGTTTGGGCCGTAGCCTTTGGAGAAGGAAGGAGGGAGTTTGTGTGTGTTGAAGTGTTGGAAGGAATGAGGGTTATGACCTTTAGGTTAGTTCTTATAACCATCTTTCCATAATACCCAATGTATATAGTGTTACTAAAGTGCCAACACTACTCATTAAAATATAAGAAAGAAATCCCATGAGGGATTTTGGTCTCCCAACCGTCCAACCATATGGGGGGGGGGGTTAAGTGAAACATTTCTAACTACTAGTTAGTGATTAGTTGGAAATCAAAGGTCTAGTTAGTGCCTTATGGTATATTATTAAATATATAACGTGTTAGGTTGTTCGGGGATCCTAACTAGCTTAGAAAAATAAAAACAATGCTTCTAGCATTATTTTGGTGTTTCGGGTATTATCCGGTTGTTCGGTTAGACACCGGTTCGTTAAAGTGCTAATTCACACTTTTTAGTGTCTTTTAAGTACCTTTCTTGTACCCTTTCAATTCCCAACACTTGGGGAGGTATTCTGGATAATAAAACGAAATTTCTGCATGATATTTATGTTGTTAAAAGCTGTTTAGAGCTGAATTGTATAAAATTCTGCACTTAAAGTGCGTTTCGGGTGCTTTTTAGTGCTTATTTTTGCTTCCGGATGGTATATATGTAAACCCTTGTGTGTATTCTTGGGTTTTAATGTATTCTTGTTGTTGGACCTACACCTAGGCCTCAATTTTACTGTCTGACTGTTTTCTGCAGTTCTGTTGACACAGTGTGTCTTACCGGTGAGTTTACTAGTATTTCTGCGCAACGCTCTTGTTTATGCATAAAGCAGTATTTTGTAGTATACAACGTGCATCAATTCACTCGTTTAGCATGTAATCAGTCAATGCTGACATTTAAGCACATAATTGCAGTCATTAGATAACAATTAAAGTGTACGGAAATTACCGGTTTTTGCCAATTGTCACAGTTTCCCCCCGTTAAAAGAATTTCGTCCCGAAATTCTGGCTAAACTAACTCTCGTAGGAGTCTTCTTGAATAGGTGGGGATACTTTTCTTTGAACTGGTCTTCACGTTCCCACGTGTACTCGGGTCCGTGCTTAGAGCTCCAACGTACTTTGACAAGTTTCACACTGCTCCTCCTGGTCTTGTTGACTTTCCAGTCGGTAACCTCAACGGGTTGTTCTGTAAATCGGAGGGCGTCTTCAATCTGCACTTCATCCATCAGGATGGTCACGTTTTCTTGTGTTGGACTCTTTTTGAGGTTGGATACATGAAACGTATCATGTACTCCATTAAGTTCTTCCGGTAACTCCAACTTGTATGCCACGGTACCAATTCTTTCCAATATTCTGAATGGTCCGATGTATCGTGGATTCAGCTTTCCACGCTTTCCGAATCTGACTACGCCCTTCCAAGGTGAGACTTTTAACAACACTTTGTCTCCTACCTCGAATTCTACTGATTTTCTCTTCAGATCAGCGTAGCTCTTTTGTCGATCTCGAGCCGCCTTAATGCGCTCTCGGATCTGCGCAATCTTGTCGGTTGTCTCTTGCACAAGTTCAGGACCAACCATACGTTTATCTCCAGCATCTGCCCAACATAAGGGCGATCGGCACTTGCGGCCATACATAGCTTCGAACGGTGCGGCTTTTATGCTTGTATGATAGCTGTTATTGTAGGAAAACTCAACTAAAGGTAGGTGAGTATCCCAGTTGCCGCCCAGATCCATGACACATGTACGAAGCATATCTTCTAACGTTTGTATAGTCCGTTCGCTCTGGCCGTCTGTTTGTGGATGGAATGTCGTGCTTAGATCTAACTGAGATCCAAAGGCTTCCTGAAATGATTGCCAGATTCTTGAGACAAAGCGTCCATCTCTGTCTGAAATAATTGAGATTGGCACTCCATGACGTGTCACAATCTCCCTTAAGTATATCTCTGCAAGCTTTCCAGTGCTATCCTTCTCTCGGATTGGTAGGAAATGCGCAGATTTCGTTAATCGATCAACTATTACCCATATCATATCGTGCCCTCTCGGGGTTCTGGGTAATTTCGTTATGAAGTCCATCAAGATTTGCTCCCACTTCCACATGGGTATTTCTGGTTGTTGTAGTAGGCCGGACGGTTTCTGATATTCTGCCTTAACCTTGGCACAGGTTAGGCATTTTCCAACATAGACAGCAACGTCGCTTTTGAGTCTCGGCCACCAGTAATATTCTTTCAAATCTTGATACATTTTATCTGATCCTGGATGGATCGAGTATCTTGATTTGTGCGCTTCGTCAAGAATGACTTCTCGTATGCCACCATAGAGCGGAACCCAGATACGCTTCTTAAAGTATAAGGTTCCCTCTTCATTTGGCATCATGTATTTCAGCATACCCCAGAGGTATTCAGCTTTACGGTTCTCTCCATTAAGAGCTTCTTGTTGTGCATCACGAATGCGTGCAGTGAGGTTCGTTCGAATAGTCATTTCTAACGCTCGAACCCTTAGGGTCTTAACCCTTTCTTTTCGACTTAGTGCGTCCGCTACAACGTTTGCCTTTCCAGGATGTTACTTAATCTCACATTCGTAATCATTTAGCAGCTCGACCCATCGCCGTTGGCGCATATTCAATTCCTTCTGATCAAATATGTGTTGTAAGCTCTTGTGATCTGTGAAGATTGTACATCGAGTACCATACAAATAGTGTCGCCAGATCTTCAAGGCGAATACCACCGCGCCTAGTTCCAAGTCGTGAGTGGTGTAGTTTCTTTCATGTACCTTCAATTGTCTTGAAGCATAAGCGATGACTTTCTGGCGTTGCATGAGCACGAAACCCAAACCTTGTCGTGAAGCGTCGCAGTATACCACGAAGTCTTCAGTGCCTTCGGGTAATGATAGTATCGGTGCATCGCATAGCTTGTTTTTAAGTAACTGGAAGGCTTCTTCTTGTTTGTGACCCCAGTCGTATTTCTTGTCTTTCTGAGTAAGGGTCGTTAGCGGTTGAGCTATCTTTGATAAATTCTCAATGAATCACCGATAATAGCCCGCTAAGCCCAAAAATTGTCGAACTTCGGTTGGGGTTTTGGGAGCTTCCCAATTCTTTATTGCTTCTATCTTGGACGGATCTACATGAATGCCCTTCTCATTCACAACGTGACCAAGAAATTGTACTTCGTGAATCCAGAATTCGCATTTCGAGAACTTTGCATAAAGCTTCTCTTTCTTCAGTAGTTCCAAGATGGTTCTGAGATGTTGCTCGTGCTCTTCTTTCGTTCGCGAGTAAATCAGGATATCATCGATAAATACAATCACGAATTTATCGAGATATGGTTTGCATACGCGGTTCATCAGATCCATAAAGACCGCTGGTGCATTTGTCAGCCCAAATGGCATCACAAGAAATTCGTAGTGCCCATATCGTGTTCTGAATGCAGTCTTTGGTACGCTTTCCTCTTGGATTCTCAGCTGATGGTATCCAGATCGAAGGTCGATCTTGGAATAGTAGCTTGATCCTTGTAGTTGATCAAATAAGTCATCAATCCTCGGTAGCGGGTACCGATTCTTGATAGTGAGCTTGTTCAGTTCCCTGTAATCGATACACATCCGCAGTGTTCCATCCTTCTTCTTCACGAATAATACTGGAGCTCCCCAGGGTGAGAAGCTTGGCCTTATAAATCCTTTATCCAACAACTCCTGAAGTTGTGTAGATAATTCTTGCATTTCGGATGGCGCAAGTCGATAGGGTGCCTTGGCTACAGGAGCAGCTCCTGGAACCAAGTCTATACGGAATTCGACTTGTCGTTGCGGAGGTAGTCCTGGCAGATCTTCGGGAAAAACATCAGGGAATTCCTTCACCACAGGAATGCCTTCGAGTTTCGGCTCCACAGCCTTCTTGTCTACCACGTGTGCTAGGAAGGCAACACATCCTTTCCTTAAGCACTTCTGTGCCTTCATACAACTGATGATTCGAAGAGGCGCGTCTCGTTTTTCTCCATGCACGATGAGAGTTCCATCATTCGCCAGGGGGATGTGAATGATTTTCTCATCACATACAATTTCAGCTTTATTCTTGGACAGCCAGTCCATTCCGACCACTACATCGAAGCTACCCAATTGAATAGGTAAGAGGTCGATGTTAAATCTTCGTTCACCAAGTTCCAGTGTGCAGCCTCTAACGACTTCGCTTGATTCAATGAGTTTACCATTGGCTAGCTCTATGGAGTAAGGAATTTCTAATCTACTAGATTCTATTCCAAGCATGCGTTTAAATTCCACAGACATGAAGCTATAATCGGCGCCAGTGTCAAATAATATGGATGCAAAGTGATTGTTAATGAGAAACATACCGGTGACCACGTTAGGGTTTTCGCGTGCGTTCTTTGCTCCAATCACAAATGCTCGAGCCTGAGCATTGTTTCCCACTGGGCAGTCCTTCATGAAATGATCATTGCTTCCACATCTGAAGCATCCTTGGTTCCGCCCTTTCCCGTTACCATTCTTGTTACCAACACCATTTCCATTCCGGTTCTTTCCTTTTCCCCAACAGTCTTCCGTTTGATGACCCAACCTTCCACATTTGTCGCACCTTGGAATGCGACAAGCTCCTTTATGATGATACTTACACTTTTGGCATTTAGGCTTGGAGCCTTGGTATGCTTTGGTTGCAAGGGTCTTCGCCTCCTGAGACGGGTTAGCTTCACGCTTCTTGCTGAAACCCTTGTTGTTGCGGGTTGCTTGATTCAGGTTTGCATGTTTTCTCTTCTTGTCACCGGACAACTCAGCATGTGTCTCGGTCTTCTCTGTTGGGTTCAACGATAACTTCTTCATACGAACACAATCTTCAGTAAGGTTGACAGCCAGAGTTACAACCTCGGTGATTGTTTGTGGTTTGGCCGAAGTTACCATACCACGAAACTCTGGGGCCAGTCCCCAAATGTAGCGTTCAACGCGCTTGAATTCGGGAGTCACCATACAGGGGATTACCCTAGACAAATCATGGAACCTTCGTGTATACCCAGTGATGTCTGCACCTACCATGGTTAAGTGCCAGAACTCGGTCTCCAACCTTTGGAGTTCAGCACGAGAGCAATACTTCTCTCTCATTCTTTCAGTTCCTCCCAAGTTAGGCCATAAGCGGCATCATCGCCCAAAGTTTGGACTTGCAAGTTCCACCAAGTCAGAGCTTCATCGACAAACAATCCGGTAGCAAAAGTGACTTGCTGATCCGCGGTACACTTGCTCATGCGGATAGTAGCTTCAGTCTTCTCCGCCCAGCGCACAAACGCTACTGCACCTCCTGTGCCGTCATAGTTCATCGGCTTGCAGTCGAGGAACTGCTTGAAAGTGCAGCCTGGAATTGATTTAACCAATTCACATGTGAGCAATCGAAGAAATAATGAAACAAAGACCGTTCATAAATTTCTCCATGCATAGTGCGTTGTCTTAAGGTTACCTTGAGCTGCGCTGCCTCCAGATGAATCTCCATTCCCATTACGTCTAGCGTTGCTTGGTCCTCCACTGTCTTGAGTACGGTTCACCTCATACTGGGCGATAGCAGCGGAGATCCTTTCTTCCAGTAGAGCGTTCAGCTCTTCAGCAGTTCTTGGCAGTGGGGGAGGAGGAGGTTGATCATCATTGCGAGCATTCACAGTTTTCCTGGGTGCCATGTTCTGACAGAACATAACACAGCAGGGTTAAACATTTGTTTGATATCGTCACACTAGACAGTAGTAGCATATATATATTCACAGGTATATACCATATAAGTGACATCAAACAATTATTACTCTAGCAGAGTACTTAGTAGGCTTGCACTAAGGGAATCTATACGTGATAAGACTTGTTGTGGTTTCTGTGCACTGAATTCCATAATTATGTATGCATCCATAATTACATAACTCCTTGCATAGTCCGCACGGTTCGTTTCATCCTCGTATTTCTTCCTTCAGATGGGCCATCGCTTTCAGATAAAGTCACATATACTTGTGACATTCTACTACTGGTATGCTAATTATCACACATAATTGCAAGTAATTTCTCAGTTAAAGACAAGTGCTACTCTTGTGCACCCTAAGTCTCGTAGTGTCTTTTCTAGACTCATGTAAACAGTTTCAGGTACTGGATGTCGCGTGACGTTTTATGCAATGAAAACTCTTTGAAAATTGTTTTCGTGAAAGGTTCCTATAGATTGTAGACTAGACTCGAGAAGGAATCCTGGTTCACTACAATCGCAGCTCTGATACCAATCTGTCACACCCCTTTCTGCGGCGGAAGCACGAGGTGTGATCATGAAAGGTTCTCATTGCATACGAAAGGTAAACATACTACATGCTCAAAAATAACTTCAAACATTACATTACTGAAAACATATGTCAAGTGTTTACAACACGAGATAGCATATCGACTTAAAAGTCACAACTTTATTTAATGATAAACAAAGCGACATCCACGAGCATGAGTAAGACCACGCGCACATCCATCCTAGTTACCTGAAATAAATGTGAGTTTTGGAAAAACGTCAACATAATGTTGGTGTGAATTCATGCAGTTTTTGTATTTCACGTTTGTATACTTTGTATGAAAACATAGTTTGTGTCATGTAAAATCGAGTTTTCATATATAAATCAAGTATTCATGTGTACACCACGTACTCATGTATAATTCAAGTTTTTCTTGAGTACCCCACGTACTCAAGTATAATTCCCGTTTTCTTGAGTACCCCACGTACTTCAAGTATAATTCAAGTATTTCTTGAGTACGCCACGTACTCAAGTATAATTCAAGTTTTAGTATGGTATGAATTTTATGTAAATAAAGTATTCCTGTAAGTATCAGGACTGTTAATGGGTTGCAAAGCCATTAACATGGGACACGACATAGGAAGTCACCAAACCTTAGGCATTTAGTTGGCATATTCTGAGACACAAAAGCACTACTCGATACTCGCCCTCACCGAGAGTGTGGCTGCCCGGCACCCGTTAGATCTAACCTTTTATTCTGCGGTCTAGGTATATTGTTGATTAATGGTGCTTATGTACCCTATTCGTGACACGATTTCTCGTATCATTTCTCATAACGCATCATACTTGGTACACGTCCTCACCAAGTGCGCTTCTTGTATTCTATTATCTCATCACACTTGGTACTCGTCCTCACCAAGTGTGCTTATCGCATTCTTATATCTCATCATACTTGGTACTCGTCCTCACCAAGTGTGCTTCTTGTATTTTTTATCATTCCATTTATAAACATAGTAACATTTGTACATGTATTTCACCCCCGAAGTTATAAAACTGAAAACAGTTAAAAGAAAAGGGGAGCATGAACTCACAACTTTTTGTTCCTTGCGTCGTAAACTTCACCGGATTTGCTTAATTAACGTCGTGACCTATACGCGTTTTCTTCACGTTAGTCACTAGACTTGCGTCGCACAAGTACAGTCACTCTCTTTTGTATTTGTATTGTTGTGTTAAAAAATATTTTATATTTTTAACTAAGTATCTTACTTATATTATTTTCTCAAAAATTAATATAAGTATCTCGTGTTTTGCACTTTACACCCGAATTATGTATCTTGTATGTTGTATGTGTATTTTTGTGTTCATACTTCTCATGAGTTTTAGTGTATTTTTAAGTCTTAATACACTAGCGCGTATCACACATACTACATACACTTAGCACAAAGTTTGGTGATCAAATAATATATATTTTTCTCAAAAATATATACATATTTAATATCCATTTTTATTCTTGAAGAAATCCTCATTTCTTATCACCAAAAATTAGGGAAACCTTGGTAATATTTTTAGATACATTTTTAGGGAATAAGTTTCTCAAAACTTATATTTTTTTCTAAGTGTCAAAATTTATAAAAATTTTGACAGAGTTTTCCCTAAAAATGGAGGTTTCCCATGTTTTCAAAACATGTGTTTATTTTCTTTTAAAATCAACAACAATCAACAACAACCTTTATTTATCAAACTTGTCAAAACAAGCATATATCACAACTTATGAACTTGAAAGTTTGTAAAAATATGTAGTAACTTACTAGCACATTTAGTAAGTCTTGTTACCTCTAAAAATAAGTTTAGTTCCTTAAAAACTTTATTTTTAAAGAATATGAAGTTTCACAACTTCTAGTCAAGATTCACAAAAATATTTCTTTGTTGAACTTCCTTGTTACACAAGTGTTTACACACTTGTTTGTTTACCAAAAATGCTTTTAGTTTGGATAAGATCCGGGTTTTAACAAAACTAATATTTTTGCTTGGTTCTTCCAAAAAAACACTTGTAGATCTTTAGATCTACATGTTTAGAGTCTTATTTTACAAGAAAAATTACTTTTACACAAGTTCATGTTCATGAGTGGAAGGGTTCATCATCTTTCACATCTCTAGCACTAACATACTACTAGTTCATGTTCTTGTACATGATCTAGCATGGTTAGATGATGATCCATCCCACTTTTAGTAACAAACATCATCAAATAATCATAACTAGACAAGTTTCACAAGATTTACACACATATCTTCTCTTTATCCACCTTATTCATCTTATGTTCAATACTTTAATGTAAGTTCTTTAGTGTTTCATGATTTTTAGCCATTAAATCATCTATTAACCATCATAAACAAGAACAAGATGAAGATTTGAAGCACTTACTACTAGACAAGGCTAGGGAAGTTCAAGAGGGCAAATGAAGTGGATAAAAGCAAATGAAGAAGGTCCTTCAAGTTCCATTGCTTCCACACTTCCTAACTTTGCTTCTTAGACCATTGTATACCAAGAGAATGAATGGAATGAAGCTTGAAATGAAGATGTGGGTGGAGGGTGTTTGGGCCGTAGCCTTTGGAGAAGGAAGGAGGGAGTTTGTGTGTGTTGAAGTGTTGGAAGGAATGAGGGTTATGACCTTTAGGTTAGTTCTTATAACCATCTTTCCATAATACCCAATGTATATTGTGTTACTAAAGTGCCAACACTACTCATTAAAATATAAGAAAGAAATCCCATGAGGGATTTTGGTCTCCCAACCGTCCAACCATATGGGGGGGGGTGGTTAAGTGAAACATTTCTAACTACTAGTTAGTGATTAGTTGGGAATCAAAGGTCTAGTTAGTGCCTTATGGTATATTATTAAATATATAGCGTGTTAGGGTGTTCGGGGATCCTAACTAGCTTAGAAAAATAAAAACAATGCTTCTAGCATTATTTTGGTGTTCCGGGTATTATCCGGTTATTCGGTTAGACACCGGTTCGTTAAAGTGCTAATTCACACTCTTTAGTGTCTTTTAAGTACCTTTCTTGTACCATTTCAATTCCCAACACTTGGGGAGGTATTCTGGATAATAAAACGAAATTTCTGCATGATATTTATGTTGTTAAAAGCTGTTTAGAGCTGAATTGTATAAAATTATGCACTTAAAGTGCGTTTCGGGTGCTTTTTAGTGCTTATTTTTGCTTCCGGATGGTATATATGTAAACCCTTGTATGTATTCTTGGGTTTTAATGTATTCTTGTTGTTGGACCTACACCTAGGCCTCAATTTTACTGTCTGACTGCTTTCTGCAGTTCTGTTGACACAGTGTGTCTTACCGGTGAGTTTACTAGTATTTCTGACGCAACGCTCTTGTTTATGCATAAAGCAATATTTTGTAGTATACAACGTGCATGAATTCACTCATTTAGCATGTAATCAGTCAATGCTAACATTTAAGCACATAATTGCAGTCATTAGATAACAATTAAAGTGTACGGAAATTACCGGTTTGTGCCAGTTGTCACATAAACGTCAAAAAAATAATACATTTCAGTTTATAAAAATACTTTATTCTTCTAATTAGGTGAGGATTAACTCAATATGATTTTGCTGAATCAGATGGACAACATTCTTTAGTAAGGATTAACTCATTCCTCACTTAAAAATGTTGTTCAACTCATTCAGTAAAACCTTATTGAGAACAAAACTGAATTTCCAAGAAACGACGTTTGCCATCTGTGCTTTTTTGAACTTTTTGGCGTTTTAAATTGAAGGGTATTTGGTAAAATATGGCGTTTGTTTTTTGTGTGATGAGTGGAAGGGCATGCGACGTTGTTTATATAAGATGTTTTTGGCGCGTAGCTTAGGCGGGATTTTTTTATAATTAATGTTAGTAATAAAGTTTCCGGCGTTTCAGTTACTGTTTGTTCAGCTTTATCTGTTAAAGCTGTAACGCGTTTCATCATTAAGTTTGGCGTTTTGTATGAATGGCGTTTTAGATAAAGATGGCGTTTCATCTGGAAAGGATTGATGTGTATGGCTCGTAGTTTAAGGTGGGAATTTTAATAGTGTTTTACTTATGAGTTTGGCGTTTTGTATTAGAGCAGTCAAAAGACTCTTTTACCCTTAATGAAGCACGTCCACGTAAAAAAAATTGATGTTATTTACGAAAACACCACCGTGCCAATTTAATCTATAGAATGTTTTGATCAAACGGATGAGGGGGTTCTCACCGTTTTCACACTTATAGGCATTTTCTCTAAATCCTGCCCCCCTCTCTCTCTCTCTATATATATATATATAAGATATTATGTTTAAATGATGATTTATTAGGTACAACTACAAGTAAGCAACATTAGTTGTGGTTTACATGACTATATTCTCGAGTACTATATAATTAAGATCTCTTTTAAGGTCAATTTATAATATATTTTGTTAGGGATTTTGAAAGAATAAGACCATGTTGTGTGAGATATAAAATGTATCCACTGAATCAAATGATCCATTCAAGGGCGTAACGACTAAAGACTTTAAAATCTATGTCACACCACATAATAATTATTTTTTTTTAACGAAAACCCACACATATATGTTTAATAATCGCTAGGATTGTAAATGAATTGAACGAACACGAACAAGGCCTTGTTCGTGTTCTTTCATTAAGGAAACAAATGTGTTCACGAACGGTTCATGAACACTTACCAAACGAGATTTTATGTTCGTGTTCATTAAGGAAATGAGCGTGTTCATGAACACAGATGGACACGAATAAATTTGGCGAACACGACGAAAGCTAAAGGTGGATGGCCTAAAGATTACCACTGGAACTTGAAGCCCTAGTTGTGGAACGGAGGTCGGTCGTATTCATCGATGTAAATAATGAGAAAGGGAATGGAAATCGTGCATAAACAAGGTGGAAATAGAGTTTCCTATTTTAATTGTTAGGGTAATAAAATAAATAAAAATTTAATAATATAAAAGTATAGATAAAATATATCAAAGTACAAAAAACTTTAATTAAAACACAAACAAGCATAAACAAACACAAATGAACGAATATTTACGAACACATTCATGAACATCTTACCAAACGTTCACGAACACAATTGAATGAACGAGACATCTGTTCATGTTCATTCATTTAACTAATCGAACAAAATTTTTTGTTCATGTTCGTTTGTTTATTAAATGAACGAACATAAATGAACTTTCCGTCGAACGGTTCACGAACTGTTCGCTGAACGTTCGGTTCGTTTACAGCCCTAATAATCACTTTTTGGCCATTGATTTCCACTGAATAACTATGCCATCGGCCATACATTTGAACATAAAAAGGAAAGTGGCGGACACGAAGATAAAATCAGAGGCATCGTAATTTTTTGGTTTTTAAGATATTTATAACTCAATATTAGATTTTTCGACCTGATTCAGACCAGTCTAGTCACATAATAAAATAGTTACAGAACTAGAAATCTATAACCGAAGCATCATAGTGTATTTGTTTACGTCTAAAATTCTAAACCATAGTTTGATTACTATTCAAACCCACTCTACATGATAAAAAAAAAATATGTGTTACAAGTGTATATATTTTCATAAAAAGAAACCTGAAAACAAAGAAAGCACACATCTCGAAATAAATACAGGATAAAATAATATAGTATACATCAATAAAAATAAATAAAATAAGGGTGCTACTATTCTCACCCCCCCTAATTACTTTTCTCACCCCCCCCCTCCTCTCACATGCTTACAGGTGGGGCCTGCGTGGGACCGACAGTTTTCCTCTCACAAGGGGGGGTGTAATCAGTAAAGAGGGGGGTGTGTATAGAATGAGCCATAAAATAATTAGATAAATTTTAAAACTAAATCACATAAAACTAATTAAAAACCTAGGACTTAGGCACGTACTAGTAGGTAATAGGTTGACCCGTAGACTACAAATCCAAACACACAAAAAAAAAGACACATTTTGTAATTATGGATACCAGTTTTTTGCTTACCCTTTTTCTGTAATTTTTATAGAAGTTTCATCGGAAAAAAAAAAAAAAAAAAAGACATGGCCAAGATACAAGATTCAAACCTAGGTCTCTTTCTTGCCTAAAGAAAATGAGGGTGTACAACTCCATATACATTTTTTTTGAACAACAAGTAACGACGTGCCAATCACCATGATATCGGACGTTGTGGCCAAGGTCTACTACTCTACCGCCGTGTAACACCCCAAAAATATTAAATATATAAATGTGTAAACATCTATTTAAGAAATAAATATATGTTTAGACGCATAATCGAACAAGGTTAACTAACCTAGTTAAACACCACATAATGGAATAATTAAACAAGGCAATTTGAGTATTATAAATAAAAACAAAGTACAAGGACCAAAATGGTCAAGTTGATAACTAGTGTTTATTAAACAAAATAATTAAAACAAAAACACACATCAGTGTGTGTTCCGGAGAACGACCAGAGAGAAGAAAAAGGGGTGAAACCCTTCTTTTACCTAAAATCAGCAATTGAAACCTAAATTGAGGCTATAACTCGTGCATGATTAGGGATTGTTGATCATCTAATCATAATTAACACAGTGTATGTTGAAATTTAAGATTTGATGATGATATGAAAATGTATAGAATTCTTGAAATCTCAATTTCTGCATAAATTGTAGGAATCAAAGTGATATAGAATAGTGTACATGGTTTAGAACCAACTTTGATAAAGAATGGTGATCGAACACTAGGATTTGGTGTTTGACCTTTTGTAACCATGGTTATGTAGGTGGGTTTTGATAAATGGGTGGAATCCATGAACTTGTGATATTGAAATTTATATGATTGTTGTTAGTATAGAACATTTGTAAATGTAGTTTGAACATACTAGTCGTATTGGTTTGTATGGAGTAAAAACATAGCAAATTCATGAAATAGAAACTCATTGAATTAGTGTAAAGATCCATGCCTATAAGGTGTTTGATATAATGCCTAAATGAAGATAAAATGATGAAAAGAATGAGAAAATCATGATAAGGATCTTATAATTATAACTTTGACAATTACATGTCATAGAATGAGTTATGAGTTCTAAACGATAAATTGGGTTGCACTTTTAAGCAACTCGAGTGGAGCTCCGGACGGTCAAACCGGGATAGATACGCGTTTGAATGGAAAGCTCTAAGGTACACAACTTAATGCTTCGTTATTAATGTCTTTTAAATTCCTCTTTGTTTGATGTGTTGATAAGTAGAATAGGAAATTTGCGTGTTTGGTTTACTTGATATGAAGGAAATTCATGAAAGTAAATCAAACGGATCAATCGAAGATGAGTGCAAACCGGGTAATGGAAGCACTTTTACTTAAATGACAAACCCGGGAATGGGATGTCATTGATTAAACTAGAAATCTCGTTACGGCAACGTGAGGGTTGTAAATAATAAAACTCGGAATGAGTATAAGAAATATGAGAATACTTACTAGAAGCCTTGTTACTTAGTCTAAGTTCATGATCTTAGACTTCAAATAGGTCCATTATGTTAGAAGCACAAACTGGGATTTGGGAGCACGAACCAAAGAATTATAGACTCTTAGGTTGAGTACGTCTAATAAATGCACAATTTCCGCATGTAGGAATTGTGTTAAAAACGTCCAACTACAAATAGTTGAACGGGTCAATTGATGGAAACAAGTATTAGTTAACGAATGCATAATTCATTTGATTTGAAACTTTGGATATTGGAAAGCTTATAAGGATATAATGTTCATGTGAATTTTTAAGATAAACAAGTTGTTCATGTTTGATAAAACATGAACGGGTTAAAATTTTGTAATTAATTATAAAGCCGAGAGCCATAATTTGAAAATAGTGTTAAAGCCAATGTTGGATTTCAAGTTCACATGTTAGAATATCGAATTACGATCACGTGGGAAGAAACGGAAGGTTAAACGGCCGTACGATTTGAAAGTTATGCACGTTATAGTGTTTACGAACGATTAACACAACACAGCAGAAAAATGGGAGACAGGGGGGCGTCGATGACGCCAAGACCAGCGTCGCCGACGCTGCTTCTGGCATATGGTGGTGTCCGACATCCTCTTTTACTGCCTACGCGAAATGTGGTCGACGTGACAGACCACGAGGCGTCGCCGATGCCCCTCAGGGCCGTTGCCGACGCCGGATCTTGTGTGAATGATTTTGCTTGATTGTTTTGATTATGATATTCAATTTAATCGTTTTATTTTGCGTTCTAATAATATTACTTTGTAAAATCCTCAGCTTTAGGTGCATAACGACTCTTGGATGAAGATCAAGCCGTCTTTAAAGAACTAAATACATCAAAGAATCAAGCTTCCGCTTTTGTTTAAATGATTTATGCATATGATACTTCGAGTATGTTTAGTAAATGTTCCAAAACACTTTGGTAACTCGACATTTTGATCAAGGTTGTTTGTAAAACCTTTATATGATAGGATAACTTTTGTACAACCCTTTTTAATGAACCAATATTTTATCGAATTAGGGTGTTATACGCCGCCAGCCCCTTGGCTCTCCCAGATGCACGGAAATCCGACCTCCACCCGCCCGAAGGCTCGACAGTGGAATACTCGTTAAAACCTCGTCTCCCATCCAAGACGAACCGGCACCACCAGTATTCACCCTTCACCTGGATGTCGCAGAAAATAATGGTGGGAGTGGAAACGTAATTTTATAAAATAATTATGTAAATTTGTGCATACATTATTAAATTATATAATTTTAATCCTCAAACCCATGCAATACACATGTTTATAACCTGTGTAATTAATAGTAAAATTTTTAATAAAACTTATATCGAACATAGATTAAAATAAATACGTTGCAGCACTTATAAAAAGGAAAACAAAAAAATAGATAAGAATAAATATTTTTTCTATAAACAATTTTAAACAAAAATTTTGATAAGAATAAACGTTTGTTTTTAGTATAATCATATTAAATATTAATAATCATAATTGAAAATAGAAAAATATATAAGAATAAATATTTATTTTTCTATAAATAGTTTTAAACAAAAATATAGATAAGGATAAACGTTTTTTATTATGACATTATATTTTATTCAATACGTGCAATATACGAGTTCTAAGATATATCTTTTTTATTTTATAAAATTACATTTATGCAACCCGTGTAATACACAGGGTTCCGGTACCGATACCGTAAATACCGTTACCGAAATTGAGGAAACGTGGATACGTACCATATTTATAGATTCGGTACCGGTACGGAACCGGTATCGGTATTTCGGTACTTTACCACATTGGTACCGCTTTGGTGTCATCCATTGTTTTACACACAAAAATATCATGTGCAACCCATCCATCCATTATTAACTGAACTAGAGTAATATATAGATGATTGTAAACAAAAGGTAAACATATTAAGTGTAACGCCCTGCATCCCTAAACTTTAGGCTTTTGGCAAGTTTAGTCCCTGGACCTTGCCTAGTGTCAATCTTAGTCCCAAAACTATGTAGTCATTAATACTTTTGGTGCTTGGTGAATTCTATGCTATAAACTAGATACTTGAGATGCCTAATTCTCTATACTTGGAATGTCCAATTCTATATACTTGGAATATCTAAATCTAAATACTTGAAATGCCTAATTCTAGACACTTGGAATGCCTAATTCTTGATACTTTGGTGCGTGACTCTTGAGGCTCGTGAAACTTGAGACTTGGTTGAACGAGGGACTGGAGTCTTGTCACTGGCGGAAACTATGAAACTTTGAAAACTTTTGTGCTATTGCTATAATCTAGTTATACTATTACCCAATACATACGCAACACAACGCTTGATCTAATGCGCGAAAAGAATCAAAGACGAAAACACGGAAAGGATGAATTGGCCGAGGGGCAATCCGATCGGATGACCACTCGATCGGACCACCATCTGATCCGTGCACACCGCCTTCACTCACTCTCACCCTATAAATAGGCCTGTCACATCACCATTTTCACTGATGTGACAGCCTCACTCGACCCAGACGCACGCACTCCCCTTTTCCTCCATTTCTTGGCAATTTCGGTACGTTTTACACTAGATTCTTATACATCTTTGATCTACACATAGTTCTCTATGAGATTATCCTTTGAAATCTCACTTTGTACCAGGATATCTCTCGGTTTTGAGCTCTTGAAGGTGATGTCATCATGGCGGTTTGTACCAAACTGTTGTGTGATGTCATTCTAGCCAAGATCTAGCTCAGATCTAAGGAATTTCATGTGTTTTTGCACTAAATCTATGCTAGATCAAAACTTTTCAAGCTAAAACCTATGATTATCCTTATCTTTTTTTAAACTTTTACTAAGAACGGTGAGATCCGCATCTAAACAGACTGTAGACTTGATTATTAGTCTGTAGTCGGGTTGGAGAAGGATTGTTGCTGGAGAAGATGACCGGAGTACGGATTCTGACATAAATATCATCACGAACTCACGACTGAACGGACTGGGGTGATTCCCACCCGATCGGATCGGCTGAACACTGATGGATTTACCGTTGTCTTAATACGTACCACGTCATCATTGCTTAATCAGAAACTTAGAGTTTTACAAAATTAAGGACGGGACAAGGTAACCCGATCGAGTGGCAATCCGATCGGATAGCCATCCGATCGAACAGCCACCCGATCGAGTGACACTTGCCCCTAACCCTAAGCATTCTTGAAACTGGAAGTCATAATCGTCGGGTGACAGCTCGATCGGATAGCCATCCGATCGAACAGCCATCTGATCGAGGCAACAATGAATCTTGAAACTTTGATCGAGTGGCGACCCGATCGGATAGCCATCCGATCGGACAGCCATCCGTTTCCCACACTTTTGTCAACTTTAAATCGAGTGGCAACCCGATCGGATTGTCGTCCGTTCCCTCACACTTTGGCACCATAATCGACTGGGAATCCAATCGGATGGCCATCCGATCGGACAGCCATCCGATCCAGTGACTTATTCAACACTTGTGCAATCTCGTTGTTTTGTCCGACACTTATCCGTTGTAATCTAATTAGGATAATTCTAAAGAGCTCCCTTTGATCCAATAACAGTTGAACTGTTAAGCAATCACTGTGAGTATACTCGATCCCTTTTCACTTTAAACTTTGGGATGTAACATGTATTCTATTAAACTACGATACTTGAGACTTTTGCAAACTAAGCTCTATCCTACGTGTATGTGAAACTTGTGATTCTTGTATTCTATTTGTGCTATGTGAACGTTTAATCCAGGGTGTGTAGTTCCGTCTTAACAATAGTAGCGCTATAGGAGATGCACATCCCCATTATTCTCGGGGGTATTGTTAGGAGGATTCTAGTTTTCCTTGAGACTTAAGAAAACAACAAAGCATCGGGATACTCGGGCTATCACTTGTTGGAATGCGAACACTAGCATGGCTGAAACTATTTTGTTACACCTACATATGGATATGAGTTGCTTTTTAATCTATCATGCTATTATTCAAACTTGGATACTCGCCGGTACATTTTTGTACTGACTCTATTTTAATACATGTTGCAGGCTGATAGGATGTTGTGGAAACAAGTGAATCAAGCTAGGGTGATGCTTAGAAACCCACGTATATAATTAATCTTGAACAATATTTGACATTTGGTGTAATTCGATACTTGATGTGATGGTTATTCGTTTTAGACAATTGATGCGTGCGAAGTGTTACTTATTTTAGGTGTATATTTTAAGCCCTTTTTAACACTTATTTTAGCCAAGTTTTAAATTTATAAAACACGATATTTCACTAACACTAAACACACATATGGGCAAGTGCACCCATCGTTGAGTGTAGTATAGCGTTGGTAAGATACCGAGGTCGTCCAAGGACACAAGAGCTTTTAGTACCGGTTTATCCTCAACGTCTAACCAAAATAAAATTTTAGAAAAATGTTTTAAAGTAAGAAAATTAAAAACTAACTAAAATGCTGAAAATAAAAATAAAAAAAACAGATAGACAAGATGAATCACTTGGTTCCGACTCGTATCTAGTATAACCTTTGATTATTTCCGCACTTTTGCACATAATTAAGAGATTATCTTAGTTATTGTAGTAGGCCCCTCTTTTGAAGATGACGTTACCCTCACCCCAGTAGTTTGAGTCAGCAGGGATACAATCCTAAAAGGGTGGATTATTGGAAGATAATGAATTAAGTTATTAATGCAGTATTGTGGTAGGCCCCGCTTTTGGCGGTGACGATACCCTCGGCTAAGTAGTCTGAGTCAGCAGGGATACAGTCCTAAATAGCCGGGTTATAGTATTAATAGTAGTTAACTTATGAGGGGATCAAAGAGTTTGGACCCCCCGCCATCCAATACCGTGAAGTATTGAAGGAGGTCCTACTAAATTTGACCCAAGTCCATTGCAGGACCTCTAAACGCTGAACAATGGCAAGACCTTTACCAAACCGTTCCCTTAACCCCCGACCAGGTAGCCAACATATCTCCATATAGACCGTGGAGATATGAATGGTGAAAGTCCTTTATTTTATATAGACAGTAAAATAATGCCAAGACACCACGGACAAACGATAAGGAAAGATCACCTTCAACATAAGTAACTAGTTATTAAAGTCATTAATACAAAACCAAATAAAAAGTGCAAAAGATTAGAAATAAAAAGTATTATACTAGACACTTTGTCTTCACCAAGTGATGTAAGAGACTTAGGCAAACATGGCCTTGATTGTCAAGAACTCTTACGATCAATCTTGGATCCCGAGACGACTCACACACTCTACGATGGACAATGGATGATGGTGGTGGATGATGGTGTTGTGATGGTGGTGGGTGGTGGATGAAGTGTGAGAGAGGTGGTGTGCCAAGGGATGAGATGAAATGAATCCAAGCACTCCTATTTATAGGCTGAACAGAGAGCTGGGCACGGCCCCGTGTCCGCTGGGCACGGCCCCGTGTCCGTCTGACAATCTCTCTCCTCATTAATTGTAATTCGCAATTACAATAAATGCGCCTGCTGTACTTTCGACACGCCCCCGTGTCCGCTGAGCACGGACCGTGGTGGGCAATAGAAGCTTCTATAGGTTTGTCTTTTCTGCTGCTTCTTGGGCACGGCCCCGTGCTGGCTGAGCACGGGGCGTGTTCAGTCTTCTGATTTCTCTACTTTGCTTTGGAAGGTGCCGTTGAGGGGTCGGGCAGTCCACTAATATTTCTTTTCTTGTATTTATGTTGGATTTAGCTGTCTTTTTGCTTCTTTTGCATTTTTGAGCTCATTTAATCCTGAAAATACAAAAGGAAGACAAAAACACTCTTTTTTCCAATATTAGTACTTAAAAAAGGTTAGTTTTATGCCTCATTTGATGTAATTTATAAGTTGCATTTTACATACATCAACAATGTTAAATCAATTTAATCTATTATCAAATTTCTAGTGTTATGGAATCTCATGAGCAATCTGAACGCTTAGTGCTCGCACCCTGATGTTTCCGCCATCGGTTGGGGTGTGACAGATTGGTTTCAGAGCCATAACTATAGGGAATTATGATAAGTAGGAATACTTGCCCTAGTCTATTATCACACCCCAACCGATGGCGGAAACATCGGGGCGTGGCACTGAGAGAAACAGATTGTCCAGAAGTTTCCATAACAACTATATTTACCAAATATTTAAAGCAACACGTCCCATACCATGTCATAAATGATAATAAAATTATTACAGAAAAGATGTAGTCAAATTGTTATGTTCCGACAACTCAGATTTTCATTACAGACAATTGTTTATTGTTGACCTTGGTCTTTCCTAGCCTCGATTTCACAGCAAAGAAAGCAAATAAGCATCCTAAGCACCTGTCACATACGTTAAAGTAAAAGTCAATACACATAGTGTAAAGGTGAGCATACAAGTTTGATAATAGCATATAGAGTTCGAAATCGTTACGCATAACCAGCACGTACACAGTGTAAAATGAGGCATGTTAGTTATCGACATGAACCTATCGATACCAATGACTGTGGGTTGACTGCCCAAGGCAGTTCGCGATACACACTCACCACTGTGAGCCATGTAGGTAATTGTCCTTAACAACCCCTGAGTGAACAGGTGCTGAGATCTTTTTGGGTTTTATTTTTATTTATTTACACTCCTATTCGTAATGATTTATTTAGAACTTTTCATAAAAGAAATTACTTATTTGGGCATACCATGCCTTTTTAAAATTCTATTTATATACAAGTTCACATACCTCACGGGGAAATCACTCACACTCGGCCGAAGGTGTATTTTTAGTGAATCACTCGAGAGCGGCATGGAACTTATTCCTACCATAGGCTTGCCAAGAAATCAATCCTCCTCCTTTTTAACTTTTATACCTTTGTAGATATCAAGAGGACTTTGTGGGTTAAGGGTTAGGCTAGGGTTAAAGGTAGGTGGTTGGGTTAGTGGTTAGTAGAAAAAGGGCTAAAAGCGTAACAAGTGTCGGTTTTCGTATTTTTGCAACTTTTTATTTTGATGAAGCTTTTATTCAAACTAAGTTATTTTTGATTAACTTGTTTGTTTATTTTCTTTTTGCTTCATCATTATCACACACACACATATATATATATATATATATATATATATATATATATATATATATATATATATATATATATTTTTTTACGAAGAACCGAACTTGTTACTAAAATAAAGGGTTAAAAATGAAAAAGGTTTTGGTGGGTAAAAGGGTTTTTTTGTTTGGGTGATGAAACGAAAAGGTTTAGGCTCAAAGGGGCTAACTAGGGGGATTTTTGGGTAGGTGGTAAAAGAAAAAGAAAAATAATGGTGTAGAAATAAAAAGGGTTAGTCCTAATGCCTCCATAATTTACTTACTCGGGTTTAAGTTGATAAGGACCGGGAATGTATTGTCATGGCAAGTTCTAGAGTCGTAAGAACCAAGCGGCTATTCACACAAGAAACGAAAAATGAGCATTTAGTCAAATGATATGTAACTGTGTGCTCAATAAAGGCTCAAAACTCACTTTTGTGGGAATGGGTTTTTATGTGATCAAGTATATATAATCAAATTTTAACTAAGTTTGTCATGCCTTTTCATAATTTTCTTATGTTGGTTCTTTTTATCACTACGCTATTGGTTGTAAATTTGTAAAAATATAACCTTTTTGAGAACTTGAATTTTCCGAGTTAAACCTAGACAAGTAAAAAAAATGAAATTTTTGAAAAAAATTTGGGGTGATTAGCGGTTCCAATAGAGTTTTGTGTAAGGCTTGTATTTAGGACTTGCAAAATTCAAGGTTTTAGCATCCCCCCCACACTTAAATTACACATTGTCCTCAATGTGTCCCAAAAATAAATTTTTAGGTTGATTAGATGTGTAAAATAGTGTTTAAAAAGCAAAAATTTGTGTTACTGGGCACTGAACACGGCCCCGTGTTGAGTGGGCACGACCCCGTGTTCAGGTGCCAGTAACAAGAACTTACAGAAGGTGGACACGGCCCCGTGTCCACTGGACACGGCCACGTGTCTGACAAAATTCTGCAGAACAGAAGCCAAACAGCAGGTCTGGGAGGTGAGCACGGGGGCGTGTTGGCTGGACACGTCCCCGTGTGGACAGTCTGAAAGCCTGAAAAACCGGTTTCTTCCTCCGGTTTTTCCATCCTGGCCCTATAAGTGCTGAGGCTTAGCACCCCAAGCCTTGGTTTGTACCTGTTTCATCACTTAATACCACACCAAGCAACACAAACATCCTACATTACCACAGTTAATTGTTCCAAGCATAAAGTAAAAGAAAAATAAAACGGAAAATAAAAGTGTTTAAGGAAAGTAAATTGTTCAACTTCTGGCACGCAGGCCACCAATCGTTCGATAGATAAAGGGACTTAAACCTGTGGGCTCGCCATCAACCCGCTCCTGCTCCTCCAAACCCTCTACTCCATATCTTCATCGCTCTCATCACCTCCATCCCCATGCCCCGCCATGTACTCCCGGATGCTGCCGATATCGTCTTGTATATCGTTGATGTTGCGTTCAATAGCTCCGACCCGGTGGTATGTGTTGTTGGCGAGGTTGTAGGCGTTCCTGGTACACATGAGGTTTTCCTGCATAAGATCATGTAAGCTTTGAAAATTAGGAAAACCGCCTCCTTGTGAGGAGGATTGACCTGGATCACCATGGGGTGGATACTGGTGGTGGGGAGGTGGTGCGTGAAGAACTAGGGCCTCTTGTGGGTTCCATGCATAGCCTTGCGTTCTTTGGAAACTCACTGTTCCGTCTTCCGCCTCATAGAGTAAGTTCATGGCTCGGAAAATGTGGTAGTCAACTCGTCCCGACCATGGGCTTCTTTCAAAGGCTCTTGGAATTTGCGTGTAATGCTTAAAAAGACGGTACACCCATCCTCCGAAGAAGATAGGCGTTGGAGCTCGAGCAAGGCGGTTGAGATGCATGTTTCTTAACAGGAGATACGGAACATCGAGAGGCTTTTGGTTGTGGATACAGTGGAGGACAACCAAATCTTTCAACCCTACAACACCGCTACTGTCGTGACGTTGGTTTAGAGAGTAGGTGAGGATCCTGTGAAAGTAGCGATAGAGCGGATCCCTTAGCTTCGTACTCTTGGTGCTACGAGGGTCGTAGATTCCTTCACCGATTTGAGCCCATGCGGCTTGTCTTTCATTTCCCTCCAAGTCTCGTAATCCCCCGGTATTTTCTTCGTTTCCCGATTCCTCTTCTTGGTATAGACCTATTATGGCTCCAAACTGTGCCATGGAGATCGAGTACATTGTCCCTCCACACCGAAATACAACCCCTTCATTGTCGAATGGGTCACACCTTGAATTGAAGTTGAAGGTACTGTAGAACTCCATGGTGCATTGATGCACCGACCGAAGCCTAGTGTTTAATGCAACAGCTAGTGGTCCCGTAACGATGTTGTTGAATCGGTTCAGCTGGTTTACCAAGGTTAACAGATCCGTGCAAGCTCTCCTGGGGTACTCTTCGGGTCTTGTTTGAAGAACCTCATACCTTGCCCTTGCATCAAGCTCACTTGCATTGAACCTTGTGAACTTTGCCATCTGAAAGAATACACCAAAAATTAGCACGCAACAGAAATGTTTTCGGACAAAACTGCAAACAGCGGGCTGGACACGACCCCGTGTCCAGCGGACACGGCCCCGTGTCCAGAGGTCTGTTACTCAAAAACTTCATTTTTCGACCCGGTTTCGAAAACTTGAAAATTTTTGGTCCAATAGGTGCGGTTTCCCCCGAAAATGAAACCCCAAACACCGTTTTTCCCAAAATATCCCGTTTACCTTATCAATTTTATCTTTTTCGGTTCAAGAACAAGGGTTTGGGGGTTTTTGTAAGAAATCGGGTGAATCTATGAACAATCTAAGTGTATTTACTTCCCTTAACACTAATCTAACTAAATGCAAACAGATTTAGGCAAAAATTTTAGGTTCGATCCGGATGAACATCAAGAACCCTAGATTTTTCCCCAAATTTGTGGTGTTTTAACTACATGCAAGTAACTAATCTAACTACTAAGAGTGATAAAATCATACCTTGACGTTGTTATATCGGTAAGAGACGTCGAAATTTCGTGAAAAATCGCCTGGAACCAGAGCTTTTGTGGGGAAACGGGGCGTGTGGAATGAAGAAACTGTTTTGAAAAAGGGGTTTTATCCCGTCTGCAGCGCGAACACGGCCCCGTGTCCAGCGGACACGGCCTCTTGCCGAGCAGTTTTTTTTTTTTTTTTTTTGTGCGCGTGTGAGTGCCCCCTTTTCCCATAAGCTATGGTTTAGAAAACTTACCGCTTTATTTTGTCGTCTCAATCGTTCGTAACTTACCAGGCATGATGTTTTTATTCTTCCACGGTTTGAAGCGAGATCTCTTCTTCCTCGTCCTCAATAAATCCTTGATAGAGTTTCAGCCGTTGGCCATTGACTTTAAATGGTGGCCCATTTCGAGGTTTAATTTCTACTGCACCGTGTGGAAAAATATGGGTGACGGAAAAAGGTCCTGACCACCTAGACTTTAATTTACCAGGAAACAATCGAAGTCGTGAATTAAACAAAAGAACTAAATCTCCTACCCGAAATTCATTAGGTTTAATATGTTTGTCATGCAAATTTTTCATTCTTTCCTTATAAATCTCGGAGTTTGAGTATGCATAATTCCTAAGCTCGTCTAATTCATTTATTTGACAAAATCGATTTTTACCAGCAAATTCTAGATCTAAGTTTACATTTTTGATTGCCCAGTAGGCTTTGTGTGCAATTTCTACTGGCAAATGACAACTTTTTCCATAGACTAGCTTATATGGGGTTGTACCTATCGTTGTTTTATAAGCAGTTCGAAAAGCCCATAAAGCACCATCTAATTTATCAGCCCATTCCTTTCTATTTAACCCTACGGTTTTTTCGAGTATTCGTTTTAACCCTCTATTAGTCGCTTCGGCTTGTCCGTTTGTTTGAGGGTGATATGCTGTCGAAACCCGGTGATAGACCCCATATCTTGTTAAAAAAATTTCAAGTTGATGGTTGCAAAAATGGGTACCTCTATCACTTATTAAAGCTTTAGGTGTGCCAAAACGAGAGAATAATTTTTTCAGAAATCTTACCACTACTCTTCCATCATTTGTTGGAAGTGCCTCGGCCTCGGCCCATTTAGACAAGTAATCTACTGCCACAAGTATGTATTTGTTTCCTTTCGATGGTGGGAAAAGTCCCATAAAGTCGAGTCCCCATACATCAAAAATTTCACAAACAAGAATGCCATTTTGTGGCATTTCGTTTTTGGAAGAAATATTACCTGTTCTTTGGCAAGCATCACATGTCTTTACAAGATTTTGAGCATCTTTGTAAATGGTTGGCCAATAAAATCCTGAATCGAATACCTTTTGTGCGGTACTGGCAGCACCATGATGTCCTCCGTATGGACCTTCATGACAATGGCGGAGAATTCTTCGTGCTTCACTACCATGTACGCATCGTCTGACGAGTTGGTCGGCACACATTTTGAAAAGATATGGATCTTCCCAAAAGTAGTGTTTCACATTGGCAAAGAATTTTTTTCTTTGATGATGTGGCCATCCTTTTGCGACTATACCGCTAGCTAGGTAGTTAGCAAAGTCGGCGTACCATGGTTCTTCCTTATATTCCACCATTTCCAGGGACTCAGTTGGAAATTTTTCGTTGATTTGCTCGTCCCTGGTTGCCTCCAAAGCTGGGTCTTCTAAGCGTGAAAGATGATCTGCTGCGGTATTTTCTGCTCCTCTTTTGTCCTTGATTTCAATGTCAAATTCTTGGAGGAGTAGAATCCACCTAATCAAACGTGGTTTTGCGTCTTGCTTCTTAAAGAGATATCGAATGGCTGCATGGTCTGTATAGACTATAGTTTTAGAAAGAACAAGATAAGAACGAAATTTATCAAAAGAAAATACCACAGCTAGTAACTCTTTTTCAGTTGTTGTGTAATTTTCTTGTGCATCATTAAGTGTTTTACTAGCATAATATATTGGGTGGAAATGCTTTTCTTTTCTCTGTCCCAAGACAGCTCCAACTGCAAAGTCACTAGCATCACACATGATTTCGAAAGGAAATTTCCAATCGGGTGCTATCATGATAGGTGCATTGACTAGCATTTCCTTTAGGGTTAGAAATGCTTGATTGCAATCCTTGTCAAAGATGAAAGGAGCATCTTTTTCAAGTAATTTTGTTAGAGGCCTTGAGATCTTTGAAAAGTCTTTGATAAACCGCCTATAAAATCCGGCATGCCCTAGGAAACTTCTAATAGCTCTTACGGAGGATGGAGGTGGTAATCTAGAAATGGTATCTATTTTGGCTCGATCCACCTCCATTCCTTCGCTTGAGATTTTGTGACCGAGTACTATTCCCTCCGTTACCATGAAATGGCATTTTTCCCAATTAAGGGCGAGGTTAGTTTCCTCACATCGGGATAGCATTCGTTCAAGGTTATCGAGGCATTGGTCGTATGAATCCCCAAAGATAGAAAAGTCGTCCATGAAAACTTCCATTGTCTTTTCTATCATGTCATGGAAAATGGCTACCATGCAACGTTGGAATGTTGCGGGGGCATTACATAGACCAAACGGCATGCGTCGATAAGCAAAAGTTCCATAGGGACATGTGAAAGTTGTCTTTTCTTGGTCTTCGGGTGCTATCGGGATTTGAAAGTAACCTGAAAAACCATCCAAGAAACAGTAAAATTTATGACCGGATAATCTTTCTAACATTTGATCAATGAAGGGTAAAGGAAAATGATCATTTCTTGTTGCTTCATTTAATCGTCTATAATCTATACATACTCTCCATCCTGTGACGGTTCTCGTTGGTATTAATTCATTCTTTTCGTTAGTAATTACCGTCATACCTCCTTTCTTTGGAACTACTTGGACGGGACTTACCCAAGGACTATCGGAAATAGGATAGATAAGTCCGGCGTCAAGTAATTTGATGACTTCGTTTTTAACCACTTCTTGAACATTTGGATTTACTCGACGTTGTGGTTGTATGACCGATTTGTAGTCATCATTCATCAAAATTTTGTGTGTGCACATAGAAGGACTAATTCCTTTTATGTCAACAAGTTTCCAAGCTATTGCATTTTTGTGTTTTTTCAAAAGATTAATTAGTTTTTCTTTTTCTAAGTTATCTAATTTAGACGAAATAATTACAGGTAACTTACCATCTTTGTCTAGAAAAGCATATTCCAAACCTTTTGAAAGTTCTTTGAGCTCAAGTGGTGGGTCTTTAGGAGACTCCTTATTTGGTTGCTCGTTTCGATCAAGAACTTTAAAAGTTTGTTCTATGGCGACCTCTTCTTCAACAAAGTGGTCAATCTCTTCACTTGTATCGGGTGGTTCATCTTCATCTTCAATTAGGGGGTCATTATTGCCGAATGGATATTTCATTGATCGTTCGAGATCGACACTTCTTTTAAATGCCCCTAATTGAAGAGGTAGATTATTGAACTTCCGGTTTTTCAAATCTTCGTGAGTTTTTACAAATGGTCGTCCCAACACTAGAGGAGCGTCATCGAGGATGACAAAGTCGGTTGGGATTACCATTTGATTTGTTTGAACCAAGACATCTTCAACTATACCGATTGATTTTATTACTTTCCGATTGGATAGAAAAATGGGTATTTGAAGTGGAGAAAAATCACTAATACTTAATTTTTCGAAAATGTAGTTAGGCATTATGTTAACACAAAGATCCTTATCGATTGTGACATTACTAATAAACGAATTTTGAAAGAAACATGGAACCGGTGTAATGTTAATTTCAAATGGGTCTTCTTTCATTAGTGAAGTTTGATCATTAGTTAACTTAACACTTACCGTTTCGTCAATTTTAGCGTTAGTGTTTAACTCTTTTAAAAACTTAGCATGAGTGGGTACTAAACAATGATTTTCGAAAGAAGGTGACAAGAGATTAATTTCTTCAAAATTAGACTCTTCTTGAATTTTAACGTTGTCGGACTCACCTTTTTCGTTGTTTAACTCATGTGTCGGTTTTTCACTTATTTGTTCTTCCATTTTTACATTTTCAGTTATCTCTTCTTTTTTTAATTCTTCTCTTGCGCGGGACTCCTCTTCCCTTGCGCGAGCTTCTTTTATACATCGATCGATAACTCTAATGTGTTCTAATATCCTATCGGTCACTTCGGTTATAGAAAAAGAATCGGAATTTTCTAAGCTTGAATCCGGTTGTTCGACCCTTTGTTCCTCATAATACTCATATGAAGTCGATGGTTCGCACCATTGTTCTTCATTGTAAGCATATGATGGATAAGGTTCGTAATTTTGTTCTTCATAATACTCATATGAGGTGGGTTGTTCATGCCAAGGTTCCTCATAGTAAGCATATGAAGGTGGTGGCTCATATCTTGGTTCCTCAAAGTATGAGTATGAGGGCTCATACCTTGGTTCATCAAAATATGAGTATGAGGGAGGAGGTTCATACCTTTGGTCTTCATAGGATGTGTATGAAGTTGATGGCTCGTACCTGGGCTCCTCATAGTAAGCGTATGAATTGGATGGTTGATACGAGTGATTATTTTGAATCGAACGTGTATTACGAAAATTAGTGCAATAATTACCCCTATAATCATCCTCATCATAGGTGTAGTTGTAACCTCCTGAGTATTGATCCATAAGAATCACTCAGCAGACCACAACTGAGTCTCGGGACCAGAAAATGAAAACAAAGACTGAAACAGAAGGCTGGACACGGCCCCGTGTCTGGTGAACACGGCCCCGTGTACAGGATCTGTATCTGGGCGTTTTAATTAAAGTTACTGGTCACGTTGAGCACGGGGGCATGTTCAGTGAGCACGGCCCCGTGTTCAGACTCTGTATCTGGGTATCTAACTAAAAATATGCAGCACGGGGGCGTGTTCAGTGAGCACGGCCCCGTGTTCAGGCTACTGTAAATGCAAACTAAACTAAAATGCAGAAAAATGTGCGCGCGTTTTGAAAAAAAACTGATTAGGCCGTCGATTTTAAACTTTCTTAAAATCCTTGTGTCCCCGGCAGCGGCGCCAAAAACTTGATGCGTGCGAAGTGTTACTTATTTTAGGTGTATATTTTAAGCCATTTTTAACACTTATTTTAGCCAAGTTTTAAATTTATAAAACACGATATTTCACTAACACTAAACACACATATGGGCAAGTGCACCCATCGTTGAGTGTAGTATAGCGTTGGTAAGATACCGAGGTCGTCCAAGGACACAAGAGCTTTTAGTACCGGTTTATCCTCAACGTCTAACCAAAATAAAATTTTAGAAAAATGTTTTAAACTAAGAAAAATAAAAACTAACTAAAATGCTGAAAATAAAAATAAAATAAAAACAGATAGACAAGATGAATCACTTGGTTCCGACTCGTATCTAGTATAACCTTTGATTATTTCCGCACTTTTGCACATAATTAAGAGATTATCTTAGTTATTGTAGTAGGCCCCTCTTTTGAAGGTGACGTTACCCTCACCCCAGTAGTTTGAGTCAGCAGGGATACAATCCTAAAAGGGTGGATTATTGGAAGATAATGAATTAAGTTATTAATGCAGTATTGTGGTAGGCCCCGCTTTTGGCGGTGACGTTACCCTCGGCTAAGTAGTCTGAGTCAGCAGGGATACAGTCCTAAATAGCCGGGTTATAGTATTAATAGTAGTTAACTTATGAGGGGATCAAAGAGTTTGGACCCCCGCCATCCAATACCGTGAAGTATTGAAGGAGGTCCTACTAAATTTGACCCAAGTCCATTGCAGGACCTCTAAACGCTGAACAATGGCAAGACCTTTACCAAACCGTTCCCTTAACCCCCGACCAGGTAGCCAACATATCTCCATATAGACCGTGGAGATATGAATGGTGAAAATCCTTTATTTTATATAGACAGTAAAATAATGCCAAGACACCACGGACAAACGATAAGGAAAAATCACCTTCAACATAAGTAACTAGTTATTAAAGTCATTAATACAAAACCAAATAAAAAGTGCAAAAGATTAGAAATAAAAAGTATTATACTAGACACTTTGTCTTCACCAAGTGATGTAAGAGACTTAGGCAAACATGGCCTTGATTGTCAAGAACTCTTACGATCAATCTTGGATCCCGAGACGACTCACACACTCTACGATGGACAATGGATGATGGTGGTGGATGATGGTGTTGTGATGGTGGTGGGTGGTGGATGAAGTGTGAGAGAGGTGGTGTGCCAAGGGATGAGATGAAATGAATCCAAGCACTCCTATTTATAGGCTGAACAGAGAGCTGGGCACGGCCCCGTGTCCGCTGGGCACGGCCCCGTGTCCGTCTGAAAATCTCTCTCCTCATTAATTGTAATTCGCAATTACAATAAATGCCCCTGCTGTACTTTCGACACGCCCCCGTGTCCGCTGAGCACGGCCCGTGGTGGGCAATAGAAGCTTCTATAGGTTTGTCTTTTCTGCTGCTTCTTGGGCACGGCCCCGTGCTGGCTGAGCACGGGGCGTGTTCAGTCTTCTGATTTCTCTACTTTGCTTTGGAAGGTGCCGTTGAGGGGTCGGGCAGTCCACTAATATTTCTTTTCTTGTATTTATGTTGGATTTAGCTGTCTTTTTGCTTCTTTTGCGTTTTTGAGCTCATTTAATCCTGAAAATACAAAAGGAAGACAAAAACACTGTTTTTCCAATATTAGTACTTAAAAAGGGTTAGTTTTATGCCTCATTTGATGTAATTTATATGTTGCATTTTACATACATCAACAATTTTAAATCAATTTAATCTATTATGAAATTTCTAGTGTTATGGAATCTCATGAGCAATCTTAACGCTTAGTGCTCGCACCCTGATATTTCCGCCATCGGTTGGGGTGTGACAGATTGGTTTCAGAGCCATAACTATAGGGAATTATGATAAGTAGGAATACTTGCCCTAGTCTATTATCACACCCCAACCGATGGCGGAAACATCGGGGCGTGGCACTGAGAGAAACAGATTGTCCAGAAGTTTCCATAACAACTATATTTACCAAATATTTAAAGCAACACGTCCCATACCATGTCATAAATGATAATAAAATTATTACAGAAAAGATGTAGTCAAATTGTTATGTTCCGACAACTCAGATTTTCATTACAGACAATTGTTTATTGTTGACCTTGGTCTTTCCTAGCCTCGATTTCACAGCAAAGAAAGCAAATAAGCATCCTAAGCACCTGTCACATACGTTAAAGTAAAAGTCAATACACATAGTGTAAAGGTGAGCATACAAGTTTGATAATAACATATAGAGTTCGAAATCGTTACGCATAACCAGCACGTACACAGTGTAAAATGAGGCATGTTAGTTATCGACATGAACCTATCGATACCAATGACTGTGGGTTGACTGCCCAAGGCAGTTCGCGATACACACTCACCACTGTGAGCCATGTAGGTAATTGTCCTTAACAACCCCTGAGTGAACAGGTGCTGAGTCCAAACTAATAGTACTATCGTTGCTAAGGCAGGTAGACAACATTCCATGTGTAAACATAACAAACAAGCATTCATTAAGTCATATATAACATGCGGTAATTGGTTAGCGAATAAAGTATTGCGTAGTGTGTTCGATGTGATTTTGTATAAGTAACGTATGTAACACCCAAAGGTGCGTAAAGCAAAAAGGGATCGAGTATACTCATAGCGATTGATGGATTGAAGGGAGAGCTAGAGAGTAGGGTTAGCCTGAACAGATTGATAGCATAACGATAAGCGACGTGTAAAACGATACAGAGTGCAAGTGGGTAGGACAGCAGTTTGATCGGATGGTAGTCCGATCGGACAGCCGGTCGTTCAAGTGACAGTCCGTTCGGACGGTCGTCCGTTCGGATGACCGTTCGAGTGGATTGTTACTTCCTTTGGGAAGGATGTGTTTGTGTATGATGGCTCGACTTTTGAAGTTTTCGTTGTAGCATTTTGAAAGCATTGAAGTATCTCTACCTTTTAGGTCGATCGATCGAACGACCGTTCGTTGGGCGACAGTCCGATAGGTTGGGCACTTCAGCGAGAACAAGTTCTCAGCAGGTTGTCACTCGATCGGACGGTTGTTCGATCGGGTGGCATCCTTTGTGCATTGAACATGTTGAAAATTGTTTAAGTGTTAAAGTTTTGAAACATCACATAGTCGGATGGTCGGTCAATCGAGTGGTAACTCGATCGGACGACAATCCGTTCGGTGTTCCCAAAACTTTTGAGGGTTGATTTGAAAGTTAATTGTAGGGCCAAGGTGTAAGTCGATCGGATGACCGATCGTTCGGATGGCAGTCCGTTCGGACGACACTCCATCCTGGTCGACCTGTTCGACTTACACTTGGTTGTTTTGATTGTTTGTCGTTTTATCGAGACGTTTTGATAACGTATTAAGCAACCGAAACCTTGTCAATACTTGGTACCCCAGATCAGACAGGAATCACCCAAATCTAACCAGTTAACTGTTCGAGACGGTGTTCCATGTTTAACCCGAAATCGGTAGTCTCGTGGATAGAATCTAGATCTTGAACCAACACAACCACAAGAATGAGTAGTAAGTCGGCACAAGCTCCGATTCTATCGGTTTTGAAGGCATTGAGTGTAAAAGAGTTGAAAGAGAGTTGGAAAACCATCTTTCAATCCTGTTCATTGTGAATATGTTCAGATCTATGAAAGATCTTTGTTTGTTTATGTGGAAATCGGTTAGATCTAAGTTGTTCTTGGTGGATTGAGCCCAAAACATGAAGTTCTCAAGAACACATGATGACGTCATCCTAGAACACCTTGAATATTGATGATTTCACGGTTAAAAGTTAAGATTCAAAAGACAGAAAGGTGTAGGAGTGCGTGTAGGTTAAGGAAGTACAAGATTTAGGACGAGATCTTACCAGAATCACGAGAAATCAGAAGAAAAGTGGGGAAGATGAGCTGGTCGGAGGAGAGTTGCCCAAAAGTGGAAAGTATGATGGTGTCAGGGGGTATTTATAGGGTTTCCCAAAGAGGAAAGGGGCTGGCCGATCGGGTGGTAGCCCGTTCGAATAGCTGGCCGATCGAGCGGCAGCTCGATCGAACGGCTGGTCACCTGATCGATCAGTCGCTTGGTTCGAGTGTTCGGTGCGACGAGTTTTGTCGTTTCGATTGCGATTTCGAGCGTTGTGATGCGAGAGAATTTCCTAGTCAAATTACTTTTAATCCCAACAACTATATCAACATACAAGCATCCTTATTTCATATTCGTTTAGCGTTTGCGATTCGATTGCGATTGAGTTTCGATTGCGTTTCGATTGATTACCACACATAACATAAATAAACCTGCACAAGTAACACATAAGGCACACACACACGTATAACAATAACCAAAATGCGTAATTCGAGTTGCGAGTGTGATTGCGATAGCGATAAAGCGATTAATCGAACGATAAATAGTGATTACTATGCGATTATTAATAAATACTCCACATAATACAACTAAAGCGATAACAAAATAGACTAATTACAAGTCAAAGAAGTCAAAACAGGAATTGAGCAAGGAGAGACAGATCGCAATTAGCAATCTTTTCTTCCTTTGACTTTAATCTTGACTTTGACTTTAACTTCCGAAACACGGGGTGTTACATATATAGTTCTAGGAATCTTAATTCTTATCTGTTGTTTAAGACTTATGCATTCCACCGTATCTGCTTCCTAGCAGCACACTTTCCTGCTAAGCTTACTATGCCTTACCTAAGGCTGATACAATATACACCTGATACTTTGAAAACACTGTTAACCAGTGTTCGAATTTTACACGAGGTTTGCCCTCAAGATAGGAGTGACATCCGAACCTTGATGGAAAATCTCCATATTATTCTAGTAAGGTCTTGTCTTCGGATAAGTACCAACGCTATTAGGGTGCGATGTTGTCAAGTTAGAGGTGAAACTCAAACCTCGACAAGTAGTCCAACTCCTTGATGTTTTATTTATCTCTCGCCAAAGTCTCGAAATTTCCATTCAATTGGGTACGTGAAATAACCAAAAGGATGAATATCATAGGCCTAACATCGATGACGTATTTATCTAAGTAAGCCAGGACACGTTACCTCAATTCAAAAGGGGTTTGAATCACTCTGGTTAGTCACCGTTCCCTACCCGGAACACTCTATGTTTTATGAGCATATCTTTTATGTTATCTCGATTTTTTCATGTGATTTTAGACTTGAATCTTCGTTTATCTTGATTCTTCGTTTATTTTGAGACTTTTGCACGAATCGCACGTATGTCCGCAATCTAAAGCCTAAAATCTAATCTCTCAGGATCAACTAAATTTAAGAAGTTTATGTACGATGTTAATCTATTTGAGCAATCTATGTGATGTTATGAGGCACTAGATGTAACATAGCATGGAATACGAGGGAAAAGTGACGTGTCCGAAACATGGTGGATACACCGCTGGTACTTCCTATATATAAGTGTTTTCGACATGTTACTAACTTTCGTACCAAGTGCCATGCGAAACTTAGTGTCTGCGAATCGGCAAGGATGTTAAATTCAAAAGCTATGGAAGAACTATTTGGGTAATCTATGTGAAATCTATGTGAAACCTATTGTGTACTCTAGTGAAATCTATATATAAGCTACGCATGTGATGTTTTGAGAAACAAAACACGAAACGTAGCCTAGTGCCGAAGACGAGGAGGAAGTGGCATATCCGAAGCATGGTGGATACGCCGCTGGTACTTCATATATATAAGTGTTTCTGGCATGTTACCGAGTCTTCGTACCACGCGTTAATTGAAGTTCGTAGTTTTGTCGGCTCGGGATTGAAGTTGTGAAGTCTATTTCGGTTAATCTATGTCGTTGAATCTATTTGGGTCAATCTATGTGGAAATCTTGCGGTGAATTCTAATGTGGTGGTTAATGACGCATGACACCGATGACGAGACAGACGTGGCATGATTAAAGCATGGTGGATAGGCCGCTGGTACTTCCTATATATAAGTGCTTCTGTCATGTTGCCAAACTTTCGTAGCACGTGCCATGCGGGATTTTGTTGTTTGGGGATTGTTGACACTAAATCTATGTGAATCTATTGAAAGCCTATTGAAGTCTATAAAAGTCTATTGAAAGTCTATTGAAAGTCTATTGAAGTCTATTGAAGTCTATAGAAGACTATTGGATCTATTGAAGACTATTTGAAACTTATTGTAATCTACTGAAACCTATGTGAATCTTTGATAATGATGATGAGTGTGTTTTGCGACACGTAACATGACACCGAGTACGAGGTCGAAACGATTATGCCCGAAGCATGGTGGACACGCCACTGGTACTTCCTATATATAAGCGTTTCTGACATGTCGCCAAACTTCATACAACGTGCCATGCGAAGGTTCGTGGGTTGCGGTATCTGTGTGAATCTTGAGTCTTAGTCAATCGTGTGTGAATCTATATTAATCTAGACTTATATGATCCTCTTGTTGGATCTTTAGGATATCTTCTCGAAAGCTCTCCGACACCCTCAAGAGATCCAGGGAAAAGTCTCAGAAAAAGATGATGTCCTTCATGGCCGACCAGATCGCTCGAGTCGTGCCAAAGATCGTCTATGAGATCCAAGGATCGAACACTTCGCCCTCTTCTGTTGACTCTAAGATGGAGAAAGAAAAGTCTACTAAGTTCACCTATAAGCATTTTGTCTCTTGCAACCCTAAGACTTTCCCGGGCAGTGATGGGGTAACTGCTATGCAAGAGTGGTTTGACAGCATCGAGGTTACCTTCATTAATAGTGAGTGCCCAGAGTAGCTAAAGACTAGGAGTGCAACAGGAATGTTTCAAGGCAGAGCATTAGAGTGGTGGACAAATGAGAGAAACATCCGATCGAATGAAGAAGCCTATGCTCTTCCATGGGCTGAGGTGCGAGAATTGATGATGCTTGAATTCTGCCCTCCTCATGAACAATTGAAGCTTGAAGAAGAGTTTTGGCACTTGAAGCAGATTGGTGATGATAATCTGGCTTATACTCCCCGCTTCAAGCAGCTCAGCTTGATTGTTCCTCACTTGGTTTCTACTCCTAAGCGAATGATAACCAAGTACCTCAATGGTCTACCTCCTGCTATGCGTGATTCTATTGAAGCAGCTCAACTCGGAAATATTGAGGAAGTCTACCGTCTTGCAGCTAGTCTTAACAACAACCGCGTTCGTGATAAGCAGTTTGCTAATCATGCTCCCTCCAAGTCTGCACATCAACTTACCCAGCAGCCAAGTGGCAGCAAGAACAAGAGGCGAAAGTCTCAGGGTTCAGGATGCAATGCTATTGTTCCTACTGCGAATCCTACTGCTAAGCCTGCTCCTGCTGCTACCGTTCAAAACACTACTGCCCCTGAAGTTAAGAAACAGTACACTGGGTCTTAGCCCAAGTGTACCACTTGTAATTTTCATCATCCTACTGCTTCTGCATGTCGTTTGTGCACCAACTGCAATCGCTATGGTCACACGACTCCCTATTGTCATCAAGCTAACCCAGCTCAGCAAGCCCCAACTCAGGCAGCCCTACCAGCTCTCTCAACACCTCCGTAGAATCCTAAGCCGGTCAACGCTGTTCGTGCATGCTGCAAATGTGGAGATACTACTCACCTTCGTAAGCAGTGTCCTCAGCTAAACAAGGATCAACAGCCAGCCGCTCGTGGACGAGCATTCAATCTCAATACTAACCAGGCTCGTAATGTCAATGACGTCGTTAATGGTACGTTTCTTATGAATAACCTTTATGCTTCGATCCTATTTGATACTGGTGCCTATAGAAGTTTTGTGTCCGTGGAATTTGAATCTTTGCTAAACTGTGCAAGCTCTATGTTACCTAAGTCGTTTTCGGTGGAGATTGCCAATGGGAAGACTATTCTAGTTGATTCTATTCTCCATGGTTGTTCCTTGATTCTTAACGACCACGTGTTTACTATTGATCTAATACCCATGAAATTGGGTAGTTTTGATGTCATTATCGGTATGGATTGGTTGCGTAAGAACCATGCAGAGATTGCTTGTCACGAGAAGTTTGTCCATCTACCTCTACCGTCTGGTGATATCTTGCATGTCTATGGAGACCGACCTTCGAAAGGGCTGAGGCTGATGTCATGCACACAAGCGAGCAGGTGCTTACGTAAACAGAACCTTGCTTTCTTGGCCCACGTGGTGGAACAAAAGAGCAAGGGGAAGAACATAACCGATGTTCCAGTGGTGTGTGATTTCCCTGATGTCTTTCCTGAGGATCTACCTGGTCTTCCACCTCCTAGAACCGTCGATTTTCATATTGATCTTATACCTAGTGCGACTCCTGTCGCCAAGGCCCCGTATCATCTTGCACCTTCCGAGATGCAAGAGCTATCTAGTCAGCTTTAAGAACTACTCGACAAGGGATTTATTCGTCCAAGTACCTCTCCGTGGGGTGCTCCCGTGCTATTCGTCAAGAAGAAAGATGGTTCGTTCCGTATGTGTATCGACTACCGTAAACTTAATAAGCTTACCATTAAGAATCATTATCCTCTTCCCCGTATCGATGACTTATTTGACCAACTACAAGGCGCGTCCTGTTTCTCGAAAATTGATCTTCGTTCTGGTTACCATCAACTTCGAGTTCTCGAAGATGATGTACCCAAAACTGCATTTCGTACTCGTTATGGACACTATGAGTTTGTGGTCATGCCTTTTGGATTGACCAACGCACCCGCTGTGTTCATGGATCTCATGAATCATGTGTGTAAGCCCTATTTGGATCGTTTTGTGATAGTCTTTATTGATGATATTCTCATTTATTCTAAAACTAAAGTTGACCATGCTCGTCATTTACGCTTGATGCTTGAACTCTTACGTGGTGAACGTCTGTATGCTAAATTTTCTAAATGAGAGTTTTGGATTAATGAAGTATAATTTCTTGGTCACGTCGTTAGTAAGCAAGGTATTCATGTTGACCGTCTAAAATTGAAGCTGTGAAGAATTGGAGTACGCCTAAATCTGCGTCTGAGATTCGTTCCTTCTTAGGATTGGCGGGCTATTACCGCCGATTCATCTCAGACTTCTCAAAAATTAATGTCCCTCTTACTTCATTGACTCAGAAGGGGAGACCTTTTTTTTGGGGTCCTAAGCAAGTGGAATCTTTTCTGACCCTTAAGACTCTTGTGTAATGCCCCTGTTCTGACTCTACCCGATGGGAACGATGATTTCGTGGTACATGTGACAACTGTCAAATATGCATGCATCCGTACGTTTAATTAATATTGATTTATGCTTAATGACTGTGCTTAATTACAACTGTTGATTAAACTGCTTTCTGTTTCTTGTTACACACCTACATACGCATCACATTTCATACAAACATTAGTGACATACTTGATACACAAAGCACAGTTAGCACACTGAACGGATAATTCAGAAACATGCTGACAATGCCAGCACAAAGACAGACAATATTATTATGGCCAGTATGAGCCAGGGACAAGGTACTACACTAGTACGGAGTGTAGGGAAGTGAGGACCATAAAACTGCGCCACTATGTGATGGTTATAGTGTCGGGAAGTGCCTAAAACACACTATAAATGCAGAATTATGCATTTATTATTAAAAATTCAGCATTTAATAAGCTAGTAAAGTACAAAAATATGGCAGAATGTCCTGTATGCTTTCCTAAGTGCCAGGAATTAATTGTGTTACAAAAATATATATAAAAGACACTTTACGGATTAATTAAACCCTTTAACGAAACAGTGTCTAACCGGAGAACTGGACATTACCCGTGACACTAAGTTTTTGTCAAATACATTGTTTTATTATTTTTGGCTAGTCATGATCCCCGTTTACCATAACACCCACTAAATATCAAGTAACTAATATAGGAAATCATGTTACTTGGATTATAACTCATATTTACCATTTAGTTGCAAAATGTTACAATTGGACCCCCTCCCCCTCATATATTACGATCACAAGCATGCCCCACCCAAGATTTCAAAATCCTAACTCAATCCTTCCTTGATATTATTTGATTTTCTTTGGATTTCCTTAAGATTTTTCTTGGATTTCCTAAGATTGCCTAGATCTTACTATCATCAAAACTTACATCTAACCCCCTCCCCATACCCGAATTCGGTCCCATGATGGACCCACAAATCATCTTCACCATACTTCAATATCACTTCTAGATTATAATTCAATTTTTTATTAGATTGGTTCCTTGTTGATGTAAACAAAATATGATGGATGATCTTTATATGTAAGGCTCCAAGATCACAACCATACTTCAAATATTCACTCCCTCACTTCACTCTTCTCTCTCCCTCTCTCGGCTCCCATAACCGCCCCCATCACCACCACATAAACATCATCATATTCATCAATATCAAGTTCCATTCAAGCTTTGAAGGTGATTCAAGGAGGTTGCAACTTGTGGAGCTTCAAAAGGGCATTGTGCTTGCTTGTTCATCATCATTTCTTATCACCTTCTTCACTAGATGCTACCCTAGCCATTGTGCTAGTAGTAAGTACTTGTCAAACTTTTGTTCATCTTGTTGTTGTGATCAAAAGTTGTAGTATGTTAAGCATGTTCAAAACCCTAAAGAACAAGAACACTAAAAAGTTTAAAACATGAAATATGAACATAAAGCTTTGTATAAAAGTCATGAGATGAGAGATGTAATACATGATAAATCTGAGTTACGTTATGATATAAATCGTTATTAGAATGGATGGTAATCGTATGTGTACATTGTAGCGGCATTTAAACTATAAAAAGCAAGCTGAGTAAATTTTCCAGCCAACTTCAACTGGCTGTAACCGGACCATTATAAATCGAAAAACTGATTTTCTAAATTCTAAATTATGTATTTTCGAAAAACGAAGCAAATGGCACTGGATTCATATTTTTTTGAAGTCGTTTACTATTTTAAAGACCCATTTTGTAACAGCAGCTAAAGCTGAGTTTTTACTGCAATAAATGTGTGATATGTTTTTAGTCATAACTTGAAATCTATGTTGAATCAGCTCATAAAAATTGTACTGTAGATGACCACTGATGTCGTAGTAATTCTCCCACTGGAATTTTGTCAATCGGAGTTACGATAAATTTTAGATGAATTATTTCGTAGACTGGAATCAGAAAGTGACAAATCTGATTGCAGTCCGATAAATTAATTTTATAAAATATTGGTAATGAACTGGACCCCGATATTTTTACACAATAATATTTGGATCGTATAAGACATTCTGTAAAAATTTGGGAATTTTTTGAATTAGATAACTATTTTATTAAAATGCCCGAAAAAAGCCCCATTTTGTATATTGAAACTGAATTGATACAAGTAGTATTTTGCATGTCTAAATGTCGGGTTGGTTATTTGAGAACGATCTAACGTGTTATATGTTAAAGAAAATGATATGCTAGTTAGCATGGACACCTCCATTTAAAAAGGAGACTATGGCGAAATTTTCTGAAAATCCTAACACTTAGTAAATATTTTCTAGACAAGTGTTTACTAGCATATTTTTTGACTATGTTTTTCAAACATAAAACTCGCCATAATTTTGTAACGAAAATACAAAGTGTCGGAGGTTGGTTTTGTACATGAAAATGGTAAATATATATTTAGAATATATATTGTTTTGAGGTAATATATTGAGAATATATTGGCATATTATTATTTGGAATACTACACTGGGATACGACGCCAATACATGGCAAGTTACACGAACACAAGAATACGAAAATACATGTTTGGGATACCCCCATCCTTGGGAAGGAAAATACAAAGTTAAAATACTTGAGAAGTAGGAATATGAAATATTGTTTAGCAATTAATCCAAACATTAACTAATGATTATAACTTGGAATAATTTTGGGAACACAACAAACGTAACTCAAAAACCTTCATACTAAGCAAAGGCACGGCCCGATCGTCTAATAGACGTTAGTACACTGTAGGTAGTCGGGTTGGCTGAGGAGACTTGGGTTACACATACTGAAGACGCAATACAGTGAGTTCATGTCCCCCTTTTCTCTTAACTGTTTTTAGTTTTATACTTCGGGGGTGGAATACATGTTACAATAATTACAGACACTTTTATACATGGTATGGTTAGCTTAAGGAGGGTATACTACTTAGATCATGTGAGTGGGTAGGTGGAACTTAAGGCCATTAATCCTCGTTGTAGGACCGAGGGACATTAGTGATACATCTATTTGGGTGTAGCGAGCCCCACTCCTGAGTCCGCTGAGTGGACCAGGTGGTGACTATGTGCCCGACGCACAAATTTGCTAGGTTTGAGTCTTCATGCATCACTTCATACATATCATTGGCTTTGCAACCCAATGGTGATCTATTTTTCCTTAATTGCTACATACCCGGGATTTTCATACATACAGACACATTACAAAGGTTTATACATACTCACTTACACATGAACTCGCTCAACTTTATGTTGATTTTTCTAACTACATGTATTTCAGGAAATTTGTAAAGTGGTTCTGGCGGGCGTTGGAAGTTTTTATGTTGCGTTAAGAATAAAGATGTCATCCATGGTCTTTGAGTTTGGTTAGTGTGTCTTATTCCTGGACGAGACACGTCTTCCAAACCTTGGTGTTATTCAATATTTTTTGTCAAGTCTTTTATGAACTCATAAGCAATTTGTATGATTTGCAAAACTTGAATTTGAAGTCTACGTTTTAAAACAATGTTGTTATGTTTTGAACTTATTAATGGATGGCAAACTTATGGTTTTATCATATAGTGTTGTTATGATCGTATGCAATGGTATTAAGAAGTCACACCAATAATCACGCTTCCGCAAAAGTCAGGGTGTGACAGCTTGGTATCAGAGTCAAGTTTGTAGCGAACTAGGATTCTTTCTCGAGTCTAGACTACGATCATTAGGGCTCTCACGAAAATGTTTTCACAACTTGTTTTTCATTGCATACACAAAACGTCCAGATCCAGGGAACAAACATTTTTACAAACAAAAGGCACACATACACATTTCAAAATTTATAGTTCAGTCTTAGAGAGTGAGGGAGGTTCAGTCTTAGATACTGAGGGAGGTTCAGTCTTAGAGACTGAGGGAGGTTCAGTCTTAGAGGCTGAGGGAGGATCAGCCTTAGAGGCTGGGGATAATTAGTCTTAGAGACTGGGAGGTTGGTCTTAGAGACCAGGGATTTAGTCTTAGAGAGTGGGAGGTTGGTCTTAGAGACCAGAGATTTAGTCTTAGAGACTGGAAGGTTGGTCTTAGAGACCAGGGATTTAGTCTTAGAGACTGGGAGGTTGGTCTTAGAGACCAGAGATTTAGTCTTAGAGACTGGAAGGTTGGTCTTAGAGACCAGGGATTTAGTCCTAGGGGCTGGGAAAGTTGGTCTTAGAGACCAGGGAGTTGGTCTTAGAGACCATGGAGTTAGTCTGAGAGACTAGGGAGTTTAGTCCGAGAGACTGGGTGGTATAGTCTGGGAAGACTAGGACGAATATGTGGATACATGATTACAATATGAATTGTCTTTATTTGCAATACACAAAGTGTTAAAGATTACTGTAAATATGCATGCTATGACTACTAAATACCGGCACACACGTCACCTTTCTCAGGGAACGAATTGTCAGATAATGATAACCCTACGGCCACCGCCACAGATGAAGAGGTTACATCTGCGCCAGAGGTATTTACGTCAGACACTGAGAAGTGATCCTGATATGCCAACAAAGGCTGAGGACGACGACCAACCATCTGCGCTGCCAGATTTTTGATGATGAATTACCCCTGCTGATGGCTTCTCCGACAAGAATCATCCGATCACTCTTGTTTCAATCCATGACCACGTTATCACTTGTCATCCTGAAGGTGAACACATCATGACTCCAATCCTCGACAATGCGCCTCCTGTGGACATTCCTTCCGAAGGTGGGCTACTCAACGAATAATTGATGAAGACATTGGCATGTTATTGGTGGTCCTTCTGATAACACCCATGATGATGGAAAGTTAGACGAGAACGTTGTTACTAATTTCACTTTTTGAGACCCCTGTTAACAAGCTATCCTCTGATTCTAGCATGCATTCAGACTCCTTTGAGTCTGTGACATCTGCAGCCTTACAAACAGCTGGGTTACAACTTTCTTCTACTGACGCAGACGACGATGACATGGCTGCTGCACTATCACCTGCTCAAGGCACCACACCGTTACACGACCCAGAACCTGCTCCTGAGCTAGTTTCTGCACCTTTTGGGGCAGCTTGATGCCGCACCTGTTGAACCTGCCCCTTTACTTGATCATGACCCTGTTTCTTTTGGTTAACTAGACATTGCACCCCTATTATCTGACCCAGTACCAGCACCTGACAATCTCCTTATTGGTTGAAACGTTTTTTTTTTTTGCACCCATAACCGCTGATGTTGCTCCTGTGAAGACCGACGTCCAATTACACTGGAATGCCTATCGCTTTCTTTTAAAACATACCCGCACCCCGGGAAGGTACACCGGGTCAGCACCCGCGTAACGATCCCTTTTGCTACAACATCATTTTCTACGACCTCACAGATTGCGCCGTTTACTACATTCACCTCCGCATAGCTGGACGAGCCATATCGATGGTTCCTATCATACACTATACTAATTTTAGACCCTTACCATCCCTCACCTTATGGAGGCTACACACGGGATGAGTACACCTGGCACATCCACTACAGTTTGAGGATATAATCACAGAGTTTTAGAGCTTAAACAGACACCACACCCTGTCTATTGCCAGTATACTTTGGTCCCCCACATATATCAAAGGTTCCTTTTGAACTCTCGCCTGCTGCTATAACGCCTTTCCCATGTTGCTGATGCTCATTTCCTTGCTGTCGAGCGGCAGAGAAGATAATTACTTCGACGTGTACACAAGCCCGAGGAGGAGTTCACGCATGTTAACCGTTTACTTTTCTATCCTCCTCCACCTCCATCACCAGTATAGTTGGTTTCTGGATTATGCGGATTGCATTACATTTGGGTAAAGACACTAATGATAAGCCGGGATTGTGGAGACTTTTGAAGCCCACATCTGACTATGTAATTTTGATACACTAATATATTTAATGGACCAGGGTAGGGTGACCCTGTGTCCCTTTGATGTGATACGTTTTGGAAGACAATAGAATTGTGGTCAGGGAATAATGAGAAGCCAATCATCATTAAAAACGTGATAATACTTTGTGACCAATTCCCAACAAAAGCTCAGTCGCTAAGTCTTCGTTAAGCACGTTATTGATTTATATGTGTGTGCTATAATTATAATGCTACGTGCTTGCTTACTATGCTCTCATCAAACATGATTACCAAATTACTTGGTTATGCTACGATTATGCTATTACTTGATTGGTTGGTATGATGACCGATTATGTGTATGTACTTATGACCACTAAACTACTATATGCGTTCCCTGAACAATAAGACCTGACCTAACCAATCTTCTCCTCAGAAGATGTCGATACGAGGGAACGTCGATACCAACAACCCTCCGCTAACAACAGCGGCAACACTACAAGAGCGCATCTCACGAGCCATCGCACAACTCGAGGCCCTTTGCTCCGAACACGGCGGAGGTACCTTAGGAAATAACCCACCCAGCGGCTGCACCTACGAGTAGTTCTGGAACCACAAACCTCGAGAATTCGACGGCACTGGGGGTGCCTTAGCCTTCATGCGCTGGGTTGAGAAGACGGATTTTGTCTTACGGTTGAGCAAATGTGCCCTAGAACATCAGGTTACATACGTAGCTGGGCTATTAGTAGATGGGGCTCTGTCATGGTGGAACTTTCAGGTTCAGGCAATGGGCGAGACCGCTGCGTATGCTTTGACGTGGGACGAACTGAAAGAACTGATGCGTAAGAGATATTGCTCTAGGGCAGAAGTCCAGAAATTGGAAACTGAACTATGGAACTTGAAAATGGAAGGTCCGAAGATAGCTGAATATGTGCAGAGATTTGGCGAATTATCACAAGTTGCTTCGCGTTTGGTAGACCAGAATCTAGGAATATTGAACGTTTCATCGGGGGACTGGCACCTCAGATTCTAAGCCTGGTAACAACATCTAAGCCTTCAACAATCATCGAAGCAATCGACATGAGTGTGGCGCTCACTGAAGAAGCGATTAGACAAGGAAAATTTTCCAATCCGAAAGAGAAAAAGGAGACTCCTGTAGAGCCATCTAGAGATAACAAGAGAAAGCTTGCAAATTTCAAGAAGGTTACTCGGGAAAATAACAAAAAGAAGGCCAAAAAGGGAAAGGATTACAAGGGTATCCTACCTAAGTGCGACAATTGTTTACGTTATCATATCGGGCGATGTAAATACGAAAAATGTGATAACTGTGGCAAGAGGGGGCATCCCAAGGAAACTTGTAGGCAAGGTACTGAAAGTAGAAATGGAGGCCAAGATGGTAGTGAGAATCACGGAGGAAACAACGACAATGACGAATATCAGGGCAGAACGAGTGACAAACAGAAACGTGCACAAGGTTGTTTTAACTGTGGAAGCAAAAAGCATTTCAGAAAATATTGCCCTAGAAATAATCAAGCTCAGGAATGAAAGCTCAACACCGGAGCTAGGGAGGTACGCCAGAAATTCAAGCGGGATATCGGTACGTCCCATGTTACTCAATGTTATGCATCTGTATTGCCAAATACTGTTGCAAATTTTACGATTCGCGTCTCTAGAGTTTGAGAGTATACTTGGCTTAGTAGCAAGTAAGTAGATAATCCGCACTCTATAGTACTAGCTAATGGGAAGTTAGTGGAAGCCAACGAAGTAATTGGAAACGGTAAGATAGAACCCGGAAAGCGTGAGTTTAAGCTTGTTCTACTGCCAGTTGTCTTGGGGAGCTTTGACAAGGTAAGTGAGATGGATTGGTTGTCAAGCGATCGAGCGGAGATCGATATCCGCATCCCAACGCCGAACGAAGAAACGATCTCGACTCACGAAGCAGGGTACACCTTTACAAACTACAAATTACTGAAGGCACGAATAGTGTTTGCTAATAGGATGTGTTGTTTTCTTGACTCACGTCGAGGACAAGGGAGTCGAAGGACCAAAACACGAAGATACTCCTGAGATAAGAGAATACCTTGAAGTCTCCCCTAAAGACTTACCATAATTATCTCCTTAACGATAAGTCGAATCTCGCATCAATTTAATTCCAGGCACCGCACCTGTGTTCGATGCACCGTAGCGACTTACATCCTCGGAGATGCAAGGATTGTCAGAGTAACCTCAGTAGTTGATGGAGAAAGAAGATAACAGACCAAGTTCCCATTTTGGGTAAACCCAGCTCTGCTCGTCAAGAAGAAGGACGTGATTTTCAAATAAGCATCAACTACCAGGAGCCGAATGAGCTAACCCACGAGAGTCGGTGACTCTTGCTAAGGATTAACGAATTTTTACTTAACTAACTATGAGGATCCAACAACTATTACACGACTGATCGAGGATCGAGTATCATTAGCTGTGAATTCGGGAATAAAGTATACTGGGAAATTGTGGGACAATAATTTGTTTTTAAACATACACAAAAATGGTGTTTCCTATACAATGCACAAAACAGATCTACACAGAATACGAAACTTTGAGGATCTAGAAGATATATACTTAGGACCTTTGGGAACCCAGGTCCAAACTCGTAAAGGCTGTTACTTAGGAACCACATATGTCAACTCAATCAAACACCATTATCCGACGTATATACCAGTTCAGTTGGCCAAACAGGAAGTACTTAAATTTCTTTTGTCGAAACCTTCACTTTTGCTTCTAGCGAGTAGATGTTTGCATCTCTACTCCCATTAATGGTAGTTGCATCACGTTGATTTTCTTCGCTGAGAGCGAACACTCATTTGCTTAGAATATTTGGTCGTTTCTCCATTTTAGCAAACACTCATTTTTTCATTACTTGAAAACTCACATGTTACGTGTGCACCATCTGCTACGCATGCGGTTTCATTTCAAGCGCTTCATTAAAGTTCAAATACTATCTTGCTAAATCTAAATTACTGGTTTGTGATTCGAATGACCTACATTATTGTAATTGTCGGCTCTTTTGCTATCAAGTCAACACACCCTCTTGAAACTTCTTTTATTTCAAATTACACTCGTGGTTTATCTTTGTAACCATGCCGAGATTATCCTTGTTGACACATATGTTGATTGTCAGATTACGTTGAAATCTAGTTTAACTGCTTGAATTTATCCATTTCCCGTGTTTGTTTTGAGACGTTGTATGATGTATTGAGAGCATCATATTCAAATATCTTTGCAAAGACCTTTTCATTACGAGTCGTAGTAGATTCGGTTGGTTTACGACTCCACTAAATCGTTTGATTGATTTCGATACATTGCGGTGATACTTTCACAAGATTGAAGCTTGCGCTAATTTGGTTACTTACTTCTTACACGGATTTAACTAACTATTTGATAACTTGCCCTAAATCCGTCTTGTTTATCACGATTAAATCAGTCTCAACACAGTTGTGTGTTAAGGCAAAGGTACATAGACTCATTTCATATCACAATGTACCTCCTAACGATTCTTTCATAGTCGATCGAATGCCTTGCGATACATATTTACTTTCCATCTTTGATCGGAAACAGTGATTCTTTGATGTTCCGTGTTCAACTGGAAACCTTACGACATTGTATAAATCAAATTTTTGGATTGTTTCAGGACACATTCCTTTGATTTCGGGCACGGTGAACTTGTTCAGCCACCACTATTATTGAATCTCGTCATTACAACACCTTGTGGTGTCATTACCTTGTGCTAATCATGGTAAACTATTTCACACAAAACTACATATACTTTTGTTAGACTTGTCATTTAAACATTTCTGATGCAACTACGAATTAAGACAATGATACACCAAATTCGCTTGTATTTCATACGGTGTATTTTCACAATTCAAAAATGACAACGCACTAATTCTTTCCATTCATTTGTTCGGGAGATTGACAGATCACTTTACTATTACTTTTGAGTTGTTGATTGAGTTCATATAGCAGATACTATGGTTGTGAAGACTCGTTGGCATACTGTGACCAATCGCTTGAGAATCCTATTGGACAAAACTCCTCTTTTATGGAACCCCTGCTAGCTGGATTACACTAGATTATACGTCAAATACATCTTGTACCTTTGACATCAAATGCTAAAAACACACACCTTTTAACCATAGGATTCGGGTTGTTATATATTTTTGGACTCACCTGATGTGAGTGAGGTTTGATTCGGGTTGGTGATTATCTACCTCGGTATTATTCATAAACATACACGTGTGACGTAACCATAAGGAGTTAAGGTAGTACAAATTTCGAGGATGAAATTTTTGTAGGATCGGATTACGACCTAAACGAGTCGTTCGGAAGAGATTTTATCAGTTTCAGATGCGGAAAATAAGAAACCGACGTCGAAACAGCTTGCTTATCACTTTAAACACTGATTTGATTGATATAATAGCAATTACAATCAGTCTTCACACCGGCAGCACCTCGGTATGGAATCACGAACTGTTACAAATGAATAGACATGACCCCTATATATAGTCTTCCTACTTTCACTTGAAACAAAACAATTCATTTAAAGCGAAACCTCCTACTTGACTTTCAAGCGAAACACACAAGTTCAATTCAAGCGAAACTTCAAATCTGTTTTGTCTTCAAGTGAACTCACAAATCTGTTTCATGTTTGAATGTTCTTTTTCAATGCTGATGCAATTGATGATGTCAAAATATGATGTCATCATTTAATATGATGACATCATGCTTGAACTGATCCGCAACGAACCCGAGACTCGACATAAGACGAACACGACAGATGAATGCACCAACAGACTCCCCCTCAGATGTTGACGAGTCTTAAGTGTCGAGTCTTCGCATCTTCAGTCTTTATCAGTCTCTTTTCTTTCTTAGCATATACCAGGATCTTCTCTTTGGCTCTAACCTTGTCAGACTCCCCCTCTCATCATGATGGGATCGCCGTCTGGAATTAGCTATCACCTAGAGATCACATCCTGGCTTTAATTCTGTTCAGCTCAACTCCTGCAAACATTTTCTCATCAAAACATAAGTTTTACTTAAATCAATAAGAAAAACTTATTAGAAATAGTTACATCAAGTTCAAATTAATGAACTCGATTAACTAATCAAACTTTTCTTTCTCAAATCAAAATTTTTCAATTCAATACACACACTCACAAACCAGTTCATCATGTTCAGCACTCGGAATTTTGAAAATCAGCTCTCCAACATCAGTTGTCGAAAATCTTTTTGAATTTTTCAAAATTTTTGCTAAAACACTCCGAAAATCTTTTTGGATTTTTTATTTAAATGAAATGCAGTAAAGAAATATTTACAAACAATATTTTTGTGAGTTTGTGCAAGAGGATCATATCAGTTTTTGAGACAAATCACCAACACCGTTAAGCTTGATTTCATTTTAAGCTCTAAACGATTCACATTGATCGACGATATTGTTGTCCACTTAAACTCAATCTAAAAACTTTCGAAATGCTTACCGATACGTTAAGGTATATTAATTTGCACTAAGTTCTTATGGACCCCACGATCTCAGCATATCCCCTCATCATGCAATACACTGACTCAAGTAATGCCTTTAAACTTTTATCAACTGTGATTTGTGCGAAAACAAAGCAGAATGTTTAAACATTAACAATCAGGTCGATACTTCTGTATACGCAGAAAAAGTCCAGTGTTTAAACAAAATAAGAAAAATAAAACAAGTTGAAGTTGTTTAGGCTTTAACCACCAGGTCGATACTCCCGTATACGCAGAGGAGGTCCAAAGCTTAAACGAAACACCAAAGAAAATAAAGCAGAACGTTTAGGAAACAACATCCAGGTCGATACTCACGTATACGTAGAGGATGTCCGATGCTTAAACAAAATAAAGAAATAAAACAAGTTTAAATCTTTGCAAAATGAAATACACAATCACAGTGACTTTTCAGCAAAGTTGTGAAAGTTCACAAACTTAACCAGTTTTATGTCTTTCGACAATCAGCGATTACTGAGTAGGCACACAATCAAGAAGGACAAAACTAAGTACTATGCTTTCGACCATGTTTCCCACTAGAACTAGGCTTTTTCATTTAAGTTTGTATCGTTATCGCAAATCTACTAGTCTAGCTGAGCCTACCGTCACATCTTTAGTGAGATCGTTTATCACATTTTATCTCTCCATTTCTTTAGCATGCTGTGACAGTCCAACTGATCTACTATCATTTCCTCTTTTTCACAACAAAACTCATTTTTGCATTTTTCAATGTTTTTGACATTTCAAAGTTTCTATTTTTTTTTTAATTTTTTACTCCCCCTAAAATCAAAATATGACTCAATTTTGATTTTCTGGGAAAATTTGAAAAATGAACTGTACAAAGAAACGTGACAACATGATGAGAATCACTACAATTCTCCATTCACTTGGCTTGAACAATCAGAACTCCACCTGACAACAAAACATTTTCCCATAGTGATTTCAAAACACTTAAGTTTGTTTTAATCAAATGGTTTTTCCGGAAAATAAGTTTTGTAAATTGATTTTAACCATTTGTAGGTTTGGGGTTTTGTTCATCACTTTGTTTTTCAACCACTTGTAGGAAATCAGATACAACTTAATGTCCCTGATTTACCACTTGTAAGATCAATCCAACATTTTCAACCAATCATCATCTGTTGGTTGAATTCTCAAGGTGCCGATTCATACTCCACACTTACCAACCTGGGAGTTCCGGCACTTCACACTTATACAAAAACAATTTTCATACACAATGAATGATGCCGATTCATGCTCCGCAATTACCAACTTGGGAGCTCCGGCAAGTCAGGTTTTTCATTTAAACAGATTCACCCAAGCCTGACGGTCCTTGGGTGATTTTGAATTCTTGTTCAACAATGGTGGAAAATTTGCATCATCCATTGTTAGACCAGAATTCTCAACTTTTACCTCAACACACGGCTCTTCTGGCTTTACCACACCAGATTCATTGCCTGAACGTGGCTTGTCTGACTTTGATGAGCCAGATTCATCGCCGACATGTGGCTCCTTTGTTTCCGCAGAAACAAATTCATCGCCAGCTTTGTTAATATCTTGATTAACTGCCTTCTCTTTCTTTACTCTCTTTTCTGTCCTCAGATTTGTATCGGATGAATTCGTTTTGCTTGATTTGTCATTCTTTGGCGAGCAAGACGATTTATCAGAACTTTTATCTGTTTTACCAGTTGTATCCGAGGACAAAATCTTTTCCAGATACTCTCTGGCCTTCTTCCTCTTCTTCCTCAGTCTGTCTTTTTGCCCCTGAGAAAGCTTCACTTTCTTTTCTTGAACTTTAGGTTCTTGAACCTTCTGTTCTTTAGGCTTGACATTGACTGGTTTCTTCACCTGCTTCTGAGATTCAGCCCTCGATCTTCTCATTGATCTCATTGAGCAATCTCTAGCAATATGGCCAATGATGTTGCAGTTAAAGCATCTTCTTGAATCAAACCTCAAACTCTAGCAGTTAACAGCAATGTGTCCTTGATAGCCGCATCTGTAACACACTCTGTTATCGTACCAATCACCATCTTCAGTCCAAACATTCAGATCATAGCACTGTTTGGCTTGGTGATAATCATTTCTCCTCTTGTATGCTGGATTTGGCTTTTGAGCTCTGTGGTCCGACCTGCACCACTCATTACCAACAATTTTTGAATTTTCATTTTTTACTTTTTGTAATTTTTGATTGCGATTGGATGATTGATCTAATGAACTTTTATTTTCTTTTTGAACATTTTTTAAAATTTTCTCTTTTTGTTTTTGTTCCACTTTCTTCTTCAACGATTTTTGCTTAGAGCATTCTCCCTTTTCAGTTGATTGTGGAACAGTTTCTTGAAACTTTTCTTTTAACTTCAAAAATAAATTATGTTTCTTCATTTTTTCATTTTCATCATCAGATTTCTCATCACAATCTTCAACTTTGACTTTGTCAAAGTTTGTGACATTGTCACATATTGGAACTCAATTAATAGGTTTTGGACAAGGAATAGTTGAAGTATTCACAAACACCTTCAACTTTTCTTCCCATTCCCTGATTTTCTTTTGATCACACTCTGCTTCCTTTTCAAGTCGAATAATCTTTTCAAGATGAGAATTGATTGCAATTTGTTTTTCAAGATTGTTTTTACCGAACAAATCTTTCTCATCTTCTAAATTTTTATTTGACTTTGAAAATCTTTCTCAATTTTTACTTTTTCATTTTCTAAATTTTGTATTTGATTTTTCAAAACATTTTCCGAATTTTTAAGATTTTTGTTTTCTAATGACAAACTCTCAACCTCCTTCAAGAGTTTGTCATTTTCAGATGTCAACTTCTCACAATTTTTCAGCAAAACCAGAATCTGTTTATCATCAGCTTTTGTCTCAACCTTTAAAGCTGAAATATTTTCAACCTGTTTCTTTTCCTCATGAACACTTTCATCCTTACTCTCTTTTTCTGATGAATGATCAAAGATAGGTGCATCTTCTTCAACCTTTTTCTTTAATACTGGTTCAGGATTCACAGATACAGGTTTTTCAGATTCTACTTTCTCAATCTTGACAGCTGGAACTTGTTCAACCTGCCTTTTCTCACTAGGTTTGATTTTCTTTTCTGTTGTTGCTGCTTTTAGTTCTTTCTCAGCTCTGATCTCCTCTTTAACAACAACTGCTTTTTGATTCTTTCTTTTTGCATTTTGTTTTTCTTTCAATCTTTCAATTTTATTGGCATAAAATAACTTTCCACTACATTGATCAGATGGAAGTTGTTGTTTAAGAAATTCAAGTTCTCGGATTTCTTCTTCATAATTGTCACCCTCTTCATCAGACGAATGATAAAAAACTGGAACTTTTTCAACAACTTCTTTTGTTGAGACTGTTTCTTCTTCTTTCTTTGTCGGGATATACTGTTGAGATTCATAATGCACATATGCCAACATTTCTTCAAAATCCATGTTTTCGGTAAACAATGAAGCTCACTTGGGCTGGAGCACTTTAGTTGATTTATAACTTGGGTCGTGTATATATCAGAAGATTGATTGGGCCGCACTTTTGCTTTAAATGTTAACTGGGCCGAGAATGTGTGATAGGCTGAGATATACACAAACCAATGATTGGGCCAAAAACTAAAGTCACATGGGCTAACAACAATTCTACAAATCAAATTATGATTGGACCAAAGCCTAGATGCAATATGCAATATGTATAACAAATGGCCAACAAAAGTTTATATCAGACACTTAAAACATTCAACTAAATTTGACCAACAATTGAGATCATCACTCAACTCTCATTGGACCGCAACTTATGTAGTGGATAGCATCACCTTTCAAAAACTATTTAATCGGGTTTTAATCATTCACATGCAAAGTGATTCTTTTTTTTTAATTTGCCGAAATGTAAGTGACCACCTTTATACACAATGATATAACCGAGACCTTGAGCTTATCAGCAATCACATGCAACACTTAAAATCTTCACATTTACCAACAAAATTCAATACTCAATGGCCGACACCTTTCACATATAAATTCATGTTACCACATGCTGTTGTCTTTAAAGGTGCACAAACTGGTTATAAGAATCTATCAATTCACAAGAATCACATGCAATCACAAGGTGCAAACTGACACTAGACACATGATATATGTATTCTATCGATGTGGGTGGCCGACAACTTTAATTTGAAACAATTTTCAATATTTAGTAAATCACATGTCACATGCAATTAGATTCATTTAATCAAACCGATGCACTCTGAATTAAATCACAAGATTTCTTTTCCCAACTACTGACAACCTCAAAATCAATGTACTTTCACAATACTCGATGTACTTTTCAAGCGGTGTGACGGTTTCAAGCGAGACTCACAATGTAAACTCAAGCGAAAGCTGAACTTTTCAAGCGAAAGCCAGATGACATCAGCAAATACGAACCAATTTCAAGCGAAAGTTCAATTTTAACCAGTTTTAAACCGATTTTAGCTCTAAAACTGTCCAGGATTTGTTAATTCATGATTGCGCACAATATGTGAAAGTTTGAGCTGATTTTAACCGTGAAAAATTTTCAATTTTGTGAAAGAATGGTGTAGAAATCAGAAAAAGTGACGAAAATAGGCTGTTTTGGCAAGATCTCTTCCTCCAGAGCTCTAATACCACTTGTAGGATCGGATTGCGACCTAAACGAGTCGTTCGGAAGAGATTTTTTCAGTTTCAGATGCGTAAAATAAGAAACCGACGTCGAAACAACTTGCTTATCACTTTAAACACTGATTTGATTGATATAATAGCAATTACAATCAGTCTTCACACCGGCAGCACCTCGGTATGGAATCACGAACTGTTACAAATGAATAGACATGACCCCTATATATAGTCTTCCTACTTTCGCTTGAAACAAAACAATTCATTTCAAGCGAAACCTCCTACTTGACTTTCAAGCGAAACTTCAAATCTGTTTTGTCTTCAAGCGAACTCACAAATCTGTTTCATGTTTGAATGTTCTTTTTCAATGATGATGCAATTGATGATGTCAAAATATGATGTCATCATTTAATATGATGACATTATGCTTGAACTGATCCGCAACGCACCCGAGACTCGACATAAGACGAAGACGACAGATGAATGCACCAACAATTTTCTTAACGGGGGGAGAATGTGACAACCGTCAAATTTGCATGCATCCGTACGTTTAATTAATATTGATTTATGCTTAATGACTGTGCTTAATTACAACTGTTGATTAAACTGCTTTCTGTTTCCTGTTACACACCTATATACCCATCACATTTCATACTGTCACTTCATTTATTTCATACAAACATTAGTGACATACTTGATACACAAAGCACAGTTAGCACACTGAACGGATAATTCAGAAACATGCTGACAATGCCAGGACATAGACAGACAATATTATTATGGCAAGTATGAGCCAGGGACAAGGTACTACACTAGTACGGAGTGTAGGGAGGTGAGGACCATAAAACTGCGCCACTAGGTGATAGTTATAGTGTCGGGAAGTGCCTAAAACACACTATAAATGCAGAATTCTGCATTTATTATTAAAAATTCAGCATTTAATAAGCTAGTAAAGTACAAAAATATGGCAGAATGTCCTGTATGCTTTCCTAAGTGCCAGGAATTAATTGTGTTACACACACACACACATATATATATATATAAGACACTTTACGGATTAATTAAACGCTTTAACGAAACAGTGTCTAACCGGAGAACCGGACATTACCCGGGACACTAAGTTTTTGTCAAATACATTGTTTTATTATTTTTGGCTAGTCATGATCCCCGTTTACCATAACACCCACTAAATATCAAGTAACTAATATAGGAAATCATGTTACTTGGATTATAACTCATATTTACCATTAGTTGCAAAATGTTACACTTGGACCCCCTCCCCCTCATATATTACGATCACAAGCATGGCCCCACCCAAGATTTCAAAATCCTAACTCAATCCTTCCTTGATATTATTTGATTTTCTTTGGATTTCCTTAAGATTTTTCTTGGATTTCCTAAGATTGCCTAGATCTTACTATCATCAAAACTTACATCTAACCCCCCTCCCCATACCCGAATTCGGTCCCATGATGGACCCACAAATCATCTTCACCATACTTCAATATCACTTCTAGATTATAATTCAATTTTTTATTAGATTGGTTCCTTGTTGATGTAAACAAAATATGATGGATGATCTTTATATGTAAGGCTCCAAGATCACAACCATACTTCAAATATTCACTCCCTCACTTCACTCTTCTCTCTCCCTCTCTCGGCTCCCATAACCGCCCCCATCACCACCACATAAACACCATCATCTTCATCAATATCAAGTTCCATTCAATCTTTGAAGATGATTCAAGGAGGTTGCAACTTGTGGAGCTTCAAAAGGGCCTTGTGCTTGCTTGTTCATCATCATTTCTTATCACCTTCTTCACTAGATGCTACCCTAGCCATTGTGCTAGTAGTAAGTACTTGTCAAACTCTTGTTCATCTTGTTGTTGTGATAAAAAGTTGTAGTATGTTAAGCATGTTCAAAACCCTAAAGAACAAGAACACTAAAAAGTTTAAAACATGAAATATGAACATAAAGCTTTGTATAAAAGTCATGAGATGAGAGTTGTAATACATGATAAATCTGAGTTATATGAACGATAATCTGCTGTAAATGACTTACGTTATGATATAAATCGTTATTAGAATGGATGGTAATCGTATGTGTACATTGTAGCGGCATTTAAACTATAAAAAGCAAGCTGAGTAAATTTTCCAGCCAACTTCAACTGGCTGTAACTGGACCATTATAAATCGAAAACTGATTTTCTGAAGTTTAAATTATGTATTTTCGAAAAACGAAGCAAATGGAACTGGAATCATATTTTTTTGAAGTCGTTTAGTATTTTTAAAGACCCGTTTTGTAACAGCAGCTAAAGCTGAGTTTTTACTGCAATAAATGGGTGATATGTTTTTAGTCATAACTTGAAATCTATGTTGAATCAGCTCATAAAAATTGTACTGTAGATGACCACTGATGTCATAGTAATTCTCCTACTAGAATTTCATCAATCGGACTTACGATAAATTTTAGATGAATTATTTCGTAGACTGCAATCAGAAAGTGACAAATCTGATTGCAGTCCGATAAATAAATTTTTATAAAATATTGGTAATGAACTGGACCCCGATATTTTTACACAATAATATTTGGATCGTATAAGACATTCTATAAAAATTTGGAAATTTTTGGAGTAAGATAACTATTTTATTAAAATGCCCGAAAACAGTCCCGTTTTGTATATTGAAACTGAATTGATATAAGTAGTATTTTGCATGTCTAAATCTCGGGTTGGTTATTTGAGAACAATCTAACGTGTTATATGTTAAAGAAAATGATATGCTAGTTAGCATGGACACCTCCATTTACAAAGGAGACTATGGAGAAATTTTCTGAAAATCCTAACACTTAGTAAATATTTTCTAGACAAGTGTTTACTAGTATATTTTTTGACTATGTTTTTCAAACATAAAACTCGCCATAATTTTGTAACGAAAATACAAAGTGTCGGAGGTTGGTTTTGTACATGAAAATTGTTAAATATATATTTAGAATATATATTGTTTTGAGGTAATATATTGAGAATATATTGGCATATTATTATTTGGAATACTACACTGGGATACGACGCCAATACATGGCAAGTTACACGAACACAAGAATACGAAAATACATGTATGGGATACCCCCATCCTTGGGATGGAAAATACAAAGTTAAAATACTTGAGAAGTAGGAATATGAAATATTGTTTAGCAAGTAATCCAAACATTAACTAATGATTATAACTTGGAATAATTTTGGGAACACAAGAAACGTAACTCAAAAACCTTCATACTAGGCAAAGGCACGGCCCGATCGTCTAATAGACGTTAGTACACTGTAGGTAGTCGTGTTGGCTGAGGATACTTGGGTTACACATACTGAAGACGCAATACAGTGAGTTCATGTCCCCCTTTTCTCTTAACTGTTTTCAGTTTTATACTTCGGGGGTGGAATACATGTTACAATAATTACAGACACTTTTATACATGGTATGGTTAGCTTAAGGAGGGTATACTACTTAGATCATGTGAGTGGGTAGGTGGAACTTAAGGCCATTAATCCTCGTTGTAGGACCGAGAGACATTAGTGATAGATCTATTTGGGTGTAGCGAGCCCCACTCCTGAGTCCGCTGAGTGGACCAGGTGGTGACTATGTGCCCGACGCACAAATTTGCTAGGTTTGAGTCTTCCTGCATCACTTCACACATATCATTGGCTTTGCAACCCAATGGTGATCTTTTTTTCCTTAATTGCTACATACCAGGGATTTTCATACATACAGACACATTACAAAGGTTTATACATACTCACTTACACATGAACTCGCTCAACTTTATGTTGATTTTTCAAACTACATGTATTTCAGGAAATTTGTAAAGTGGATCCGGCAGGCGTTGGAAGTTTTTATGCTACGTTAAGAATAAAGATGTCATCCATGGTCTTTGAGTTTGGTTAGTGTGTCTTATTCCTGGACGAGACACGTCTTCCAAACCTTGGTGTTATTCAATATTTTTTGTCAAGTCTTTTATGAACTCATAAGCAATTTGTACGATTTGCAAAACTTGAATTTGAAGTCTACGTTTTAAAACAATGTTGTTATGTTTTGAACTTATTAATGGATGGCAAACTTATGGTTTTATCATATAGTGTTGTTATGATCATATGCAATGGTATTAAGAAGTCACACCATTAATCACGCTTCCGCAAAAGTCAGGGTGTGACAGTATATTGCGATGCCTTGAACCATGGTTTGGGTTGTGTGCTCATGCAAAGAGACAAGGTTATTGCTTATGCCTCCCGTCAACTCAAGGTACATGAGAAAAACTATACTACTCACGATCTGGAGCTTGGAGCAGTGGTATTTGCGTTAAAGATATGGTGAAACTACCTGTATGGTACTAAGTGTGTGGTTTTCACTGACCATAGAAGTCTTCAACATATCTTTAACCAAAAAGAACTGAACATGCGACATAGACGTTAGGTGGAATTGCTTAACGACTACGACTGCGAAATTCGCTATCATCCTGGCAAGGCGAATGTAGTGGTCGATGCCCTTAGTCGTAAGACTCATGTGAATGCTATTCGTATCTCTAGTAATCTCCATGCGTGTATTCGTGACGCTCAGTATTTGGCAGCTAATGAAGGAAGTCTAGAAGTGGAAATCCATGGCACTAATATTGAAAAGCTTGAAACTAAACCAAATGGACTCCAATACTACCTCAATCGCATCTGGGTTCCGGATCGCGATAGTCTCCGTGAGCTCATTATGAAGGAGGCTCACAAATCCCACTACTCTATTCATCCAGCGCTGACAAGATGTACCATGATTTGCGTGCAACTTACTGGTGGCCTGGCATGAAGAGGGACATTGATGTATATGTTTCTAAATGCCTTACTTGTACGAAAGTTAAGGCTGAACTTCAACGTCCCTCAGGACTCTTGGAACAACCTGCAATCAGAGTTTGGAAATGGGATAGCATCGCTATGGACTTTATTACCAAGCTTCCTCGAATACCTTCCGGTCACGATAGTATCTGGGTGATAATTGATCGTTTGACCAAATCAGCCCACTTTCTTCCTATTCGTGAAGATTATAAGGTGGAGAAACTTGCTCGAATCTATACTGATGAGATTATATGCCGTCATGGCATACCTCTTACATAATCTTGGACCGTGATGGTCGTTTTACTTCACGTCTTTGGCAAACCTTTCAATCCGCTATGGGTACACATTTGAATCTTAGCATGGTCCATCCTCAAACGAATGGACAGACCGAGCGCACTATTCAAACCCCATAGGATATGCTCTGTTCTTGTGTCATAGACTTTGGTGGTAACTGGAATGTACATTTACCATTGATTGAGTTCTCGTACAACAACAGCTATCATTCCAGTATTCAGATGACTCCTTTCGAAGCTTTGTATGGCCGCAAGTACCGATCTCCTCTCAGCTGGCATGAGATTGGTGACAAGCAGTTTACTGGCCTTGAAATAATTCAAGAGACAACGGATAAGATTCTTCAAATCCGTGATAACTTGATCAAGGCTAGGAGCAGACAAAAGAGCTATGCTGATAATAGGTGTAAACCTCTGGAATTTGATGTTGGTGATCGAGTTCTTCTCAAGGTATCTCCCTGGAAGGGAGTAGTTCATTTTGGTAAGTAGGGAAAGCTCGCTCCTCGCTATGTGGGTCCTTTCAAGATACTCGAAAGGGTTGGCAAGGTAGCGTACAGACTCGACCTGCCACAAGAGTTAAACAACGTACATCTAGTATTCCACGTATCCAATTTACGTAAATGCCTAGCTGACGAGGAACTGCAGGTTCCCCTCGAAGACTTGCAAATTAACAAAGTTGTACACTTTGTGGAGAAACCGGTCGAAACCATGGATCAAGGAGTCAAGCGATTGAGGCGCAGCAAAATTCCCATTGTCAAGGTTCGATGGGAAGGAAAGTGTGGTGCCGAATTTACTTGGGAATTGAAAAGTGAGATGAAGGCCAAGTATCCGCAGCTCTTCGAGTAGTCTTCCTCTAAGATTTCGGGGACGAAATCTCCTAAAGGAGGGGAGAGTGTAACGCCCTGCCTTCCTAAACTTTAGGCTTTTGGCAGTCCCTGGACCTTGCCTAGTGTCAATCTTAGTCCCTAAACTATGTAGTCATTAATACTTTTGGTTCTTGGTGAATTCTATGCTATAAACTAGATACTTGAAATGCCTAATTCTATATACTTGGAATGTCCAATTCTATATACTTGGAATGTCTAAATCTAAATACTTGAAATGTCTAAATCTAAATACTTGAAATGCCTAATTCTAGATACTTGGAATGCCTAATTCTTGATACTTTGGTGCGTGACCCTTGAGGCTCATGAAACTTGAGACTTGGTTGAACGAGGGACTGGAGTCTTGTCACTGGCGGAAACTATGAAACTTTGAAAACTTTTGTGCTATTGCTATAATCTAGTTATACTATTACCCAATACATACGCAACGCTTGATCTTACGCGTGATAAGAATCAAAGACGGAAACACAAAAAGGATGGATTGGCCGAGTGGCAATCCGATCGGATGACCACCCGATCGGATGACCACTCGATCGGACCGCCATCCGATCTGTGCACACCGCCTTCACTCACTCTCACCCTATAAATAGGCCTGTCACATCACCATTTTCACTGATGTGACAGCCTCACTCGACCCAGACGCACACACTCCCCTTTTCCTCCATTTCTTGGCGATTTCGGTACGTTTTACACTAGATTCTTGTACATCTTTGATCTACACATCGTTCTCTACGAGATTCTCCTTTGAAATCTCACTTTGTACCATGAAATCTCTCGGTTTTGAGCTCTTGAAGGTGATGTCATCATGGCAGTTTGTACCAAACTATTGTGTGATGTCATTCTAGCCAAGATCTAGCTCAGATCTAAGGAATTTCATGTGTTTTTGCACAAAATCTATGCTAGATCAAAACTTTTCAAGCTAAAACCTATGATTATCCTCATCTTTTCTTAAACTTTTACTAAGAACGGTGAGATCCGCATCTAAACGGACTATAGACTTGATTATTAGTTTGGAGTCGGGTTGAGAAGGATTGTTTCCAGAGAAGATGACTGGAGTACGGATTCTGACATAAATATCATCACGAACTCACAACTGAACGGACTGGGGTGATTCCCACCCGATCGGATCGGCTGAACACTGATGGATTTACCATTGTCTTAATACGTACCACGCCATCATTGCTTAATCAGAAACTTAGAGTTTTACAAAATTAAGGACGGGACAAGGTAACCCGATCGAGTGGTAATCCGATCGGATAGCCATCAGATCGAACAGCCACCCGATCGAGTGACACTTGCCCCTAACCCTAAGTATTCTTGAAACTGGAAGTCATAATCGTCGGGTGACAGCTCGATCGGATAGCCATCCGATCGAGGCAACAATGAATCTTGAAACTTGGATCGAGTGGCGACCCGATCAGATAGCCATCCGATCGGACAGCCATCCGTTTCCCACACTTTTGTCAACTTTAAATCGAGTGGCAACCCGATCGGATAGCCGTCCATTCCCTCACACTTTTTTCACCACAATCGACTGCAATCCGATCGGATGGCCATCCGATCGGACAGCCATCCGATCCAGTGACTAATCCGACACTTGTGCAATCTCATTGTTTTGTCCGACACTTATCCGTTGTAATCTAATCAGGCTAATTCTAAAGAGCTCCCTTTGATCCAATAACAGTTGAACTGTTAAGCAATCACTGTGAGTATACTCGATCCCTTTTCACTTTAAACTTTGGGATGTAACATGTATTCTATTAAACTACGATACTTGAGACTTTTGCAAACTAAGCTCTATCCTACGTGTATGTGAAACTTGTGATTCTTGTATTCTATTTGTGCTATGTGAACGTTTAATCCATGGTGTGTAGTTCCGCCTTAACAATAGTAGCGCTATAGGAGATGCACCTCCCCATTATTCTCGAGGGTATTGTTAGGAGGATTCTAGTTTTCCATGAGACTTGGGAAAACAACAAAGCATCGGGATACTTGGGCTATCACTTGTTGGACTGCGAACACTAGCATGGCTGAAACTATTTTGTTACACCTACATACGGATATGAGTTGGTTTTTAATCTATCATGCTATTATTCAAACTTGTATACTCGCTGGTACATTTTTGTACTGACTCTATTTTAATACATGTTGCAGGCTGATAGGATGCTGTGGAAACAAGTGAATCAAGCTAGGGTGATGCTTAGAAACCCACGTAGTTAATTAATCTTGAACAATATTTGACATTTGGTGTAATTCGATACTTGATGTGATGGTTATTCGGTTTAGACAATGTTAAATCAATTTAATATATAATGAAATTTCTAGTGTTATGGAATCTCATGAGCAATCTGAACGCTTAGTGCTCGCACCCCCCAATGTTTCCGCCATCGGTTGGGGTGTGACATTAAGTAGTAAAAAAAATCAAAAGGTAAACATCCATGGGTTCGACTTTTAACATCCAAATGTCAACATGTCTAAAAAAGCATCATAATTGATTAAAAATAACCAAAGAAAAGAAATTTGATTTAATTTTGGACTCTTGAATCTTGATTGATCGCAGACTGTTCTATAGAATGATAAAGGATTTTAGGTTTAGGTTTTGTTATATATTAGTTCAGTATATTGTAGTAGCCAGTAAGATTAGTTCGACTCTTCATAATCCAACCTAAAAACCCCTTGGAATTCATTATTAAATTCGGTATTAATACCGGTATTTACCGAAAAATACCTTTACCGATACCGTTTTTTATCAATACCGAATTTCGAAAAAATCTATTACCAATACCGGTACTGTTTATGATCGGTACAGTACGGCATCGGTACGGTACCGGTACATTACGGCATCAGTACGGTGTGACAACTGTCAAAATTCCAGGTATCCGTACAACTATTAAACCATGATTAGTGATTAATGACTGTGCTGAATTTCAATTAATGACTTGAAACTGCTTTCTGATTATTGCATTATACATACATGTGCATCACATATTGCTTAATGTCATATCATTATAGCACGAGAACTTTATTAACTCAAATGATGCACAAAACACAGTTAGCACAGTTATCAAACAAATCAGAAAAATGTTGCCAGAGTTCAGTACATAGACAGACAATGTATTGAGACACAGAATGGGCCAGAAACCAAGTATTACACTAGTATAGTGTGTAGGAAAGTAAGGATCACAAAACTGCCTTCCTAGAGATAATTTAAGTGCCGAAAAGTGCCTAAAACTCACACAAACTGCAGAATTCTGCAGAAAATAAGCAATTCAGCATTTTAACACTCTAATATTATGCAGAAATGTGGTTAAATTGTCCTGAATGCTTTCCTAAGTGTCGGGAATCAAAAGTGTCACAAAAGGGTACATAAAGCACACTAAACTGCAAAGTTTAGCACCTTAACGAACCGGTAACCAACTGAACAACCGGACACTACCCGAAACACCAAATTTTCCCTAGAAGCACTGCTTTAACATTACCAAGCTAGTTATGATCCCCAAACATCATAACACACTATATAAATATCTAGTAACTAAACATCTAACTACATACTTACATTTCAACAATAAACTAATCATATGGTTATAACCTAAGCCTACTACCCCCCCCCCACCTATGGGACGGCCAACATGGCCCCCACCTTTTGATTTGTTTTAATATTCTAATAGATTATGTCTTGCTTTCCTAAACATAAAAACCATTGGAAAAACCTTTGATATGGATTTATAAGATAACCTTAAGCTTCATTTCTCATTCACAACAACACACCATCACTCTTTCTCTTATCCTCTCTTTGGCTCACGGTCGAGAGCAACAACAACAATATCATCATCATCACTTCATTTCCATACATCCCAAGCTTATACCAAGGTGTTAGAAGGTGCACAAAGGAGCTAGGAGCTTGTAGAAGTTCAAGGACCTTCACCAATTGCTTTTATCCACCTCTTTTCTTCTCTTGATCATCCCTAGCCTTGAGCTAGTGGTAAGAACACTAATCCTTCCATTTTGCATCTTATATAAGTGGTTAAAGAATGATACATAATGATAAACTTGAAGAACACTAAGAATCAAGAGAATGAAACTTGAACATAAGCTTAAATCATGAAGAAACCATGTTGTTTATGTGTTGATTTACTTGTTGATTGTTGATTTCTTATGTAAATGATGTAGATCATCATATGATCTTGCTAAATCATGATTAAAAACATAATCTAGCAAGATGAGAGGATGAAAATGTTAAGAGATTAGTAGATCATCCTCATGAAAGACATGAACTTGAAAGGATATAATGTTTTCTTGAAAAATGATGATTAAAGTGAGTTGTAAGTCTTGTAAATCTAAGATTTCAATAGTGATTTTTCAAGAAACCAAGTTAAAAATACAAGTTTTACTAAATCTTGGTTCTTAAATAAATAACCCCCATTTTTTGTGGTTAAACAAGTGTAGAAACACTTATGTAACAAGAGAAATCCAAGAAGAAACATTTTTAGAAAATATGATTGTAAGTTGTGAAGATCTAGATTCTTCAAACATGATGTTTTTAAAGAATCAACCACACTTTAAAGGGTAACAAGACTTACTAAAATCACTAGTAAGTTACTACAAATTTTTAAAAATTTTCAAGTTCATGAAGTGGTAGTTTATGCTTGTTTTTGGCAAAATTGGTAAGTATAAATGGGTTATTGTTGATTGATTGTGTTGATTTACAAAAGAAAATGATATACCTTCAAGGTATGGAAACCTCTATTTTTAGGGGAAACTATGGCAAAATTTTTCTAAAAAATTAAACACTTAGAAAAATATTTCCAAACAAATATTTACAAGTATATTTTAAACCATGAATTTTCACATAAAGTTTGCCATAATTTTTGTTACAAAAAGTATAAATATTGGAGGTTTGATTTTGTAAATAAAAGTGACTAAATATGTATTAGGAAAATATATATTTAGAAGTCACCATGTGTGTGATTATTTGTATATTATGTGTATTAGTTATATTATTTTAGGACTTGAAATAATATAACTCATCAAAATACCAAGAAATCACAATCCAAAATATTACCAAAATTCCAAGGATAAATATACAAAGAATACCTATAATGTTGGTGAAACCGAACTAAGGAATATAACTTACAAAAATATTCCTGAAAATTTATTCACAAGTATATTTTTGGTAAATAATATTTTGGACATCAAGAGAACAAAAATATGATTTTTACAATTATTACAAATTTATATCATATTTTTTACAAGAAGAAAATATATTATTTTTGGTGAAAAAAGTATTTTTTTTTTCTTGGAATTAACAGAAGATATATTAGTTTTTGAAGAAATATATATTTTCTCAAATAAACATGAAATATATTATTTTTGGGAGAAAAATAAGTTTGTATATATTTTCCAAGTTAGACTTGAAAATATATTATTTTTGGATTTATATGGAAATACAAATATTTTTGAGACTTGTAGGAGATTTATAAATATTTTTGCCAAAGGGAAATTATAAATAATTTCTCTAAGTAATATTTCTTAAAATATATATTTTGGAAATACATATTGATGTATTTTTACTAGAGATATTATTCCGGAAAAATTAAGTATGAGAATACTTAACAATTACAAGAAAATACGTATTTTCGTACGTATAAATACACTCCGGAATACGACACCGATACATGGCAAAAATATACTAGTATAAGAATACAAATACACCCACCCTTGGGTAGGAAATACATGTACAAATACTTGAAAGGTATCAAGTTAAAATATATTATTTTAACTATTATTCCAAAATTTAATAAATATAATTTAAGTTAAAATATTTATTATTTTAACAAATAATTATAACATGGAATAATATTGAAGGCATAAAGAAACGTAACTCAAAGACACTAATCAATACTAAGACAAGGCACGACCCACTCGTCTAATAGACCTTTGTACGTTGTAGGTAGTCGTGTATATCCGAATGAGCTTTGAGTTACCGTCGAAGAACGCAAGACTGTGAGTTCATGTCCCCCTTTTCTTTTAACTGTTTTCAGTTTTATAACTTCGGGGGTGAAGTACATGTTACAAACTATTTACAAACGTTTATATGTGGTATGGTTAGCTAAGGAAGGGTACTGCTAGATCATGTGAGTGGTGGGTACAACGCTTAAGACCATTAATCCTCGTTGTAGGACCGATGGACATGAGTGATAGATCTATTTGGGTGTAGCGAGCCCCGCCCATGTGGACCAGGGTTTGGCCCATGGGATGACTATGTCTTACAGCCGGAATCCCGGTGCAAAGTCTGCTAGGTTTGAGCCTTACAAACTATTAGTGCATTTATGTCTATCGCCTTCGTCAATCCGAGCCGTAGTGAGAAACTGAAGAAAACAAAGCTTTATAGTGTTATATCTGGTTAAAAGGCAAGGTGGCAATATTGTAATTAATGAGAAATCTCATTAAAAGCCAAGGCCTATAAATAGGAGCTTTATGTTTAGATTAGAGACTTTTGTCTCATTTGTGTTTAGGAGAACCCTAGATCTAGAGAGAGAATCTAGAGAGAGAAAGTGATTCAAGGTGCTTGTTCTTGTTAGATTTCTAATAGAATCACGTTTATATTACATCGTGTGTGTTAGGTCGAGTTCGTGTACGGATTCCGCACGTCATACGTTTGTTTCGCAATCGTTTCAGAGTTAAAATCGGTCCTACAAGTGGTATCAGAGTAGGAGCTCGATTGCACTGATCCAACACACATTTCAGCTCGTGATTTCATCGATTTCAGATCCGGATTTCATCTATTTCTTCATCTTTTTCATATTTTTCACGTTTTTCACTGAAAATCATCAAATTGAACGGGTTTTTACGGTCCAAATCGGCTGATTTTTTGATATGTTGTGCGAAAACATCTGATCTACAACCCTACCAAGTTTCAGATCCTAATTCCTAGCCGTTTAGGAGAAATCTGAGTTTTTAGGTCCGATTTCGCGTCATCAGCTTAATTCCGATTGAAAACAGCCTCATTCCGTTTGATAACAGCCTCATTCCGTTTGAAAAATTCTGTTTCCGTTAGAAAATGACATATTCCGTTTGAAGTGTGCTTATTTTGTTTGAAACATGTGGTCCGTTTGAACTGAGTGGTTAATACCGTTTGAGGATTGTATTCTGTTTGAGAATTTTGTTTGAAAGCAGCCATTTCGTTTGAAAAATCATGCTATTCCGTTTGAAGGAGTAATTATGTTTGAGAATATCGTTTGAAACATGAATTCCATTTGAATGTGTTTGATAGTTCACGTGATACATTTAATAACTGTCAACTGCATGTGATGTATTAAATAAAAATTGTCAGCTGATTGCATTAATTAGTTTCAGTATTCGATAATTGAAGGAATCAAAGTTCACGTAAGCCCAATTAATTGACTCAATCAATATAAACTTGAATCTGTTCACGATATTGTTGGTCCAATGAGATTAGAATAAATATTAATTGTTGTCGGCATGTTTAAACGACCCATGTGCTTTGAAATTGAAAAATTGTTCTAAGTCCAATCAACATTTAAAACATAGTAATCGGCCCAATAAGATTGTTTCATCATTGAAAGTTTCGACGATATTAGTCAAAGCATATGTCACCGGCCCACTTGTGCTAATTGGTCCATTCAATGAGTAATAAGGATTGCATGTGATATACTGTACATTGATTGTTCTCGGTCCAATCAGGAAATGATATACATCAGGTTGTCGGACATTGAAACTTGTTTTAAAATTGTGAAGTATTGTCAAAGTGAATTCTGTTTCACATGGCTTGAATTCAATTCCAGTTCACAAGAGGTGGTTCAGTCCGTTTGAATTCGAACTCGTTCCAGGTCGTGTGGTTTAGCCAGGTCAATTGAGAAGTAAACTCAGTTTGCACGTAGAGGGTCAGGTTGTTTGAATTTGATCCGGGTCATAGCAGTCCGCACAGTTTGTCAACCTTCAGTCCGCACAGAAAATTCACCAGTTCGAGTATTATTTTAATTCAGTTGTTTGATAGTGTTTGAACTGATTTTGTTTGTTTGTGTGATTCAAGGAGATAACATCATGGCTGAAATCAAAGTGAAAACCAGAGAAGAAATTCTGAGTGAGAAAACAGACAGAGAAATAAGAATGGCTGCGAACAGAATGAATGATATGCAAAGAGAATATGATGAAGCTGTCAGATACAAAAGATGGGATAAGAAACGAGAGTGTTATGTCAACAGATATGGTGAACCTGTTGTTTCCAAGAAGGACATAGTTTTTGATGATGTTCTTCTAGTAGTTCCTCGGGTAGGCGAATTTTATTCAAATGCTGTAAAAGACAAAAATTATGAGGAAAAGCTGGTAAAACTCATAAGAGAAATCATGATATCGAGTTTGAAAAAGAGAGATGAAGAGAGAATGGAGAAGAATGTTGAGAGTATGGTTGAAGAATTAAAGAAAGTTGCTGAGGAAGATGTGAAGAAAGCTGTGGAAGTGAAAGAAGAAGTTGTGGTGAATGTAGAAGTTGAGAAAGCTGTTACTGAAGAGCAGCAAGTTGAAGAAACTAAGAAGAAAGAAGAAGTGAAGAATGAGAATTTGGAAACTAGTGATGTTGGTGAAGAAGTTGGTGTTGAAGGAAAGAAGAATGATGCTGATCAGACAGATGCAGCAAACACCGAAGTGCCAATCACTGAGGTAAATTCTAACTCTGAAATCTTGAAAACTGTTGAACAATGCAAGAAATTCATGGAAACGTGCAGTGCTTGTACTGAAAAAGACAAACAATTTATTAAAATTAAAGAAGTTTTCAAAAATAAATGCAAAGAAATGTTGGAAAACATCCGTTGATATGACAAAACCACAAGAGTTTTGGAAACCAAAAATTGTTGTTCAAAAACATAGTGTTCAAAAAGATTCACATTTTTACAAACGTGGTACTCCTAAAGGTCAAACATGGAGTGAAAGGAAACAAGTGATTCTTGAAAAAGATGAAAAAGTTGACGTAAAAGTTGAAAATATTTTTGTGAAAAATGACAAATAGTTTCCAGCATTGAATGAAAATTATTGTGTCGAAATGCCTAAGGTCAAACAGACCTGGGCTAAATTGTTCAAGTAATCAAATAGTCTGAATGTGCAGGTGCTCAACAAATCTGAAGATTGTGAGAATGGAAGTTGGAGCAGCCTGGCACAACGAGGAGAGGAGGCTGCTAGATCTTGTCTTGGTTGAAACAGGAAGTTTATTTTCATTCTGTACATAAATAAACAATATTTTCAAAACCCTAAAAATTGAAAATTTAAAAACTAAAAAAAATATGTTTTTAGTTTGTTAAAATTTGAAAAACCAAAAATATGTTTTTATTTTTGTCAAAAATATTCAAAAATTTCAAAAATATGTTGATTGAATACACCGAAACCCTCACGGCTGAACAAACATGATTAATTTCACAAGATTGAAAAACGGTTTTCAAACTGTAAAATATCAATGTGTTGTAAATCATGGGGGTATGTTAAATTTTCTGCAAATCAGTACACTTTTAGAAGAAAATGGATGGCGAGACAAAGCTATCAGTGTTGGTTGTCAAATTTTCTTTAAATGGTTTTGCATTTTAGGGGGAGAAAAATTGTCAGAAAATACAAAAACATTTGAAAATTTGAAAAAGACAAAAACATGATAAAATTCAAAAATTGAGTTTTTGTGTAAAAAGAGGAAATGATAGTACATCAGTAGACAGTTACAGTACGCTAAAGAATTGGAAAGTCAAAAGGTGTTAAACCATCTCACCGTGGATGTGTCGGTAGATTTTTATACATTTAGTAAACTTTTTCGGGATATAAACCTAAATTCAAACTTGCTTATTTTGTGGGGAACACTACTTGGATATATTGGTAACCCCTGAAATCTCGTTTGAAGGACCCCTCTTTCTGAAATACTAGGTCTTTATGCTTAGTGATATCTGGGGTATTATCCCGGGACTTCTGATTTTGCGGAAGAAATGGCCTAGTCCCCGAATAATACTTTTCGCATTGCTTGAAACATAGCGCAGCCCTCAGCAAAAATGATGAAACAATAAAATTGATAATCATTGCTGTTGAAGAAAAGATCCTCTAAAGGGGACACACCTAAATTCGAACCGTCATCTCTCTGATGAACGGAAGTTCTGACTTGAGCTCTCACGGTTTCGCATCTAACCCCTTACAGATATCATCTAGGTATACTCACCTGTAAGACTAAATATTGGGATCTGGATACGGGAGTATATTCAAGAGGTGGGACACATGAATGAGTTTAAGTTCTTAAAACACCTAATTCGTATCCTGAATCAGTTGAAGTTTGTATGAAAATTTAAGTGGATCAGTATATCTACAATCTAAGTGAATTGTTTAATTCTTAATGTGTAACTAAGCTCAACGGTACTTGTGACTTGTCAGAAACTGATATGATCCTCTGACGCATACTCAAACAAAAATATTGTCTGTAAATATGTTTATACATATTTCTTTACTGCTTTATATTTTCAGAAAAATACAAAAAGATTTTTGATTCTGCTTTATTTTCGACAACCGATGTCTGAAATGCTGAGTTTCAAAATCTAAGTAAGCTGATTGTGTTTCTGAAAATAAAACAAGTTCATTAATTTGAAACTTGAATTAAAAATCAAAAATAGTTTGTGATATCTCCAAGGTCATTAGTTTGGACTTGGATGATTAACTGTGAGGGATTTTGGATACTTAACACTGCCAAATCTGTACAGATTGTTAATAGGGGGAGTGATTTAGAAAGATGAATAGAGCCAGGTTACAATTCCTGGATAGCTGAAATTTGAAATGCTTTTACTTATAAATGGATGAGTGATTGCAGGTAAGAGTCCAGACTACGATCCCGAAAGCCGAGTCTAAGGGGGAGTCTGAAGACGAGCTCAACACAAGAGGAAGCGTGGATTCTAGAAGTCATGTAACTATCCCAGAAGAGCTTGTATACGAAAAACAAGGTGTCGATCCCAAAAGCACGGAAGCTTGACGAAAGGGGGAGCCTGATGAAGAAAAGAGTCTACCGAAAGGAGAAGGAGCTGGAGCTGAAGACAGATCCACGGGGATTTTGTTCAAGCAAGAGGGAGTCTACGTTGATGAAAACGTGTTAAAGTTTCAAGAAGACTCAAAGAGGGAGAGAAAGACAAGACGCTACGAGATTGACTACGGCAATATCTAAGGGGGAGTCTGTTAGTGCATTTATGTCTATCGCCTTCGTCAATCCGAGTCGTAGCGAGAAACTGAAGAAAACAAAGCTTTATAGTGTTATATCTAGTTAAAAGGCAAGGTGGCAATATTGTAATTAATGAGAAATCTCATTAAAAGCCAAGGCCTATAAATAGGAGCTTTATGTTTAGATTAGAGACTTTTGGCTCATTTGTGTTTAGGAGAACTCTAGATCTAGAGAGAGAATCTAGAGAGAGAAAGTGATTCAAGGTGCTTGTTCTTGTTAGATTTCTAATAGAATCACGTTTATATTACATCGTGTGTGTTAGGTCGCGTTCGTGTACGGATTCCGCACGTCATACGTTCGTTTCACAATCGTTTCGGAGTCAAAATCGGTTCTACACAAACCTATTAATGTCATGCATCATGTCACACATATTAATGGCCTTACAAACAATTAATGATCTGTTTTCATTGTTGCTTTCATACCAGGGTTTACAAAGATACATACATACTTACAATGATTTCAAAGGTTTATTCGTGCACACTCACAAACACATGAACTCGCTCAACTTTTGTTGATGTTTTCAAACTACATGTATTTCAGGGAATTAAAAGTTGTCACACCCTGATATTTCCAGGTATTACCGGTGGGGAGTATCGTGACGTAGTTGATATCATCATAGACAAATAATCACAGTTCAATGCACAGCGGAAATCTAAAGTAAAAATATTACAAACCGAATGAAAGTAACATAAAATATTACAACGGAATGTAAAGAGATCCACAGGCGGACCAAAAGATAAACAGAATTATTGGTCAACAGATTTTTAAACATCTAAAGCTTGCAAGACTCTTTATTCGATGCTAGGAGTAGCCATCCCATTTCGCTTAGTACCTACACTTAACCTTTTTTTAAAATACGTCAGTTTACACTGGTAAATACAATTAAACGACTCTTTTTGGAAAAGTTTTTATAAAACTGATTTAAATGCACAAGGCACAAATATTCTTTTATAAATTGGGATAATTATTTAAAAATAATCTTGTAAAAGAATTATATGTTTGTTATACATTCAGTAGCCCGGGTTGAATACCGTGTTAAAGATTAATAGACACACCACATAATATAACCCACGGTGAGTTATTCTCGAACAAGCAGGTATATCATTTTACATACGCATCGGCAGGTGTATGCCTACACCCCGTGCTTAAGTCGTGGCCATTTCCATGAATGAGCCGAGGATATCCAGAACATGGTCATTAACCCCCAAAGGCTTAGAACAAACAAGACAGATTAAACGGGTTATTTCAATGATTTAACCTCCATACGATTAAAAATTTAATACCCGACCAAGCGGTATTTTATATACCGTACCCCAAGCCCGTATAAGGGAAAATAAGTTAAAGTATTTACCTGAGCAAAAATATAAATTTATTCCCAGCCGTAAATCAATCAAGCAAGTACAGATAGCTTTTACCGGGCTCCTAATCTGGAACGAAGGTTTTTAATAACCTATTAGAATCCTAACGGGTCTTATTTAAGTCTTAACTTAGACCGGTTAGTTTTAAGGAAAGGTAGACAGTTCAAAACACAAGATTAAGCGAAGACCGGATTAGAATGTGATTTAGACCCGACAAGTATGAATACTTGTATAATATGGGTAAACTAAACACACTCTGGATTTTGAGGTAAAAATGATAAGGTTTAACCCGTTTCGGTTAATTTATGTAAACTAGTTACATAAACCGTACCGAACGCGTATAATGCGTAACGAGTAACCAAATGAGTCATGAACAGGTTCCCTAAGTTAATATGCTCAAAATGTGTTATGATATCAGTAGGATACCTTCCATTATGCCCAAAAAAATTTAAAATCAATTTAAACCCCGTAGGGGTATTTTGGTCATTTTAAAGATTACAAAAGGGGTTAGATGACAATCTGAGGTTCTGGTCTAAAATGATCAGTAAAATATTTATTTTAGTAGGTTATATCAGTAAGATATTAAACATATGTGAAATTTATCATCTGTGGCCAAACTATGCACCGTAGGGGCATTTTGGTCATTTCACATAACCTTTAAGGGTCAAATTTGGAAATCTGAGTTCAAACTTTTACTTACTGCTAATATATCAAAAATTACTTAAAACATCAGTAGGTAATGGGTCTTAAATGTTAAACATAGTTTTAACCCATACTATGTGTTAAAAACGCGTAAAAAGTCGATTTTAGGCGATTTTCGGGTTATATAAGAAAAGCTGAGATTTTTATCAGTCCAGAAGTCTTAAAACATTTTGTTTAATACATGAAATCATTAGAAAAATATTTGGTATCAAAATGTTATGTAAAACTCATTTTATTAGTAAAAAGGGTATAACCGTCAATTACCGAATCAAAGCAAGAACCCCATGTTATGATCAGTTTAAAAATTAATAAAAATCTCCAAAAATCCCAAAATATTATATTACATCAGTGGGTAAAAGTTTTAGTGTCAAAATTTGGGTTTAAATAGGTTTTATGCCAAAAATGTCGTTTAATTAATAAAAAGGCTTCAATTTACGATATCAAGAATAACTCCTAATTTAGACCTCAAACTGATGTCAAATTTTTAGGACATGTTTATAAATCAGTAATAAAGGTTTTTGTCCTCTCACATTTTCAAAAATCTCGTTTTAATATCAAAAGGGCATAATGGTCAACATTTAAGCAATTAACGGAAACGTGCAAATGAATCGGATTACAAAGGAACCACATTGTATAACCTCATAGGATTATACTAACATGTAATATGGTCCTAATGGAACCATAAGGAATTTATAAAACAAGCTAAATCGGGTCAGAACTGAAAGTTAAAGCAAAAGTCTTCTTTTGCGACTTTCGGTTCCGAGCCGAGCCTAAACTCAGAATTGTCGGGTTGAACATTCCTAGACATGTTCTGACATTAATTACCAAGTTATATTAGTGTTAAAACAGGTTCCATAACCTCTGCATTGTTAGTTATGAGTTTATTTGCAAAATAGCTTTCTGTTGACTTTTTAATATTAAGTTTGACTCGACAATTGACCAAGTTAGAGTGGAAATCAGAGGGTGCCCTTTTAAGGGTTTATTACCCACATAATTACCAACTCATAGCCACTTTCTATTCGAAAAATGATTGGACCATTAGTGATTAATCACTAAGTCAAAGCTTAATTACGATGGCTTTGGCTTTTGGTCATTAGACTAATAAAACCTTAATTACAAAAGCTAAGAGCACTTACAAGAGTCCTTAGCACGAAAAATTGAACTAATGGAGCCTCCTTAAAGAGCAGGTTGCTCCAGAGAACTTGCTTTGAGAGTGTGTTTGTGAAATTTCTTGAAGTGTGAATGAACAAGTGAAACAATGAGGCCCTTAAATAGGATTTCAAGTGTTCTGGGATCAAGACAAGTGTTCCCCAGGTGTTTTATGATGCTAACAAATGTATAGTGGTTTTCCAAAACAGTTAAATCAGCTGCTGAATTCGAAACAGGCTACAGAAGATCTTCACAAGATTGCAGGTTGCAGAGCTGGGCACCTGCCAGTTCTGCTGGAAAACCTTACTAGTCACGCCACGCGCTAGACCAGGGCAGTCCTGGCGCACCACGCGAGACACCAAGTTTTAAAGTTCTTTTGTTTGTTTGCATGATCAGCCCCTGCACTTTCTGAACGCGAATAACTGACTTTTTCAGCATGCATGGTCAATGTAATCAAGTCTGGGTTGTCCTAGGGAGTGTAGCCATACATTTATAAGTCTTGGACACATTGTAAATGGCTCCCGTATGAAGAATTGTGATATTTACACTTTTAACCCCTATTCTTGGAAACTTCAATTTACATCAAAATTTTGAATCGGATCTTAATGAAACTTTTATCAGATATTCTTGAGGGTGTAATAATGTATTACAAAACTTTTGGGAACGTTAAAAGGCCTCTCAGAGGTAAAAATTAACATGTTGACACTTTTAACCCCTGTGTTTTGTAACTTTGATTTTTAAGCACAAACGGCTTTTAGTGTGTCTTATCCTAGATAAGACACTTTTAACTTTGATTTTTAAGCACAAACGGCTTTTAGTGTTACAAAAGTGGATCTGGCGAGCGTTTGGATGTTTCAAGTGAGGTTGAGAATAAAAGATGTCATCCGAACTCCGAGGATTTGGATAGTGTGTCTTATCCTAGATAAGACACATCTTTCAAAGCCTGGTTTTATTTAATGTCTTTTGTCGAGTCTTTGTGAACTCTTAAACAAGTTGCATGATTTGTACTCAGGTTTGAAGTCTATGTTTAAAACAATGTTGTTATGTTTTTAAACTTATTTAATGGATGGTCATCTTTGGTTTTATCACATAGTGGTTGGTATCAGAGCTTCGATTGTAGCGAACTAGGATTCCTTCTCGAGTCTAGACTACAATCATTAGGGCTCTCATGAAAATATTTTTACAACATGTTTTCATTGCATACAAAAATGCCCAGATCTAAGGAAACAAACATTTTTACAAACGGAAAGACAAGAAACACGATTTCAAGGTTTACTTTTGTGGTTTAGTCTGGGAGACTAGGTGGTTAGTCTGGGAGACTAGGTGGTCTAGTCTGGGAGACTAGGTGGTCTAGTCTGGGAGACTAGGTGGTTTAGTCTGGGAGACTAGGAAGGATACATGATTTCGTGATACATTGACTTTGCTTGCATACTGAATGTTAGTGGTTAATATATGTGCATATGTTGTGATTGTTCTATTACAGACATTATGTCTTCATCCGAGAGCGGATTGTCCGATACTGATGACCCCATGGCTATTGTGTCCTATGACGAGATCGCACCAGAGCCAGAGATCTTTACCTCAGATACTAAGAGCGACCCAGATATGCTATCAGACGACAGCGACTTCCAGCCGTTTGCGTTGCCTGATTTTGGAGATGACTTACCGCTTGCTGATGGTATCCCAGACGAGGATCCTTTTGTTATTCCCATTCCAGTCCATGGTAATCTTATCATCGGCCATCCCGATGGTGAGCATATTGTGGCACCGATCCTCGCTCCTGTTCCTTTAGTGGTCATCCCTCCTGAGGATTGGCCTTTTGATGATCCGTAACATATCCTCAAGCGTTTGAATTATACGATCGCTTTGCCCATCCGTCTGAGGATGATAAGCAGTGCTGAAGTTTAGACGAGTGCCTAGGGATTGCTGAAAGCTTTTCCAAAAGTGAGATGTATATATCGTATCCCTATCAGAGATGATAGACACTGCACTCTGTGGAGAGATACAATCTCATCCAGGTACAGTTAAGCTAACTTGTCGGAGCTGAGTGTTTCCTTAATCGGCAAGAAGTGGGCTGACTTGGTCAATCTTTGGACTATCACCCAAATAGTATCATTTCCTCGCTTTATTTTCGGTAACTTAGTGATAAAATCCATAGTTACCATTTCCCATTTCCACGTGGGAAGTTCAGGTTGTTGCAGTAAACCTGGCGGCTTCTGGTGTTTGGCTTTAACTTGTGCGCACGTCAAATATTTGGCCACAAAAGTGGCTATAGACTTCTTCAAACCTATCCACCAATAATTTGCCTTTAAATCATGGTACATCTTATCACAGCTAGGATGAACATAATATTTGGAGCTATGGGCTTCTTGAAGAATCACAACCCTAAGTCCTCCATAAATTGGAACCCATATTCGTCCATTCAACCTTAGGATTCCATCCTTGCCACACGATAACTGTTCAGTAGTTATGCCCAATTTTTCATTCGGATAGTTAGCTTCTAATACAGCTTCCTTTTGAGTGGATAACAACATTTTATTCAAGCTATTCTTCAATTCAATGCTCTTGGCATTGATTCTAATGGGCTTAACTCTTTCTTTTCGGCTCAAGGCATCGGCAACCACATTCGCCTTGCCTGGATGATATCGGATTTCACAATCATAATCGTTCAGCGTCTCCATCCATCGATGCTGTCTCATGTTCAGATCCTTTTGATTAAACAGATGCTGAAGGCTCTTGTGATCAGAATAGATCACACACTTGGTACCATATAAATAATGCCTCCAAAGTTTTAGTGCAAACACAACAACACCCAATTCCAAGTCATGGGTGGTGTAATTCTTTTCGTGTACCTTTAATTGTCGGGAAGCATATGCAATGACCTTGCCTCTTTGCATGAGTACACAACCCATTCCAGTATGTGATGCGTCACAGTATACCGCAAACTCTTTAATTCCTTCAGGCAATGTCAAAACCGGAGCATTGCTCAACTTTTGCTTAAGAATTTCAAAGGATTCTTGTAACGACTCTCACTAAAATTAATACATATTATGTTAATTGTATAAAAAGGAAACCCTAATTGAGACACCCAAGTAATTCTGCATAAACCCTAAAATTTTCAGAACAATCAGAATCAGGATCAGGGCCCCTAAAACTCAGGGGGGGGTATTCCCTATTGACAATTATCCTTATAATTCGCTGTCTAAATCGAATTTCTTCGATCCGTCGACTCAGCTAGCCTACCCATGAACGTGGCAACCCTATGGTGAAAGGTGTCCCGTCACGCCACGCGAAGGAGACAGGTCTCCCTGTCGCGACATGCGAGGGAGACCATTTTCCAGCTATAAATAGAAGGGTGTGGGACATGAAATTCTGCGTTAAAACGACGAACAAGTTCGTCTTACACTTCGAAATATCGTCCAAATACTACCAACCACACACATAAGCTCGAATTCTGCTCGATCACTGCTACGTTTCAAACGATTCAATTCTTTTCTTTCCTTCAGCTTCTATTATAACAATAGCTCGGGTATTATATTCTAAATCCCGAAACTCTGCCCGTTATTAGAGTAATAACTCTAATCACTGGTACGATACTCTATCCGATCGATTGAAACTATCCGACATGATGTTTAAGTACTATCCTTTGTCATTAGTTGTGATTCCGACAGGATGTTTGAGTACCACCCGAACTCGAAAAATACTCTGTCATTCGTTGTGAATCCGATGGATGTTTAAGTGATGGCACTTTGTCATTCGTTGTGAGGGTTTTATCTCGTGATTATCGTTAAAGTTGAATTGAGTTAATACACTAATACGAGTTCCATTGTATCTAGAAATTAGAACTCGTAAGCAAGGAATTGCTAGTATACTTAAAAGCTAAGTAAACTTAATAAATTAAATAAACTTAGCAGTTAAGTCAGCTGAGTAGATTAATTAATCTGTTAATTAAGTTAAGTATGATTAATTAATCAGTTAATCGAAATTAATTAAGTTAATCAAGATTAATTAAGTTAATCCAGATTAATTAAGCTAAGCAAGATTAATTAAGCTTAATTAAGTAAATTAAATATAAAAGAGATAATATCAAAGGAAGGTGCAAGGAAACTATAAGAAGATATATATATGTGGGTAGGAAGCTTCCTAGAAGATGTATAGGTAACTTCCTAAGAAAGTTATAGGTAATTTCCTAGAAACACAAAGGAAACTTCCTAGAACTTTCGTACTTCTTACCTATAAATAGGAAGCTTAGGAATTCATTTTCCTTTGCTCATTTCTCTTCTTCTTTACTCTATACGTTGGTGTTATAACCAATAATCACCAAAGCGAAGTTCTGTCCGATTGATTCAGGAACCAACGAACGAATGCCAAAGTATTGTACTTTGTGAATTTCGGTAAACGGAATCCAAAGTACTATACTTTGTGAATTTCGGTAAACGGAATCCAAAGTATTATACTTTGTGAAATTCGTTAAGGTTCGAATCTCGTGATCATCGTTAGGTTTGATTTGGGTTTTACACAAATACGTATTCCATTCTGTTAAACTATATGTTTAACCATCAAAATACTCCCAACTACACAATCAAAATAAATGCTTAATCATCAGAAGATCCAAAGTAATAAAGTATATGCTTAACTATCAGAAGGAGTAGAACCAAGAAGCTTGTTAAATCAATACTGCATGCTTATACAGTGAGTCATTCTCTTTTTATCAACTGTTTTACAATACTCCAAATTATTTTCAAAGTTATAATTAAGTGATTAAGTTTATGTAATCACCAAATTACAGCCGGTATGTGGGGTATTGTGCACAGTATTGCAGTTTTATCACTTTAGGTGGGCGAACCTAAAATTAGTGATATTCGTCATTCATTGGGGCAGCCAATGGTGATATGACCACAGTCACCGAAAAGAGTCGAGTGACAAATACTGTGGGTAGTTGGTTTGATATCAGAAACATTGTAATCTCTCTTAATACTGTGAATTATAACAAAAGAGTCATTTTAGCAAAATGAATGAACTCACTCAGTATTTCCCGCTGACAAAACCTTTTTAAAACGCGTTTCAGGTAATTACAGTAGATTGGAGTAAGAATTGGATCCGGCACTGAAAGACTTCAAGAAGTGGCTTATATTATTAATTAAATCAAATTAAGAAATATCGTTTTTATTAAAAGCTACCTTTGTAAAAATGGAATTTATTCCATCTATTTAAATAAAATCCGGTGTTTCTAAACTCTGATATTTTTCCTAACTCACGGTCCTGATGAAATTTCCGCTGCAATATTTTTCAAAATAATCACCGGTACCACTTGGCTGCTCACGGCTCCCGATTCCGGCTAGGGTGGGTCGAGGGTTGTGACAGAAGGTGGTATCAGAGCCACTGTTTTAAGCCTATAAGTGTTGTGATAATAATACTTAAGCTTAAATAAAAGAGTTAGGAGATTGCTATTAACTAGTAGCACATTTAATAATATTTAGACTTGAACATAAGAAAAGATGCTTTAGTATAAGCTAAGCCACTTGTTTAAGCAATTAGGTGTTGTAATAATACCTAAGTTTAAACGGAGAATTAGGAACTTAATATTATCTGGTAGCACTCAGGATAATATTTAGACTTGAACTTAAGAATTTTGCCTTAATGTAAGCTTCACGATAAAATTACTTATATAAGTATAATGTAATTTGGTATGCCATAAGAATGACGATTAGCAGGTAATAGCACTTAATTGCTATTTATTCTTGTTTATTGATATTACTTAGTCCAGAATAAAGACATGTATGGAAATACAAATTTCCTTGATTCTGGATAAAAAGCCTAATAAAAGAGGCACTTTTAAAATCTTGAAAAGATACTATTTATGGGAAATAGAAAATTTTCTCCGGCAAAACTGGGTATAGAGTAGCAGACTCTCCAGCTTGTCCGGATATACTGAGATTACCTCTCCGGCGCGAACCGGATAAGACGGGGTACATAGTATGTCAAATAAGTGACAAGATTTCCCTAAATAGTATCATGATCTGATATCTGACTTGTTTTTGGGAAATAAGAATATGTTAAATACATTGACCTTATAGAAGATATGTATATTACAACATGCGAAATATATAAGTATATAGATATGTATATCTATAAGAAATTCCAAAAGTCAGTTAGAAATAAAGCACAAGCATATATGTCAATAATAAATCTAGATTTCTTTATTAGGAATCTCTTGCATATATCTTTAATTCCGATATCAAACATTATCTCGTTTGATCATCTACCTCGTAACTCGTGCAACAAAATAATACTGGAAACCCATTAAGTTGGGACACCATCAAAAAAATATAAGAATTACCAATGCGTTACCATAAATTATTAACGCAAACAAGAAGCATGTAAAGTGGTGCTAATGCACAAGAAAACACATAAAATTTAAATTATATGTCCACAGACGTTAAAGTATGTCACACACGACTTCCAAGGCAAGACCTTTGGAAAATATAAATTGGGCACGATGACACCAATACTAATTCCATCAGTAGAAGAACTACTAATCAGAAAGAAGCACTTTGCCACGCTATCTTACAAACGATCTAAAACTCGCTAAGGTACGTTGGAACAATATTTCACAATCATCGGTGCACACTCTAACCAGAGTCATAATTATTAGCACTACAAAAGAAGTCTTATACCTTTGCAAATTCCTTATTTCATTTTCATTTCATTCGACATTCCATGGTAGTCTCACTTAACAACAATCATCACACGAAATTCCAGATAAAGTTCCCAGATAAAGTTCTTATATTTCTTTCGTTAAAATTCTGACCTCTGTGAATAGACTTTGGCCTTGCTACTTCCCCTAATGGTCATCATACCATGAGGATTTCTTTCATAGTAGCAAATATTGATCTGTTACATTTCTTGGTAAATCCACACGTTACACATGCACTGTTCATTGCGCATATGGTTCGTTAAATTTATGAAGACCAGTGGAGGGCTTCATTCCAAATTCGTGTTTTATCAAAACTCAAATATCATTTCGCTATACTTGATCTTTGCATTGTAAACCACGTTTTTACAAAGCAATGACTCTTTGATATTGAATCAATGAATTTCCTGAAAAACTCGATTTTCTTTTGAATGGTATACCTGTTTTTTTTTTGTGGTAACCATGTCAGAACTTCTTGGACCCGTTTTGTTTAAACCAAGTTCAAACGTTTGAACTTGCTCGCAGTACATATTCAATTCAAGGACCCATATGATGGATTGCAGCTATCATATTCAAAAAAATAGTCCCAACAAGCAATTCAATTATTTTGCTTGGCATCCGACTTCACTAAAATTATTTCTTTGATCACAATCACCTTGTGGTAACAATTTCACAAAATCTGAAGCTTGCTCTAATCTCGGATTTAATTATTTATTTATTTATATTGAATCCGCTTTGTTGATTTATTCTATACAAGCAATCTTAACACAATCATGTGCTAAGATAATGATACACAAATTTATTTCATATTTCAGTATATCTCTTAATAGTTCTTACAACATCAATCGAGCCTTTCGTGATATTTATTGCTTTATCATCATTATATAAATTTAAAATATAAATTTTATTGATTATATATGGAAACTTACATAAGTAATTGTCTTATTTACAATATAGTATTCCTATATTCAAAATTCTTGTTAAACCATTGAGGTGAAGAATTTGTATTATGGTATACTCTCGTTTCAGTTTATATTTAGTTATTTTGGTAGTTAATATTAGTAATAATATATTAATAATAGTAGTGTTAGTATTATTTTAAAATACTACGGTTATTGTCAAGGGCAGATATTGGATAGCCTAGCCTTAGTTAGGCATGGACTGATCACCCATGCTTAAACAAGGCAGCACTAACCAATATCCAACCATGATAATAACTAGTTAATATATATAAAATTAAGTCATCATACTTATTTAATATTTTTATATATATGTAAAAATATATATACTGGGTACTACAAGGAGAAGGCATATTTTCATAAAACAATACAAGAATTAGAGGGACGAATAAAATTATCTAAATAACTGTCTAAGTAGTCATGGACAAGACATTTTATAAGTAAGATTAATATTCCACAACTATTAAATATCAAATGTTATTTACTCAAGCCAATATTTAAGTATGTTTGATATTAAAATAAATTACTTTTATGATTTAAAATATCCTTATTGTAAAATCTTATAGTTAAATATACTTGATTTTAAAAATGATAATCGTGAGTTCTAGGATATTTGAGTAAACATATTTATAAAACAGATATCATTATTTTGTCGAAATCACCACGAATTTTGATATTTTAATTTATTAATTTATTTTATGATAACATAAAAGGAAAAGGTATTTAATAAATTAAAATATCACCTATCTTTAACTGAACATTTTGATTAAAATCATCTTAATGCAATTATGTATTAAGACAATAATACACTAACTCTATTATCTTTTCGTGTATCCTTGCAATTCACTCATCTCAGCACATTGATTTTCTCATATCATAATTCAATATTTGACAAATCATTTTCATGCTTTTATTTCATTTTGAACCTGTTAATTCTAAATCTTCCTCAGTTACCAATCAAAGTAAGCTTTCTTTTGACAAAGAATTTTATTGATTTTAAAAGTCCTTCACTTTCATTTTAATATCTATTGATCATATATCTTTTGGCTTGAACCTAATCACTTTGGAAACTATATCTTTTCATCTCATTCATTTGAACATCTCATCTTTTGAAATATCCAGATCCATTTCCTTGAGACTCTCAATTAATTTCGAAAATGGTGAATTTATTCGGTCACCATAATTATTGAATTCTTTCCGACACCTTGCAGTGTTCGTATAAATTTATAGCCTGTGCTAATAATAAACCATATTCATACGTCATTCGTTTAATTCATCATTTTAATAGTCCTGATACAGTTATGTATTCAGACCAGGATACACTAAATTCTATTGTCCAGTGTGTCCTTACCATTTAAGTAAGCGATATTGATTTTCATTGACAAATCATTTTTCATACTTCCATTCACAAAATAGAGATTTATCAATTCAGAATCTCCCTCAATTGATCAAAGTAAGTTCATTTTGGATATTGAATCCAATTGTTTCTATAAATCACTTTTTCAAAATTCATACCCCTCAAATATCTTTTAATTCCATCCCACGATACATTGTTTCTATTAATTAAAAGAAGTAACGTAACCCCAAGAAAATATCATAGTCCAAATCTCGAGGACGAGATTTTATTAAGGTGGGGAGGATGTAACGACTCTCACTAAAATTAATACTTATTATGTTAATTGTATAAAAAGGAAACCCTAATTGAGACACCCAAGTAATTCTGCATAAACCCTAAAATTTTCAGAACAATCAGAATCAGGATCAGGGCCCCTAAAACTCAGGGGGGGGGTATTCCCTATTGACAATTATCCTTATAATTCGCTGTTTAAATCGAATTTCTTCGATCCGTCGACTCAGCTAGCCTACCCATGAACGTGGCAACCCTATGGTGAAAGGTGTCCCGTCGCGCCACGCGAAGGAGACAGGTCTCCCTGTCGCGACACGCGAGGGAGACCATTTTCCAGCTATAAATAGAAGGGTGTGGGACATGAAATTCTGCGTTAAAACGACGAACAAGTTCATCTTACACTTCGAAATATCGTCCAAATACTACCAACCACACACATAAGCTCGAATTCTGCTCGATCACTGCTACGTTTCAAACGATTCAATTCTTTTCTTTCCTTCAGCTTCTATTATAACAATAGCTCGGGTATTATATTCTAAATCCCGAAACTCTGCCCGTTATTAGAGTAATAACTCTAATCACTGGTACGATACTCTATCCGATCGATTGAAACTATCCGACATGATGTTTAAGTACTATCCTTTGTCATTAGTCGTGATTCCGACAGGATGTTTGAGTACCACCCGAACTCGGAAAATACTCTGTCATTCGTTGTGAATCCGATGGATGTTTAAGTGATGGCACTTTGTCATTCGTTGTGAGGGTTTTATCTCGTGATTATCGTTAAAGTTGAATTGAGTTAATACACTAATACGAGTTCCATTGTATCTAGAAATTAGAACTCATAAGCAAGGAATTGCTAGTATACTTAAAAGCTAAGTAAACTTAATAAATTAAATAAACTTAGCAGTTAAGTCAGCTGAGTAGATTAATTAATCTGTTAATTAAGTTAAGTATGATTAATTAATCAGTTAATCGAAATTAATTAAGTTAATCCAGATTAATTAAGCTAAGCAAGATTAATTAAGCTTAATTAAGTAAATTAAATATAAAAGAGATAATATCAAAGGAAGGTGCAAGGAAACTATAAGAAGATATATATATGTGGGTAGGAAGCTTCCTAGAAGATGTATAGGTAACTTCCTAAGAAAGTTATAGGTAATTTCCTAGAAACACAAAGGAAACTTCCTAGAACTTTCGTACTTCTTACCTATAAATAGGAAGCTTAGGAATTCATTTTCCTTTGCTCATTTCTCTTCTTCTTTACTCTATACGTTGGTGTTATAACCAATAATCACCAAAGCGAAGTTCTGTCCGATTGATTCAGGAACCAACGAACGAATGCCAAAGTATTGTACTTTGTGAATTTCGGTAAACGGAATCCAAAGTACTATACTTTGTGAATTTCGGTAAACGGAATCCAAAGTATTATACTTTGTGAAATTCGTTAAGGTTCGAATCTCGTGATCATCGTTAGGTTTGATTTGGGTTTTACACAAATACGTATTCCATTCTGTTAAACTATATGTTTAACCATCAAAATACTCCCAACTACACAATCAAAATAAATGCTTAATCATCAGAAGATCCAAAGTAATAAAGTATATGCTTAACTATCAGAAGGAGTAGAACCAAGAAGCTTGTTAAATCAATACTGCATGCTTATACAGTGAGTCATTCTCTTTTTATCAACTGTTTTACAATACTCCAAATTATTTTCAAAGTTATAATTACAGTGATTAAGTTTATGTAATCACCAAATTACAGCCGGTATGTGGGGTATTGTGCACAGTATTGCAGTTTTATCACTTTAGGTGGGCGAACCTAAAATTAGTGATATTCGTCATTCATTGGGGCAGCCAATGGTGATATGACCACAGTCACCGAAAAGAGTCGAGTGACAAATACTGTGGGTAGTTGGTTTGATATCAGAAACATTGTAATCTCTCTTAATACTGTGAATTATAACAAAAGAGTCATTTTAGCAAAATGAATGAACTCACTCAGTATTTCCCGCTGACAAAACCTTTTTAAAACGCGTTTCAGGTAATTACAGTAGATTGGAGTAAGAATTGGATCCGGCACTGAAAGACTTCAAGAAGTGGCTTATATTATTAATTAAATCAAATTAAGAAATATCGTTTTTATTAAAAGCTACCTTTGTAAAAATGGAATTTATTCCATCTATTTAAATAAAATCCGGTGTTTCTAAACTCTGATATTTTTCCTAACTCACGGTCCTGATGAAATTTCCGCTGCAATATTTTTCAAAATAATCACCGGTACCACTTGGCTGCTCACGGCTCCCGATTCCGGCTAGGGTGGGTCGAGGGTTGTGACAGAAGGTGGTATCAGAGCCACTGTTTTAAGCCTATAAGTGTTGTGATAATAATACTTAAGCTTAAATAAAAGAGTTAGGAGATTGCTATTAACTAGTAGCACATTTAATAATATTTAGACTTGAACATAAGAAAAGATGCTTTAGTATAAGCTAAGCCACTTGTTTAAGCAATTAGGTGTTGTAATAATACATAAGTTTAAACGGAGAATTAGGAACTTAATATTATCTGGTAGCACTCAGGATAATATTTAGACTTGAACTTAAGAATTTTGCCTTAATGTAAGCTTCACGATAAAATTACTTATATAAGTATAATGTAATTTGGTATGCCATAAGAATGACGATTAGCAGGTAATAGCACTTAATTGCTATTTATTCTTGTTTATTGATATTACTTAGTCCAGAATAAAGACATGTATGGAAATACAAATTTCCTTGATTCTGGATAAAAAGCCTAATAAAAGAGGCACTTTTAAAATCTTGAAAAGATACTATTTATGGGAAATAGAAAATTTTCTCCGGCAAAACTGGGTATAGAGTAGCAGACTCTCCAGCTTGTCCGGATATACTGAGATTACCTCTCCGGCGTGAACCGGATAAGACGGGGTACATGGATATCTGTTCTTGATTGTAACCTTGTTTAGCTCGCGATAATCGATGCATAGACGCATCGATCCATCCTTTTTCTTCACAAACAGAATCGGTGCTCCCCAAGGAGATGAGCTAGGTCTAATAAATCCTTTTGCCTACAAATCATCCAACTGAGTTCTTAACTCTTTCATCTCAGTTGGTGCCAATCGGTAAGGGGCTCTTGCAACTGGTGCTGCTCTAGGAATAATGTCAATTTTGAACTCCACTTGCCTATCTGGGGGTAGACCAGGTAGTTCTTCATGGAATACATCTGGATATTCAGAAATGATAGGGATGTCTTCGATCTTGGGCTTTGGTTCATCAATAGTCACTTATGCCATGTAAATGACACAACCCTTCTTCAAACATCTTGACGCCTTAAGCATAGACACTTGCTTAGGCAACCCATACTGAGTGTCTCCTTGAATTGTCAACGGCTCACCATAAGGAGTTTTAATAACCACTTGCTTCTTGTCACAAACGATCTGAGCTTGGTTATGAGACAACCAGTCCATGCCTATCACTATGTCGAATCCAGCTAGCTTCAAAGGAAGCAAAGATAATGGAAAAGAGTGGTTCCTAATGGATATAAAACATCCATCTAACAGGGTTGAAGCAGTTTCTATGGTACCATCGGCCAATTCTACTTCATACTTTATGCTTAGGATTTTAACAGGCAGATTTAATAACTTACAAAATTTATTATCCACAAACGACTTATCTGCACCCGAATCAAACAATACTCTTGCATAAACATCATTGATAAGAAAGGTACATGTTATCACGTTGTCGTTTTGAATGGCCTCCTGAGCATTCATTTGAAAGACCCGAGCATTGGTATTTTTACCTTCTTCAGGCTTCTTTGCATACTTTGGGCAGTTGGACTTGATGTGCCCTTTCTCATTACAGTTGTAACAAGTTGCATCCTTTATTTTCTTGCAGTCTAACTTTTTATGCTCACTTGACTTGCAAATCCCACAAGCCCTGGGCTGCGATTGGGATTTTGATTCGAACCTGCACTTTCCCAGATGACGCTTCTTGCAGGTCTTACACCTGGGTTTTTCACCCGACTGCTGGTTATCCTTCCTGAACTCTTCTTGTTCTCAGTGTTCCCTTTATGTTTCTTCTCAGAACGGCGTGAGCTCTCATCCTCCCATTTTCTTTTCCCCTCATTAGAGTTCCTAAGCGACCTCTTCCTGACCGCATCAAGAGTAAGAGATAACGACAAATCAGCCACTGACCTAAAAGTAGTAGGTCTTGATGCTTTCACACTTGCCTTAATTTCCGGAGCTAAACCTCCAATAAACCGAGCTATACGTTTTGGTTCCGGTCTGACCAAGTATGGAACCAGTCGTGACATAGTGTTGAAGCTCGTGAGATACGCCTGACAGTCCAAGTTCTTCATAACCAATGTCAGGAAGTCAGTCTCAATTTTCTCAACTTCATGTTGAGGGCAGAAATTTTCTTTGATTAGAGCAACAAACTGCTCCCAATACATGCTATATAAGTGGATCTTTCCTGTAGCTTGGATTAGGGATATCCACTAAGCTAACGCTTCACCTTTAAATGACTGTGACACAAACTTCACAATATCTTGTTCAGCACAACCACTAATATCAACAACAGTGTCCATCTCATCGAGCCAGGTCATACAATTAGGTGTGTTCATGAGCCGATCCGATCCGATCGAGGGTCTGCTCGTGCTCGGGTTGAATTACAACCGATCCAATCCGATCGGATCAAATTTGCAAAACTGAGCACAAAAGTGATGCTCATGCTCGGATTGAATTTGAATCGAGCGGATCGTTTTCGCTCGGTTTTTCTCAAATCCTAACTAAAATCGAGCGGATCGTTTTCGCCCGATTGAATTATAATGATGCGTTCAACAAAAACAAATCCTAACTTAATTAAAACATGTCCAACACCTTACTAACAAAAGCAATACATAACTAAAATCATGATTCTAAAAACGTTCTTAACAATATCAAGAAGCATATCTTAGAACAATCAGTTTATGACTATGTGATTGTTTTAGGAATTAGGGATTTAGTGTTAGATTTTGATATTAACTATTAAGTTGGGCTAATATATTTTTTGGGCTTTTAATTTTTTTAGGCTAGTATATTTTTTGGGCTTTTAATCTTTAAAATCTATAATATATATTTTGTACGTTAACTTGCCCCTATATATATATATATATGGGCAAGTTAACGTACAAAATGGCTTATCGTACATTGCGTACGCTACAACCACAGCCGCCCGATCTCGTGCGAATTCACACTTTGCCGTGCGATTTCATCAACCACACCCACATCCATGCGAGATGCAATCATCCATGCGATTTCAAGCACACACATACAACATGCGATTTTGCAACTCCGTGTACGTGCTTTTTCTTACAACATGCGAATTCGATGTCGCGTAGAGTTCGTACGTTAAGGGCATTTGTATTTTACACTTTACCTATATATATATATATTATTGATAAAAATAATTCGAGCGAAACCGAGCGATCGACGAACGAGCAGACCTTTTCTCATGCTTGGATTGAATTTGAATCGAACCGATCCGAGCGGCTCATTTACAAACTGAGAGGGAATCGAACGAGGATATTTCGAGCATTTTTCGAGCGATCGTCGAGCGATCCTCGATCGTCGAGCAGTTTGGACAGCCCTACATACAATCTATGGCTCCCTTCTCTCCAATGAAGTCTCTTGGCTTGTAGGAGACAAAATACTTGTAAGAGCAGGTCTTACCACGGGGCTCTTGATTGAACACAATCTTCTTAGACGGAACACTCTGCTGATTTGACGAGTGGCTAGCATCGTCCTTATTTGACTCATTCACTTTAGAAGGGGGCTTACTATGAGCCTCAGAATGAGTCTTAGAGTGTGGTTTTGTATGTGGTACAGATTGAGTTCTGGCGTGAGTACCACTTGATTCATTAAACTGTCTGTCGAGAGCTCGAGTAACGGCATTATCTATTAATGCCTGTAGTTCCGCACCAGCTACATTAACTCTGGTAGTATCATTATTCTCTCTCGGGCGACTGTTAATTTCCTCCGATTCAGCCATGTAGCTTGATTGCTACAAAACAGTTGACATTATTTTATTCAGAGGTTATTATGAAATCACTATTTCCGATGATTCGTTAACCATGGTAAACATAGACCATGTTTGGTTAATATGTTAATCATTTTCATTTAAGATTTTCATTATAATATATCTAATTATAAGGTATTAGGGGTATTATTAATGGCACATAAGGCCTAGTCACAAGGATAGTTTTAAAAATTATAAGCCATGATTTTTAGAGAATCGAGGCATTAAGGTTTGAACATAGTTCATTACCTTCTTATTGACAGGGAGTCGTAGACTACAACTGTCTTTTGTCTTATTTGATTATTATTACGGCCCTTAGGCACTGCATCACTAACGGATGTCTCATATATGATCATCTTAATTGATGATTTGAACCCATGACTTACAGATCATTAGGTTAAATAAGGAATATGGAAGAATCCAATATAAGGATGACAAGTGTGATTTTACCGAATCACATCTGCCAGGAGTGCTAACATGTTTTCAGATGTTAACAAGGATTTGAATCTTTTAAAACAAGTTTTACCATCATGGCCAGGTCTATAATGACATACAGGCTAGGTTATACCTTTTAAGATTCTTATTTAATATTTAAAGGCAGATTATTTAAAAAGAAATGATGTTTTTGATTTATTTCATATATTATATTCATACATAAGATGACAATGAAATTTAAATATAGCATTCCACTAATTTTAAAAGAAGTACATAGGTTGCCCTAAACGGGACTTTTACATAAATAATTTGCCCACGCAGGGGCTAAAATGAAAATACAAGTCCTCGCAGGGACTAGGTACGTAAATAAATGTCCACGCAGGGACTTAATTGAAAATAAGGATTACAAAACAAATATATTAAGGAATTTCAATAATCCTTCTTCTTCTTCCCCTTGATCAGGTCTGCCAAACCCTTAAGTAGACCTCGGCGGCTTCTACGCTCTTCCTGAACCTCTCGTTCCACCTGGTTCAACCTCTGAATAATCTCTTGTTGTTGTGGTGGCGGGATCAGCGGCGGCTACGGCGGCTGTTGCTGCGGAGGTTGAGCAGGTGGCGGGTATTGGTACCCATATGCTTGGTACCCAGACTAGTACGAAGCTGCATAAGGTCCTTCAAGGTGAAGAGCATTGTAGTTGGCCGCTATGAGATATGGGTCAACATCGGGGGCATTGTAGTAGTTGTACCCTGGGTAGGCTGGCTGCTCAAAAGGGTTATACGCCGCTGTACCGACGTATGAAAGAATCGGGTTATCAAAACCCATGTGTGGTGGTGGTGGTGTGACTGGCGCAGAGTCCACCTCAGAAACGGGGTTTGAAGGCCCACCCATCTGCGGGTCTTCATATAGTGGCGGGTAGTGACTGCCACTGGAGTGTTGAGGGGTGCTGAAATGGAAATCCCCTCCTCGCACGGACATCCGTGCACCTGTTCTTCTTCGCCTCGGCGGCTCCGGAGGCAGTTGCTGCTCAAGCGGTGGTGGTGGCGGTGGCGTAACCGCTACAAAACGTGAATCCTCAGAGGGGTCCTGCTGTTGCTGTTGAGGTACGTTGTAAGAGGGAGTAAACTCCCAGTTGTATTGGGGAAACCTTTCTTCATAGCTGTCTGGACCCCGATAAGGTGATCCATGAAAAGATGACCCATCTGAAATCTCTATGGGATGCGTGGGCGTCCCAGACGGTGGTTCGGCAGGATCGGGGTCATCATCCATATCCATACCCTGAGCTTCATGGAAGTGGTCTTCAGGGCCCAATGGGTTATGGCCCATTGGTTCTTCAATCTGATTTTCTGGGTTAAACCGGCTCTGGAAATACGGGGTCGGGTCCTGGAAGGCCCGATGTGAGCTTGACCGCTGCAACGGCAAGTAGGAATGGCATGAATGGTTGGACTCGTTGCCCTGATGGAGCCTGAAAGAGTCGTGGTAGGAAGGCGAGGAGCTAAGCGAGACAGAACGCCTCGCAGGCTCTAAGTAGGTCCTCCAGTCTTCTTGAGGACTAGGGCTCATAGTAGCTGACGGAGTTCGCCGGTGGGAAGGCCCGGCCTCGTGATCGTTAGGAGTGGCGAATGGCGCCTTGCCTCGTCCTCCTCTCCTGAATCTTGGCGGCATTTTTCTTGATCCTGTCAAAGCAAACAAAGGAAACAACAAGGGAAAACAATAAAGGACAAAATAAAAGATTAGGATTTAGTCCTAAGTCCTTTGCCTAGACCCGGAAGTCGAGGAGTGTGCAACTGTGTCATTGAGATTAAACACAAAAGGCTAGTGTTTAATCACTCAATGTTGGCTCCGATACCAACCTGTCACACCCCGATATTTCCATGTATTACCGGTGGGTCCGGTGGGGAGTATCGTAATGTAGTTATTATCATCATAGACAAATAATCACAGTTCAATGCACAGCGGAAGTCTAAAGTAAAAATATTACAAACCGAATGAAAGTAACATAAAATATTACAACGGAATGTAAAGAGATCCACAGGCGGACCAAAAGATAAACAGAATTATTGTTCAACAGATTTTTAAACATCTAAAGCTTGGAAGACTCTTTATTCAATGCTAGGAGTAGCCAGCCCATTTCGCTTAGTACCTGCACTTATCCTTTTTGAAAAATGCGTCAGTTTACACTGGTAAATACAATTAACCGACTCTTTTTGGAAAAGTGTTTATAAAACTGATTTAAATGCACAAGGCACAAATATTATTTTATAACTTGGGATAATTATTTAAAAATAATCTTGTAAAAGAATTATATGTTTGTTATACGTTCAGTAGCCCGGGTTGAATACCGGGTTAAAGATTAATAGACACACCACATAATATAACCCACGGTGAGTTATTCTCGAACAAGCAGGTATATCATTTTACATACGCACCGGCAGGTGTATTCCTACACCCCGTGCTTAAGTCGTGGCCATTTCCATGAATGAGCCAAGGATATCCAGGACATGGTCATTAATCCCCTAAAGGCTTAGAACAAACAAGACAGATTAAACGGGTTATTTCAACGATTTAACCTCCATACGATTAAAAATTTAATACCCGACCAAGCGGTATTTTATATACCGTACCCAAGCCCGTATAAGGGAAAATAAGTTAAAGTATTTACTAGAGGAAAAATATAAATTTATTCCCAGTCGTAAATCAATCAAGAAAGTACAGATAGCTTTTACCGGCCTCCTAATCTGGAACGAAGGTTTTTAATAACCTATTAGAATCCTAACGGGTCTTATTTAAGTCTTAACTTTGACCGGTTAGTTTTAAGGAAATGTGTACGGTTCAAAACGCAAGATTAAGCGAAGACCGGATTAGAATGTGATTTAGACCCGACAAGTATGAAGACTTGTATAATATGGTTAAACTAAACACACTCTGTATTTTGAGGTAAAAATGATAAGGTTTAGCCCATTTCGGTCAATTTATGTAAACTAGTTACATAAACCGTACCGAACGCGTATAATGCGTAATGGGTAACCAAATGAGTCATGAATAGGTTCCCTAAGTTAATATGCTCAAAATGTGTTATGATATCAGTAGGATACCTTCCATTATGCCCAAAACGAATTTAAAATCAATTTTAACCCCGTAGGGGTATTTTGTTCATTTTAAAGATTACAAAAGGGGTTAGATGACAATCTGAGGTTCTGGTCTAAAATGATCAGTAAAATATTTATTTTAGTAGGTTATATCAGTAAGATATTAAACATATGTGAAATTTATCATCTATTGCCAAACTATGCACCGTAGGGGCATTTTGGTCATTTCACATAACCTTTAAGGGTCAAATTTGGAAATCTGAGTTCAAAACTTTTACTTACTGTTAATATATCAAAATTTACTTAAAACATCAGTAGGTAATGGGTCTTAAATGTTAAACATAGTTTTAACCCATACTATGTGTTAAAAACGCGTAAAAAGTCGATTTTAGGCGATTTTCGGGTTAAATAAGAAAAGCTGAGATTTTTATCAGTCCAGAAAGATTAAAACATTTTGTTTAATATATGAAATCAGTAGAAAAAGATTTGGTATCATAATGTTATGTAAATCTCATTTTATTAGTAAAAAGGGTATAACCGTCAATTACCGAATCAAAGCAAGAACCCCATGTTATGATCAGTTTAAAAATTAATAAAAATCTCCAAAAATCCCAAAATATTATATTAAATTAGTGGGTAAAAGGTTTGGTGTCAAAATTTGGTTTTAAATAGGTTTTATGCCAAAAATGTCCTTTAATTAATAAAAAGGCTTCAATTTCTGATATCGAGAATAACTCCTAATTTAGAGCTCAAACTGATGTCAAATTTTTAGGACATGTTTATAAATAAGTAATAAAGGTTTTTGTCCTCTCACATTTTCAAAAATCTCGTTTTAATATCAAAAGGGCATAATGATCAACATTTAAGCAATTAACGGAAACGTGCAAATGAATCGGATTACAAAGGAACCACATTGTATAAACTCAGAGGATTATACTAACATGTAATATGGTCCTAATGGAACCCTAAGGCATTTCTAAAACAAGCTAAATCGGGTCAGAACTGAAAGTCAAAGCAAAAGTCTTCTTTAGCGACTTTCGGTTCCGAACTGAGCCTAAACTCAGAATTGTCGGGTTGAACATGCCTAGACATGTTCTTACATTAATTACCAAGTTATATTAGTGTTAAAACATGTGCCATAACCTCTGCATTGTTAGTTATGAGTTTATTTGCAAAATAGCTTTCTGTTGACTTTTTAATATTAAGTTTGACCCGACAATTGACCAAGTTAGAGTGGAAATCAGAGGGTGCCCTTTTAAGGGTTTATTACCCACATAATTACCAACTCATAGCCACTTTCTATTCGAAAAATGACTGGACCATTAGTGATTAATCACTAAGTCAAAGCTTAATTACGACGGCTTTGACTTTTGGTCATTAGACTAATAAAACCTTAAATACAAAAGCTAAGAGCACTTACAAGAGTCCTTAGCATGAAAAATTTAACTAATAGAGTCTCCTTAAAGACCAGGTTGCTCCAGAGAACTTGCTTTGAAAGTGTGTTTGTGAAATTTCTTGAAGTGTGAATGAACAAGTGAAGCAATGAGGCCCTTAAATAGTATTTCAAGTGTTCTAGGATCAAGACAAGTGTTCTAGGATCAAGACAAGTGTTCCCTAGGTGTTTTATGATGCTAACAAGTGTATAGTGGTTTTCCAAATTAGTTAAATCAGCTGCTAAATTCGAAACAGGCTGCAGAAGATCTTCACAAGATTGCAGGTTGCAGAGCTGGGCACCTACCAGTTCTGCTGGAAAACCTTACATGTCGCGCCACGCGCCAGACCTGGGCAGTCCTGGCGCGCCACGCGAGACACCAAGTTTTAAAGTTCTTTTGTTTGTTTACATGATCAGCCCGTGCACTTACTGAACGCGAATAACTGACTTTTTCAGCATGCATGGTCAATGTAATCAGGTCTGGGTTGTCCTAGGGAGTGTAGCCATGCATTTGTAAGTCTTGGACACAATGTAAATGGCTCTCGTATGAAGAATTGTGATATTTACACTTTTAACCCCAATTCTTGGAAACTTCAATTTACATCAAATTTTGAAGCGGAACCTAATGAAACTTTTATCAGATATTCTTGAGGGTGTAATAATGTATTACAAAACTTTTGGGAACGTTAAAAGGCCTCTCAGAGGTAAAAATTAACATGTTGACACTTTTAACCCCTGTGTTTTGTAACTTTGATTTTTAAGCACAAACGGCTTTTAGTGTCTAACAATTTATTCAATAATGACTACGGACGTTATACAGAGTCATTCAGAGGCATAAGTTGGCATGATGTCACTTTTGGTCCTTCTAATTACATCTTTGCACTGTTTGACAGTTTTAGTCCCTCAAGATATCTTTAATCACAATTAGGGTTTATGACACATGTCCCCATTGTATTGGATGTGATTTTACGAGGTGTTACAAAAGTGGATCTAGCAAGCGTTTGGATGTTTCAAGTGAGGTTGAGAATAAAAGATGTCATCTGAACTCTGAGGATTTGGATAGTGTGTCTTATCCTATATAAGACACATCTTTCAAAGCCTTGTTTTATTTAATGTCTTTTGTCGAGTCCTTGTGAACTCTTAAACAACTTGCATGATTTGTACTCAGGTTTGAAGTCTATGTTTAAAACAATGTTGTTATGTTTTTAAACTTATTTAATGGATGGTCATCTTTGGTTTTATCACATAGTGGTTGTTATGATTGAATGCAATGATATTAAGCAAGTCACACATAATCCCGCTTCCGCAAAAGTCAAGGGTGACAGTTTGGTATCAGAGCTTCGATTGTAGCGAACTAGGATTCCTTCTCGAGTCTAGACTACAATCATTAGGGCTCTCACGAAAATATTTTTACAACATGTTTTCATTGCATACCCAAAACGCCCAGATCCAGGGAAACAAACATTTTTACAAACGGAAAGACAAGAAACACGATTTCAAGGTTTACTTTTGTGGTTTAGTCTGGGAGACTAGGTGGTTTAGTCTGGGAGACTAGGTGGTCTAGTCTAGGAGACTAGGTGGTCTAGTCTGGGAGACTAGGTGGTTTAGTCTGGGAGACTAGGAAGGATACATGATTTCGTGATACATTGACTTTGCTTGCATACTGAATGTTAGTGGTTAATATATGTGCATATGTTGTGATTGTTCTATTACAGACACAATGTCTTCATCCGAGAGCGGATTGTCCGATACTGATGACCCCATGGCTATTGTGTCCGATGACGAGATCGCACCAGAGCCAGAGATCTTTACCTCAGATACTAAGAGCGACCCAGATATGCTATCAGACGATGACGACTTCTAGCCGTTTGTGTTGCCTGATTTTGGAGATGACTTACCGCTTGCTGATGGTATCCCAGAAGAGGATCCTTTTGTTATTCCCATTCCAGTCCACGATCATCTTATCATCGGGCATCCCGATGGTGAGCATATTGTGGCACCGATCCTCGCTCCTGTTCCTTTAGTGGTCATCCCTCCTGAGGATTGGCCTTTTGATGATCTGTTTAATGATGATTTTGATCTGTTTGTTGATGGTCCTCCTGATGATGCCCATGGTGATGGAGAGTTGGATGAGGACGTTGTTGCTAGCCCTCTACCTGAGATCCCTGTTATCGAGATTTCCTCTTACTCTAGTTTGCACTCTGTCTCAGATTCCTTTGAGTCTGTGACGTCTTCCGCCTTGCAGGCAGTTGGATTGCGACGTTACGCCACTGATTCCGATGATGATACATCCATTTCAGTTGCACCATCCCCTCCACACGATCCCGAGCTTGATCTTGAGTTAGATTTCATCCCTATTGATCAGTCTGACGATGCCCCTGCTGATCCTAAGCCTTTGCTTGATCATGACCCTATTCCATTTGGCTTACCTGACATTGTGTAACACCTCGAAAATTTCGGGTTCAATAATAAGACGACACGTGTCATGTCAGACAAAACGCGTTGTAAACCCGGATTTAATAAAGATGATTCGGCAGGATTTAAAGTGACGTCATGTTAAACTGTTACCTCTGAACGACCTTAATTATAAATCCCAAGACCCGATTAAATGTTGTACACATCTTTTATACCCTCAATTCAGAAATTTGGTACACAATAATTGATCTGGAAAAGCATGATTTGATCCCAAGAAGAAAAAGAATGATAAACCGTTGTTTTCGGGTCTTGTAAGTTCATTCAATTGCAACAAAGGTTCATGGTAGGGTAATATACAGGAGTAGACACTTATTAGAGGCCCCTCCATGTAAAAGAATGGCTAAAAATCGTGCAAGTGGGTTACATGATCGAAACACCAACAAACGAAATGAAATCTGCCTCTGAGAAGAGGTAGCGCACCGCTACATGTGTATCGTAACGGTGCGCTACCATGTCAAGTCAACCGGCCCAGTATAGCGGGCTAGCGCACCGCTACTTGTATAGCGTAACGGTGCGCTAGCGGTGCCCAGCGACCAGAATAACCTGCTGTTGGCTGTATGTCGCGATTGTTACCCTCTAGGCCGGTTTTTCTTGCATGTGCATGGCCCCTAGACATCCCTACACACTACTTACAAGTGTTGATCAATTGTGGATGGCCCTAGACTTGGTTGTCACTTTGTTGTGGTGTTTGAAACTAGTATATAAAGAAACCATTCATTCACAAACATTCCTCACATCATTTTCAAACAATCTGATCACTTGGGAAGCTTGCAAGCAGATCAAAGGCATTCCTAGTCCTTCTTTAATCACCTTGTAAGTTGCCTAAACTCTCTTAATTATGTTTAGTTTAGTTTTTAGCTTAGAAGTCAACATATCGTACTTAACGTTTGACTTCCAGTTTAATTAAAGTTGACTCAGTCGTAACCCGAAATAAAAGTACCGTTAGGTTGGTAATTATGTAGGTAATAAGACCCTAAAAGGGTTCCCCCTGATTCCAGACCTAACTAGGTCGTTTGTCGGGTCAAACGTTGACCGAAAAAGTCAACAGAAATACAAAATGCGATTTAATGCACAATTAATGATCCGAAAGGTGTGTAACCTGTTTTAACCTTAATATAACATGGTAATAAGTATGAAAACTTGTCTACGCTTGCCCGACTCGACAAATTTCTGTTTAAACCCGGTTCGGAACCGAAAGGCGCAAAACCTTGACTTTTGCTTTGACTTCGGTTCTGACCCGTTTTAGTTTGATTCGAAGATGCCTTAGTGCTTCATTAGAGTAGGGTTGCATGTTAGTATAAGTCTCTGTACTTGTTTCGTTGATTATCCGATGCATGCACACGTTTCCGTTAATCGCTTAAATTGGACCGTAATGCCCTTATGACCATACAACGAGAATTTTGAAAATGTGGAAGTACAATAATCTTAGTTACTGATTATTAAACATGTACGTAAATTTTCACGTCAATCGGAGGTCTAGATTAGGAGATATGCGCATTAGCGTAAATAATAAGCTTTTTATTAATTAAACGGCGCGATTAGCGCATAGCCTATCTAAACCCGGTTTTCGGTACCAAAACTTTTACCCACTGATGTTAAATAATATTTTGGGATTTTTGAAGATTTTTAATTATTTTTAAACTGATCTTAAGCTAGGCTTATCGCATTGATTCGGTAAATACCGAATATGCCCTTTTAGGCCATAAAACGAGTTTTACGAATCCGTTTGATACCAATCCAATTGCCGCTGATTTAAAATAATAAATAGAGTGTATTGAGCCTGTTTTGCTGATCAGAAAACTCAGAATGGTATTTTAAACCGTACGTCGCTTAAAACGACTACATACGCGTATTAAACGCATAATTTGGGTTTAAAACCATTTTGGGAAATGAGACTCTTCACCAACTGTTGTGGTCTGTTAAAATTAATAATTTTTCTGATTAAATCAGACCCGTATCTCAGAAGTATTATAAGTCTCTTTTATAACCCTTAAAATGACCGAAATACCCCTACGGGGCGCATTTAGGGATTAAACTCGTTATGGGCATTATGGAAGATATCATAATGATATCACAACATATTTAAAGCGTATTAACTTAGGAAACCTGTTCGCGACCCTTTCGATTACCCGTCATGCGTTATACGCGTTCGGTTCGGTTTATGTAACTAGTTTGCATAAACTAGCCGAAACGGGTCTGACGATATCATTTTTATCTCAAAATCCAGAATGTGAATAGTAAACCCATATTAAACAAGTCCTCAACTTGTCGGGTCTAAATCACATTCTATCCGGTCTTCGCTTAAACGTGCGTAAGAACCGTATCGTTAAAACTAACCGGTATAAGCTTAAGCTTAATTAAAGACCCGTTAGTATTCTAATAGGTTATATTAAACCTTCGTTCCAGATTAGGAGAACCAGTAAAAGCTATCTGCAGTTTATTCAATTAAGGATTTATACTTGCAAAGGTAAATACTTTTAACTTATTTTCCCCTATACGGGCTTGGGTTACGGTACATAGCGTACCGCTTGATCGAGCATCAAATCTTCCACGCTTAGTGGTTAATTGAATAATTTGATCGGCTCGTTTTAAACAGATGTGTTTACTTTACAGCCTTTGGGGGGTTAATGACCATGTCCCGGATATCCTCGGCATTATCTTACGAGATAGCCACGACCTGAGCACGGGGTGTAGGCGTACTCCCGTGTATAACTCACTTAAAGTGGTGTGTCTATTGATCTTTAACCCGGATACGTCCGGGCTACTGAACGCATAAGTAACATGTAAATCGTTCACAAGATTATAATATTAAATAATTCTCCCAAGTTAATAAAAATGTTTATGCCATGTGCATCCAAACAAATTTTCAATCATTTTATAAAATGAGTCAGTTGAATGTATTTACCAGCGTAAACTGACGTATTTTCCCAAAAAGATTAAATGCAGGTACTAGGCGAAATAGGCTGGGATTCTCCTAAGCATCATTAGAAGTCTCGCAAACTTAAGATGCCGAAGTCTGTTGAACCATAAACAATGTTTTCTTAATTCGATCCTACTGTGGATAAACACCGGATAATTGTGACTTTGCTTACAATAAATAAATTCGGTTGTATCTTATTTTAAATTTGCTTCCGCTGTGCATTATTATATTGTGTTGTTTGACTATTACGTTGCCAACCACGTCACGATACTCCCCCACCGGGCCCACCGGTGACACGTGGAAATCGGGGTGTGACAGGTTGGTATCAGAGCCAACACTGAGTGAATTAAACACTAGTCTTTTGTGTTTAATCTCAGTTACACAATTGCACATATCTAAACTTTTGAGTCTAGACTTATAACATAGGACAAATTCCACCTTATTCGGTTTTTGTTTTGTCCTTTAAGCTTTATATTTTTGTTATTGTTATCTCATGATATACTGACAGGAACTTAAGATGCCTCCAAGATTTTTGCGTACGCGAGGACGCGGAAAGGGGCTGGTAGCCGCCCCCAACGACCATGAAGCAGGGCCATCCAATACACGAGGTCCTATCCCCGCCGAGAGTGATGGTACCCGACGGAACCAGAGAGGTCTCTTTCAACCGGCAAGACGGTCGGTTTCGAACAGCTCGACGACTCCCGCTCAAGACTCCTACGGGCCACAATCAGAAAATGAGCCTGGAGACTCACACCATTCGTACAGACCGTTACAGCGATCAATGTCGCACCGCCCTTTTGGAGACCCCACTCCATTCTTTCAAGGCCAGTTTAACCCGGCGAATTATATACAAGAACCAGTGGGTTTTAACCCATTGGGACCGGAGGACCATTTTTCTGGAGGAAATGATATGGACGAGGAAGACGACCCCGTAGAACCCGCATCAGGAACTCCCAACCATCCAATCGAGGTCTCGGATAGTTCCATTTATCACGGACCACCCTATGATGGTCCAGATAGCTTCCAGGCTATCTTTACTCGGCACGAATGGTATTATACACCTTCTCACCATTCGTCGCCGCATGAGCAGCAGCAGCCTCACTATTCTTCGCCGCATGAGCAGCAGCAGCAGCATCATCAAGATTCCTCTGGGAATCACCAGTTTGTGGCAGTTACGCCACCGCCACCAGTTCAGCCGGCGCCTCCTCAACCGCAAAGACGTATGAGATCTGGAGCCCGGATGTCCACACGAAGAGAAGAGTTTCATTTCAGCTCTCCCCTACAATCAAGTGGCAGAAATTATCAGCCGCTTCAAGAAGATCCACAAATGGGTGGACCATCAAACCCATTCGCGCAGCAACCGCCACCAATGGGTTTCGATAATCAAATACCAGCGTACACGGGTCCTTCGATGTATAACCCGTTTGAGCCACCGACTCACACTAACCCCGGTTACGCTGAAGCCGACCCATACCTGGTAGCTGCTAATTACAACGCTCTTAACCCTGATAGACCGTATGGAGGTCCTTGGGGAGTAGGGTACCCAGTCCAGGGGTACCAGATGCCTACACAACCCCCGTTTTACCAACAACCCCCGCCGTCTCTACAAATGTCGCCACCACTGCATCAGGAGATCCTGCAAAGTATTAGAGAGGTACGGCATGAGGCACGGGAAGACCGAAGGCGTAACCAGGAGATGTTCAAGACCTTGACGAACTTAATCAAGGGAAAGAGCAAGAAGGATCAGTAAATCCTTTATGTGTGTATGTCTACTTTAAAAATTAAGTCCCTGCGAGGACATTTATGTGTGTATGTAGTCCCTACGTGGACATTTATCTTTGTACCTAGTCCCTGCGAGGACATCTATTTATCTCTGTACCTAGTCCCTGCGAGGACTTGTGTTTTAAATTTAACCCCTGCGCGGGTAAGTACTTGTTTGACCCCCACGTGGGAAATGGTTTGTGTGAAAAGACCCGTTTAGGGCAATATGTAACCTATGTATAATTAATGGAATGTTTGTTTTATAAATTTCATGTTTGCCATTATGGGCATATATAAATTATAAATGAAACAAATAAATTAAAATCATTCCTTTTAAATTAATCTGCCTATGAAATTTATTTAATTAAGGATCTTAAAGTGTGAAACCTAGCCACGTGTCAAATATAAGACCGGGCCAAAATGGTAAGACCTGTTTAAAAGATTCCATTCCTTGTTAACATCTTAAAACATGTTAACACTCCTGGCAGAAGTGATTCGTTAAAATCACGTACGTCATTTTTATAAAGGAATTCTTTAGAAGATTCCTAACCCAGTTTAATGATCTCTAAATCCTGGGTGCATCATCAATTAAGATGATCATATTTTACCATACGCGGTAATATAATGCCTACGGGCCCTGCTCATTTCCATATGAGCCAAAAGACAGTGGTGGCTATGGCTCCTTGTCTAATAAAGGTAATGAACTAGGTTCAAACCTTAAAAGTCTTGATTCTCTGAAGTCATAGCTTATAATTTAAAATTGTCCATGTGACCAAGCCTTATGTGCTAATATATATTGTCATTGTTTATGTTTAGGATAAATTTTAATTAAAATCCTAAATAAATACGATTAATAAGTTAACCAAATATGGTCTCTGTTTACCATGGTTAACGAGTTACCCTAAGGGGTAATTCCATAATAAACTCCCAAATAAATTATTGTCCTTGTTTTCTGCAACAGTTCAATACAAATGGCTAACTCTAATGAAGTCAATAGCCATCCTGTGGAGCCGAATGAGAACGCCCAGATTACATTAACGGGTGCCGAGTTAAAAGCAATCATAGACGGCGCTATTACTCAAGCTTTGGATAGACAGTATGAAGAATACAGTAGTACCCGAAGTAGGACTCACTCTGTATCCCATTCAAAGCCAAGGACACATTCAGAGGCTCATAACAAGCCTCCTCCCAAAAAGGACGTGCCAAAGAAAAACGGTGATGATCGCCAGTCCACCAACCACCAAAGTAATCCATCTCAGCAGTTGGTACTGCATCAGGGACACCGTAACAAGGGTTGCACATATAAGTACTTTGTGTCTTGTAAACCCAGGGATTTTACGGGGGAGAAAGGAGCCGTAGACTGCATGACGTGGCTGGATGAAATGGACACGGTTGTGGACATCAGCGGATGCGCTGAAGGTGATGTGGTTAAATTTGTCTCACAGTCCTTCAAGGGTGAGGTGTTAGCTTGGTGGAGATCTCTGATGGAGGCCTCCGGAAAGATCCCGTTGTATAGCATGACGTGGGATCAATTCATTGCCCTGATCAAAGAAAATTTCTGCCCTCAACATGAGGTGGAAAAGATAGAATATGACTTCCTATCACTGGTTATGAAGAACCTCGATTGTCAAGCTTATCTGACAAGCTTCAATACACTATCCCGGTTGGTACCTTATCTAGTAACCCCGGAGCCTAAAAGGATCGCTCGTTTTATTGGTGGGTTAGAACCAGAGATCAAGGCCAGTGTAAAAGCTTCTCGGCCAGTTACCTTCAGGTCTGTAACTGACCTTTCCTTATCCCTCACACTGGATGCGGTCCGGCAGAGATCGCTGAGGAATAAGAATGCCGAGAAGAGGAAGCATGATGACGATGGTTCGCGTAGATCGAACAAGAAGCACCGTGGGAGCGGTGATCACAAAAAGGGATCGGAATCAAAGAAAGATGGGCACCGTTCTGGAGAGAAGCCCACATGCAAAACTTGCAAGAAACAGCACTTTGGAAAGTGCAGACTCGAATCAAACTCGAATAACGAGTCAAGGTCTTTTGCTTGTGGTTTGTGCAAGTCCAAGGAACACAAAACCTTGGATTGCAAGAAGATGAAAGATGCAACGTGCTACCGTTGCAATGAAAAGGGCCACATAAAGACTAACTGCCCTAAGTACAACAAGAAGCCTGAGGAGGCTAAGAAGACCAATGCCAGAGTCTTCAGGATGGATGCGAAAGAAGCTGTGCAGGATGATAACGTCATAACAGGTACTTTCCTTGTAAATGATGTCTTTGCAAGAGTACTTTTTGATTCAGGCGCAGATAAGTCTTTCGTAGATCATAAGTTTTGTAAATTATTGAATTTACCTGTCAAAACCCTAAAAGTGAACTATGAGGTAGAGTTAGCAGATGGTACCGTAGAAGCCGTCTCTACTGTGTTAGATGGATGTGTTATATCCATTATGAACCATTCTTTTCCTCTGTCTCTACTTCCGTTTAAATTAGCCGGTTTTGACATAGTTCTGGGTATGGACTGGTTATCTCATAACCAGGCCCAAATCGTCTGTAACCAGAAACAGGTGGTAATAAAGACTCCGTCTGGTGAATCACTTACCATTCGGGGAGATACCCAGTATGGGCTGCCTGAGCAGGTGACTATGCTCAAGGCTTCCAAGTGTTTGAAAAAGGGTTGTGTCATCTACATGGCACAGGTAATTATCGATGAGCCCAAACCAAAGTTAGAAGACATCCCTGTCATCTCAGAATACCCAGAAGTGTTTCCCGAAGATCTACCTGGCCTACCGCCAGATAGACAAGTCGAATTCAGGATCGATATCATTCCCGGAGCTGCACCAGTTGCTAGAGCACCATACAGATTGGCACCCACCGAAATGAAGGAGTTGCGGACGGAGCTAGATGAATTGCTAGCTAAGGGTTTCATTCGACCTAGTTCATCTCCTTGGGGAGCGCCAATCCTGTTTGTCAAGAAGAAGGATGGGTCGATGCGTCTGTGCATCGACTATCGCGAGCTTAATAAAGTCACGATCAAGAATAGATATCCATTGCCCAGGATCGACGATTTGTTCGATCAGCTTCAAGGGGCAAGTTACTTCTCAAAGATTGATCTGAGGTCAGGATACCATCAGTTGAAGGTTATGGATGAAGACGTTCACAAGACTGCATTCAGGACTCGCTACGGTCATTACGAGTTCCTAGTGATGCCTTTTGGGCTCACTAATGCACCAGCCGCGTTCATGGATCTCATGAATCGTGTCTGCAAGCCTTACTTAGATAAATTTGTTATCGTCTTCATTGATGACATCCTTATTTATTCTAAGAACCAAGCTGACCACGAGAAACACCTTCGTTGTATTCTCAAACTTCTACGTCAGGAGAAGCTCTACGCCAAATTCTCTAAATGTGAATTTTGGCTACGAGAAGTCCAATTCCTTGGACATGTGGTCAGTGAGCGTGGTATCCAGGTGGATCCCGCTAAAGTTGAAGCTGTTATGAATTGGCAAGAGCCAAAGACACCTACGGAGATTCGTAGTTTCCTGGGATTGGCAGGATATTACAGGCGCTTCATTGAAAATTTTTCAAGGATTGCTGCACCCCTAACTTCCTTGACCAAGAAGAAAGTAAAATTCGTATGGGGCCCTAAGCAGCAAGAGTCCTTCGATGTTTTGAGACAAAAGTTGAGCAACGCTCCTGTGCTTACATTACCTGAAGGCGCTGAAGAATTTGTAGTTTATTGTGATGCATCGCACACTGGCATGGGGTGTGTGCTTATGCAGAAAGGCAAGGTGATTGCCTATGCATCACGACAGTTAAAGGTGCACGAAAAGAATTACACCACCCATGACTTGGAACTGGGTGCCGTTGTGTTCGCACTAAAACTGTGGAGGCATTATCTTTATGGAATCAAGTTTGTGATCTTTTCTGATCACAAGAGCCTCCAGCATCTGTTTAACCAGAAAGAATTAAACATGAGGCAACGCCGTTGGATGGAAACTTTAAATGATTATGATTGTGAAATCAAATACCATCCCGGCAAAGCGAATGTAGTCGCTGATGCCTTGAGCAGAAAGGAAAGGGTTAAACCCATTCGAATTAACGCCAAGCGTATGGAGGTAAAGAACAGTTTGATAGAAAGGGTGTTAGCTGCACAGAAGGAAGCTGTGTTGGAAGCTAACTATCCTAATGAAAAGTTAGGAGTAACTGAGGAGCAGTTAACTCTTAGCAAGGACGGAATTTTACGGTTAAACGGACGAATATGGGTTCCGATTTTTGGAGGACTTCGTGATGTCATCCTCCAAGAAGCCCACAGTTCCAAATACTCCGTTCATCCTGGAGCTGATAAGATGTACCAGGACTTAAAGGCAAATTATTGGTGGATAGGCTTGAAAAAGTCTGTGGCCGCCCATGTAGCAAAATGCTTGACATGTGCGCAAGTCAAAGCCGAGCATTAGAAACCGTCAGGTTTGCTACAACAGCCTGAACTTCCTACGTGGAAGTGGGAAATGGTAACTATGGATTTTATTACCAAGTTACCCAAGACAAGAAAAGGCAATGATACGATATGGGTTATAGTTGACCGACTGACTAAGTCAGCTCATTTCTTACCCATCAAGGAGACTTATAGCTCCGATATGTTAGCCCAGTTATACGTTGACAAGATTGTAGCCCTACACGGCATACCTGTAGCTATTATCTCTGACCGGGATACTAGGTACACGTCACACTTTTGGAAGAGTTTCCAGCAATCTTTGGGCACACGTTTGAACTTTAGTACGGCTTACCATCCTCAGACAGACGGTCAGAGTGAGCGTACTATTCAAACGTTGGAAGACATGCTACGCGCATGTGCGATCGATTTGGGAGGTAGCTGGGATAAGAACCTACCATTGATCGAATTCTCCTACAACAATAGCTACCATACCAGCATAAAGGCTGCGCCTTTTGAGGCATTATACGGTAGAAAGTGTAGATCGCCAGTTTGTTGGGCGGAAGTTGGAGAAGTCCAGTTATCAGGACCAGAGATCGTATTCGAAACGACGGACAAGATTGTCCAGATTCGTAACAATCTCCAAGCTGCCCGGAATAGGCAGAAGAGTTACGCGGATCCAAGTCGTAAGGATTTTCACTTCGAAGTAGGTGACAAAGTCCTACTTAAGGTGTCACCCTGGAAAGGAGTGATGCGATTTGGTAAGAAAGGCAAACTAAGCCCGAGATACATAGGACCTTTCGAGGTTATCGAACGTGTCGGGTCAGTTGCCTATAAGTTGAACTTACCAGAAGAGCTCAGTGGAATTCACAACGTGTTCCACATTTGCAATCTAAAGAAGTGTTCCGCTGACGAAACACATGTCATGCCACATACAGATGTGCAAATTGACGCGAGCTTAAAGTTTGTTGAAAAACCTTTGTCGATTGAAGATCGACAGGTAAGGAAGCTTCGAAGGAAGCATATACCTTTTGTAAAGGTCAAATGGGATGCCCGTAGAGGTCCAGATTTCACGTGGGAGGTTGAATCCACGATGAAAGAAAAGTACCCTTACTTGTTTCAGTAAATCTCGGGTCGAGATTTATTTAAGGGGGTGAGGATGTAACACCTCGAAAATTTCGGGTTCAATAATAAGACGACACGTGTCATGTCAGACAAAACGCGTTGTAAACCCGGATTTAATAAAGATGATTCGGCAGGATTTAAAGTGACGTCATGTTAAATTGTTACCTCTGAACGACCTTAATTATAAATCCCAAGACCCGATTAAATGTTGTACACATCTTTTATACCCTCAATTCAGAAATTTGGTACACAATAATTGATCTGGAAAAGCATGATTTGATCCCAAGTAGAAAAAGAATGATAAACCGTTGTTTTCGGGTCTTGTAAGTTCATTCAATTGCAACAAAGGTTCATGGTAGGGTAATATACAGGAGTAGACACTTATTAGAGGCCCCTCCATGTAAAAGAATGGCTAAAAATCGTGCAAGTGGGTTACATGATCGAAACACCAACAAACGAAATGAAATCTGCCTCTGAGAAGAGGTAGCGCACCGCTACATGTGTAGCGTAACGGTGCGCTACCATGTCAAGTCAACCGGCCCAGTATAGCGGGCTAGCGCACCGCTACTTGTATAGCGTAACGGTGCGCTAGCGGTGCCCAGCGACCAGAATAACCTGCTGTTGGCTGTATGTCGCGATTGTTACCCTCTAGGCCGGTTTTTCTTGCATGTGCATGGCCCCTAGACATCCCTACACACTACTTACAAGTGTTGATCAATTGTGGATGGCCCTAGACTTGGTTGTCACTTTGTTGTGGTGTTTGAAACTAGTATATAAAGAAACCATTCATTCACAAACATTCCTCACATCATTTTCAAACAATCTGATCACTTGGGAAGCTTGCAAGCAGATCAAAGGCATTCCTAGTCCTTCTTTAATCACCTTGTAAGTTGCCTAAACTCTCTTAATTATGTTTAGTTTAGTTTTTAGCTTAGAAGTCAACATATCGTACTTAACGTTTGACTTCCAGTTTAATTAAAGTTGACTCAGTCGTAACCCGAAATAAAAGTACCGTTAGGTTGGTAATTATGTAGGTAATAAGACCCTAAAAGGGTTCCCCCTGATTCCAGACCTAACTAGGTCGTTTGTCGGGTCAAACGTTGACCGAAAAAGTCAACAGAAATACAAAATGCGATTTAATGCACAATTAATGATCCGAAAGGTGTGTAACCTGTTTTAACCTTAATATAACATGGTAATAAGTATGAAAACTTGTCTACGCTTGCCCGACTCGACAAATTTCTGTTTAAACCCGGTTCGGAACCGAAAGGCGCAAAACCTTGACTTTTGCTTTGACTTCGGTTCTGACCCGTTTTAGTTTGATTCGAAGATGCCTTAGTGCTTCATTAGAGTAGGGTTGCATGTTAGTATAAGTCTCTGTACTTGTTTCGTTGATTATCCGATGCATGCACACGTTTCCGTTAATCGCTTAAATTGGACCGTAATGCCCTTATGACCATACAACGAGAATTTTGAAAATGTGGAAGTACAATAATCTTAGTTACTGATTATTAAACATGTACGTAAATTTTCACGTCAATCGGAGGTCTAGATTAGGAGATATGCGCATTAGCGTAAATAATAAGCTTTTTATTAATTAAACGGCGCGATTAGCGCATAGCCTATCTAAACCCGGTTTTCGGTACCAAAACTTTTACCCACTGATGTTAAATAATATTTTGGGATTTTTGAAGATTTTTAATTATTTTTAAACTGATCTTAAGCTAGGCTTATCGCATTGATTCGGTAAATACCGAATATGCCCTTTTAGGCCATAAAACGAGTTTTACGAATCCGTTTGATACCAATCCAATTGCCGCTGATTTAAAATAATAAATAGAGTGTATTGAGCCTGTTTTGCTGATCAGAAAACTCAGAATGGTATTTTAAACCGTACGTCGCTTAAAACGACTACATACGCGTATTAAACGCATAATTTGGGTTTAAAACCATTTTGGGAAATGAGACTCTTCACCAACTGTTGTGGTATGTTAAAATTAATAATTTTGCTGATTAAATCAGACCCGTATCTCAGAAGTATTATAAGTCTCTTTTATAACCCTTAAAATGACCGAAATACCCCTACGGGGCGCATTTAGGGATTAAACTCGTTATGGGCATTATGGAAGATATCATAATGATATCACAACATATTTAAAGCGTATTAACTTAGGAAACCTGTTCGCGACCCTTTCGATTACCCGTCATGCGTTATACGCGTTCGGTTCGGTTTATGTAACTAGTTTGCATAAACTAGCCGAAACGGGTCAGACGATATCATTTTTATCTCAAAATCCAGAATGTGAATAGTAAACCCATATTAAACAAGTCCTCAACTTGTCGGGTCTAAATCACATTCTATCCGGTCTTCGCTTAAACGTGCGTAAGAACCGTATCGTTAAAACTAACCGGTATAAGCTTAAGCTTAATTAAAGACCCGTTAGTATTCTAATAGGTTATATTAAACCTTCGTTCCAGATTAGGAGAACCAGTAAAAGCTATCTGCAGTTTATTCAATTAAGGATTTATACTTGCAAAGGTAAATACTTTTAACTTAGTTTCCCCTATACGGGCTTGGGTTACGGTACATAGCGTACCGCTTGATCGAGCATCAAATCTTCCACGCTTAGTGGTTAATTGAATAATTTGATCGGCTCGTTTTAAACAGATGTGTTTACTTTACAGCCTTTGGGGGGTTAATGACCATGTCCCGGATATCCTCGGCATTATCTTACGAGATAGCCACGACCTGAGCACGGGGTGTAGGCGTACTCCCGTGTATAACTCACTTAAAGTGGTGTGTCTATTGATCTTTAACCCGGATACGTCCGGGCTACTGAACGCATAAGTAACATGTAAATCGTTCACAAGATTATAATATTAAATAATTCTCCCAAGTTAATAAAAATGTTTATGCCATGTGCATCCAAACAAATTTTCAATCATTTTATAAAATGAGTCAGTTGAATGTATTTACCAGTGTAAACTGACGTATTTTCCCAAAAAGATTAAATGCAGGTACTAGGCGAAATAGGCTGGGATTCTCCTAAGCATCATTAGAAGTCTCGCAAACTTAAGATGCCGAAGTCTGTTGAACCATAAACAATGTTTTCTTAATTCGATCCTACTGTGGATAAACACCGGATAATTGTGACTTTGCTTACAATAAATAAATTCGGTTGTATCTTATTTTAAATTTGCTTCCGCTGTGCATTATTATATTGTGTTGTTTGACTATTACATTGCCAACCACGTCACGATACTCCCCCACCGGGCCCACCGGTGACACGTGGAAATCGGGGTGTGACACATTGCACCCCTCATACCTGATCCAGTTCCTGCACCCATTGACCCTCCTGTTATTGAGCCATTTATCCCTCCACTTGCACCCGCACCCGCTGATGTTTCTCCTTTTCACCCCGTGGAGTCTGATGTTCATCGTGTAGATCTACCTATCGTTTTCTTGTAGGACATACCTGCACCCCGCCCAGGGGAAGGCACTTCAGGCCAGCAGCCTAGTCATGACCCTCATGTTTCAGCAGCTTTTCCACACATACCCCAGTCCGCACCTTCTACTACTTTTACCACTTCACCGCTTGATGAGCCACTCAGATGGTTCCCATCATATACCATGCCGATTTCGGATCCCTACCATCCCTCTCAATTTGTTGGATATACATGGGATGAGTTACTCTTATCACTGCAGCTCCAGAACGAGATTATGAGTCACAGGATTTTGGAGCTTGAGATGACACCGCGTCCTTTACCATGTCCTTGCCAGCCTGCTTTTGTTCCCCCTCGTTCATCACCGTCTCCATTTTCACATCCCCCTGCACCTCTTACTCCATTTCCAGAGTTCGATGCTCGATTTCTCACTATCGAGCAGTAGATCAGTTATCTGTTGCGTCATGTTTATGAGCTTGAGGAGGAGCTTGTGCATGTGCACAGCTTGCTTTTCTTTCCTCCACCTCCTCCTCCACCACCATCAGCATAGCCGGTTTTTGGTTTTATGTAGGTAGCTTTGCTTTTGATGAGAGCACCACTATTGAGCTGAGCTTGTGAAGCCTTTTGGAGACCACCTTTTGATTGTATGACATTTGTAGACTGATAGACTTGTTGGACAAGGGTAGTGTGACCCTGTGATCCTTTTGATATGATACACTCTGTAAAACATGTAACGATATTTGTGGTCGATGATTAATGGAAGCTCAATCGTCATGTTCTCATTAAATACGTTGTTGATCTACATGTTTGTGCTATGATTGTAATGCTATATGCTTGCTTGCTATGATAAATACTATTATATACATACTATATAGTCATTATACGAATAAGACCTGACCTATACAATCTTCTTTTAGAAGATGCCTCCTCAAAGGAACACTCAGTTGCCCACAACAGAGGCAGAACTGCACGAACGGATTTCACAGGCAATCGCACAACATGAGGCCCTGCGCTCTGAACATAGCGGAGGCACCTTAGGAAATAACCCACCTCACGGTAATGTTTAAGTCACCTAAGACACATTACAATACGTTTGGACATTCCATGTGCGTTTGCTAATGCTTACTATGAATGATGTTGCTTGTACAGGCTGTACTTATAAGCAGTTCCTAGACTACAAGCCTCTGAACTTTGATGGCACTGGAGGTGCTGTAGCTTTTGTAAGATGGGCTGAGAAGACGGATTCTATGTTGCGAATGAGTAAGTGTGTGCTGGAGCATCAAGTCACTTATATTTCTTGACTATTCCTAGATGGAGCCCTGTCATGGTGGAACCTTCAGGTTCAAACCTTGGGTGAAGCTGCAGCGTATGCTATGACTTGGGACGAGATGAAAGAGCTGATGCGCAAGAAGTACTGTTCAAGGGTTGAAATTCAGAAGTTGGAAACCGAGTTTTGAAATCTGAAAATGGATGGTCCCAAGATCGCTGAGTATGTGCAAAGATTCCATGATTTGTCTCGAGTTGTCCCCTACATGGTAGAGCCAGAATTCAAGCGAGTTGAACGTTTCATTTGGGGATTGGCACCCCAAATACTGAGCATGGTGACGACTTCCAAGCCTCCAACAATTACTGAAGTAATCGACTTGAGCGTGGCATTGACTGAAGAAGCCATTAGATTGGGCAAGTTCTCAATCTCTGAACAAAAGAAGAAGGAGACTCATGTCGAGTCGTCAGGAGAGAACAAAAGGAAGTTCTCGAATTTCAAGAAAGGTACCCAAGGAAACAACAGAGGTACTAACAAGCGTAAAGATGCTAACCCACCAGTCGAGGTCAGGACTGGTGCTGCAAGTTTGGAGAACAAAGGAAAAGGATATATGGGCACCCTGCCCAAGTGTGATGTATGCCAGTTTCATCATGCCGGCCAATGTAGGTTTAGGAAATGTGAAACCTGTGGAAAGAATGGTCATTCGAAGGAAATGTGCTGGGTTGGTAATGGTCATGGAAATGGTGGTCAGAGAGGAAATGGAAATGGTAGTGACAATGGTAACCGTTGTGGAAACGGTTATGGGAATAGAAATAACCAGGGAGGTAATGGAAACCGGAATGGAAATGGGAATCAAGTTGGTAGCGGAAACCGTGGAGTAAACAGCAACCAGGGCGGAAATGGAAACGGAAATGGTCGCGGCCAAGGTTGTTTTGGCTGTGGTGATGTAGGGTACTTCAAGCGAGATTGCTCGAAGAACAATCAAGCCCAAGGAAGAGTCTTCAACATTGGAGCTAGGGAAGCTCGTCATGATACGAACGTAGTCACTGGTACGTTCCCTATCAATCAACATTTTGCATCTGTGCTATTTGATACTGGTGCCGACTATAGCTTCATATCTCTAGAATTTAAGGATATACTTGGGTTAGTTGCCAGTAAGTTAGGTATTCCGTATTCGATAGAACTAGCTAATGGGAAGCTAGTAGAAGCCAAAGAAGTAATTAGAGGTTGTGTGATAGAGCTTGGAGAGCTGGAGTTTGCGATAGATCTTCTACCAGTTGAGTTGGGAAGTTTCGACGTAGTGGTTGGAATGGATTGGTCGTCGAGTAACCAAGCTGAGATCGTATGTCATGAGAAGATTATCCGCATCCCGACGGCGAATGAAGAGACGATTTTAGTGCATGGAGAAAAGCACAATACTCCCCTATGCATTATCAGCTGTTTAAAGGCACGAAAGTTTATGCATAGAGGATGTGTTGCCTTCTTGGCTCACTTTGTTGATAAAGAAGCCGAAGAACCAAAGCTTTAAGATATCCCTGTAGTGAGGGAATATCATGAAGTCTTCCCCAAAGACTTGCCAGGACTACCTCCACAACGACAAGTCGAATTCCATATTGACTTGGTTCCAGGCGTCGTACCTGTAGCCAAGGCACCTTATCGACTTGCGCCTTCAGATATGCAAGAGTTGTCAACGCAGCTTCAGGAGCTATTGGACAAGGGATTCATTAGACCAAGCTTCTCTCCTTGGGGAGCTCCGGTACTGTTTGTCAAGAAGAAGGACTGTAGTTTCCTTATGTGCATTGACTATCGAGAGCTGAACAAGTTAACCATCAAGAATCGGTATCCTTTGCCGAGGATTGATGATCTGTTCGATCAACTTCAAGGTTCGAGTTACTACTCCAAGATCGATCTTCGATCAGGTTATCACCAACTGTGGATTTAAGAAGAGAGTATACCGAAGACTTCCTTTAGAACTCGTTATGGACATTATGAGTTTCTAGTAATGCTGTTTGGTTTGACAAACGCGCCGGCGGTGTTTATGGACTTGATGAACTGAGTTTGCAAGCCATATCTCGATAAATTCATGATTGTATTTATCGATGATATTTTGATCTATTCGCGGACGAAGGAAGACCATGAGCAACACCTTAGAGCCATCTTTGAGTTGCTAAAGAATGAGAAGCTCTATGTTAAGTTCTCAAAGTGCGAGTTCTGGTTGCGTGAGGTACAGTTCCTTGGTCACGTGGTGAACGAGAATGGAATCCATTTGGATCCCACCAATATCGAGGTGATTAAGAATTGGGAAACTCCAAAGACGCCAATCGAGATCCGACAGTTTTTGGGCTTAGCAGGGTATTATCACAGATTCATTGAGGATTTTTCAAAAATCGCTCAACCGCTGACCTCCCTTACTCAAAAAGATAAGAGGTATGAATGAGGAGATAAACAAGAGGAAGCTTTTCAGCTGCTTAAGAATAAGCTTTGCGATGCACCTATTTTATCCCTACCCGAAGGCACCGATGACTTCGTGGTCTACTGTGACGCCTCGCATCAGGGATTGGGTTGTGTGCTAATGCAGCGACAAAAGGTTATCGCTTATGCTTCGCGCCAATTGAAGGTTCATGAGAAGAACTACACCACGCATGATTTGGAATTAGGCGGAGTGGTGTTTGCTTTGAAGATTTGGCGGCATTACCTTTATGGTACCCGATGTACGATCTTTACAGATCACAAGAGCCTACAGCATATATTCGATCAGAAAGAGCTTAACATGAGACAACGACGTTGGGTAGAGCTGCTAAATGATTATGATTGCGAAATCAAATATCATCCAGGGAAGGCGAATGTGGTGGCAGACGCTTTGAGTCGGAAAGAGAGGATTAAGCCCATAAGGGTTAGGACTTTGGAGATGATTATTCAGACAGACCTCTCATTGCGCATTCGTGCTGCGCAGAGAGAAGCTCTTAAGTAGGAAAACTTAAAGGTTGAATATCTTCGTGGGATGGAGAAAAAGCTGGTACCCAACAAGGAAGGAACCTTGTGTTTTATGGGACGAATTTGGGTTCCTCTCTTTGGTGGTCTTAGAGAGGTTATTTTTTATGAAGCTCATAAGTCGAGGTACTCGATCCACCCAGGATCGGACAAGATGTACCAAGATTTGAAGAATTATTATTGGTGGCCAAGACTTAAGGGCGATGTGGCTGCTTATGTTGGAAAGTGTTTGACTTGTGCCAAGGTAAGGGCCGAGTATCAAAAGCCTTCAGGTCTTCTGCAGCAACCTGAAATACCCATGTGGAAGTGGGAACAGATCTCAATGGATTTCGTAACAAAGTTTCCTAAGACACCCAGAGGTCATGATACGATTTGGGTAATCATGGACCGTTTGACAAAGTCTATGCACTTCTTGCCAATCAGAGAGAAAGATAACACTGGTAAGCTAGCTGAGCTGTACCTAAGTGAGATAGCCGCACGTCATGGAGTGCCTATCTCGATTATATCTGATAGAGATGGAAGATTTGTGTCAAGGATTTGGCAATCCTTTCAAGAGGCGTTTGGTTCTCAGTTGAATCTGAGTACTGCTTTCCATCCACAAATGGACGGTCAGAGCGAAAGGACGATACAGACGTTAGAAGATATGTTACGTACTTGCATAATGGACTTGGATGGAAGTTGGGACACTCACCTACCTTTGGTTGAGTTCTCCTATAACAACAGCTACCATACAAGCATTCAAGCTGCACCGTTCGAGGCTCTCTACGGACGTAAATGTCGATCACCGTTATGCTGGGCAGATACAGGTGATAGACAGCTGGTTGGTCCCGAACTGCTCCAAGAGACGACTGATAAGATTATGCAGATCCGAGAGAGCATTAAGGCAGCTCGTGATCGACAGAAGAGCTATGCGGACCAAAGAAGGAAACCTTTGGAATTCGAAGTGGGTGATATGATTTTGTTAAAAGTCTCACCTTGGAAAGGTGTGGCACGCTTTGGGAAGCGTGGTAAGTTAAACCCATGATATATCGGACCGTTCAGAATCCTGGAAAGAGTTGGTACGGTAGCATACAAATTGGAGCTACCAGCAGAACTTAATGGTGTTCATGATACATTTCATGTATCTAATCTAAAGAAAAGTCCAACTCAAGAGACAGTGGTTATTCCTGCTGACGAAGTTCACATTGACGACACACTCCACTTTACTAAAGAACCCATTGAGGTTACTGACTGGAAAGTTAACAAAACTAGGAGGAGTAGTGTTAAACTCATCAAGGTTCGATGGAACGCGCGTCACGGCCCAGAGTTTACTTGGGAGCGTGAAGACCGCATGAAAGCAAAATACCCGCATTTGTTCCCAAACTCCCCTGCATGTAGTAGTAAAGTTTAAAAATTCAGGACGAAATTTTCTTAACAGGGGGAGAATGTGACAACTGTCAAAATTTCAGGTATCCGTACAACTATTAAACCATGATTAGTGCTTAATGATTGTGCTGAATTTCAATTAATGACTTGAAACTGCTTTCTGATTATTGCATTATACATACATGTGCATCACATATTGCTTAATGTCATATCATTATTGCACGAGAACTTTATTAACTCAAATGATGCACAAAACACGGTTAGCACAGTTATCAAACAAATCAGAAAAATGCTGACGGAGTTCAGTACATAGACAGACAATGTATTGAGACACAGAATGGGCCAGAAACCAAGTATTACACTAGTATAGTGTGTAGGAAAGTAAGGATCACAAAACTGCCTTCCTAGAGATAATTTAAGTGCCGAAAAGTGCCTAAAACTCACACAAACTGCAGAATTCTACAGAAAATCAGCAATTCAGCATTTTAACACTCTAATATTATGCAGAAATGTGGTTAAATGGTCATGAATGCTTTCCTAAGTGTCGGGAATCAAAAGTGTCACAAAAGGGTACATAAAGCACACTAAACTGCAAAGTTTAGCACCTTAACGAACCGGCAACCAACCGAACAACCGGACACTACCCGAAACACCAAATTTTCACTAGAAGCACTGTTTTAACATTACCAAGCTAGTTATGATCCCCGAACATCATAACACACTATAAAAATATCTAGTAACTAAACATCTAACTACATACTTACATTTCAACCATAAACTAATCATATAGTTATAACCTAAGCCTACTACCCCCCCCCCCACCTATGGGACGGCCAACATGGCCCCCACCTTTTAATTTGTTTTAATATTCTAATAGATTATGTTTTGCTTTCCTAAACATAAAAACCATTGGAAAAACCTTTGATATGGATTTATAAGATAACCTTAAGCTTCATTTCTCATTCACAACAACACACCATCACTCTTTCTCTTCTCCTCTCTTTGGCTCACGGCCGAGAACAACAACAACAATATCATCATCATCATCATCATCACTTCATTTCCATACATTCCAAGCTTATACCAAGGTGTTAGAAGGTGCAATAAATAACCCTCATTTTTTGTGGTTAAACAAGTGTAGAAACACTTATGTAACAAGAGAAATCCAAGAAGAAACATTTTTAGAAAATATGATTATAAGTTGTGAAGATCTAGATTCTTCAAACATGATGTTTTTAAAAAATCAACCACACTTTAAAGGGTAACAAGACTTACTAAAAACACTAGTAAGTTACTACAAATTTTTATAAATTTTCAAGTTCATGAAGTGGTAGTTTATGCTTGTTTTTGGCAAAATTGGTAAGTATAAATGGGTTATTGTATATATTGTTGATTGATTGTGTTGATTTACAAAAGAAAATGATATACCTTCAAGGTATGGAAACCTCCATTTTTAGGGGAAACTATGGCAAAATTTTTCTAAAAAATTAAACACTTAGAAAAATATTTACAAGTATATTTTAAACCATGAATTTCACATAAAGTTTGCCATAATTTTTGTTACAAAAAGTATAAATATTGGAGGTTGGATTTTGTAAATAAAAGTGACTAAATATGTATTTAGGAAAATATATATTTAGAAGTCACCATGTGTGTGATTATTTGTATATTATGTGTATTAGTTATATTATTTTAGGACTTGAAATAATATAAATCATCAAAATACCAAGAAATCACAATCCAAAATATTACCAAAATTCCAATGAATAAATATACAAAGAATACCTATAATGTTGGTGAAACCGAACTAAGGAATATAACTTACAAAAATATTCCAGAAAATTTATTCACAAGTATATTTTTGGTAAATAATATTTTGGACATCAAGAGAACAAAAAAAATATTTTTACAATTATTACAAATTTATATCATATTTTCTTGGAATTAATAGAAGATATATTATTTTTGGAAGAAATATATATTTTCTCAAATAAACATGAAATATATTATTTTTGGGAGAAAAGTAAGTTTGTATATATTTTCTAAGTTAGACTTGAAAATATATTATTTTTGGATTTATATGGAAATAAAAATATTTTTGAGACTTGTAGGAGATTTAAAAATATTTTTTCCAAAGGGAAATTATAAATAATTTCTCTAAGTAATATTTCTTAAAATATATATTTTGGAAATATATATTAATGTATTTTTACTAGAGATATTATTCCAGAAAAATTAAGTATGAGAATGCTTAACAATTACAAGAAAATGCGTATTTTCGTACATATAAATACACTCCGGAATACGACACCGATACATGGCAAAAATATACCAGTATAAGAATACAAATACAAATACACCCATCCTTGGGAAGGAAAGATATGTACAAATACTTGAAAGGTATCAAGTTAAAATATATTATTTTAACTAATATTCCAAAATTTAATAAATGTAATTTAAGTTAAAATATTTATTATTTTAACAAATAATTATAACATGGAATAATATTGAAAGGCATAAAGAAACGTAACTCAAAGACACTAATCAATACTAAGCCAAGGCACGACCCACTCGTCTAATAGACCTTAGTACGTTGTAGGTAGTCGTGTATATCCGAAGGAGCTTTGAGTTACCGTCGAAGAACGCAAGACTGTGAGTTCATGTTCCCCTTTTCTTTTAACTGTTTTCAGTTTTATAACTTCGGGGGTGAAGTACATGTTACAAACGTTTATATGTGGTATGGTTAGTGTAGGATCGTTTTCAGACCCGAACGAGTCGATCAGAAGAGTTTATCTCTAAACGAAAGGCGGAAACAGACGTGTAGAGTTCAATTCAGCAAGATTCACGCTTAAAACTGTTGTATGATTGATTCTATAACGTTTTACAACCTGACAACACTTCGGCAGCACTTCGTTGCTCTGGCCGGAAAGTTTCTAAAAGTTACTAGAGGTTTAGCTTGAATGCCTATTTATAGGTGAGGAGGTTTAGCTTGTAAATGTCATGTCATTTTCAAGTGAAACCAGGTTTAGCTTGAAATTGTCACACTCCACTTTCAAGGGAAACCTCTCTTGTAGGTTTAGCTTGAAACTGTCATGTGTCACTTTCAAAGGAAACCTCTTCATTCAAGCTAAATACTATAAAACAAACCTTAAAACCTCTAACATTCTTAATACAATACTAAAGTAAGACTCGATACAAGACGAAGTCGACAGACGCATGCACCAACAGTTAGCTAAGGAAGGGTACTGCTAGATCATGTGAGTGGTGGGTACAACGCTTAAGACCATTAATCCTCGTTGTAGGACCGAGGGACATGAATGATAGATCTAATTGGGTGTAGCGAGCCTCGCCCATGTGGACCAGGGTTTGGCCCATGGGATGACTATGTCTTACAGCCGGAATCCCGGTGCAAAGTCTGCTAGGTTTGAGCCTTCCTGCATCACATCACACATATTAATGGCCTTGCAAACCATTAATGATATGTTTTCCTTGTTGCTTTCATACCAGGGTTTACAAACATACATACTTACAATGATTTCAAAGGTTTATTCATGCACACTCACAAACACATGAACTCGCTCAACTTTTGTTGATGTTTTCAAACTACATATTCAGGGAATTAAAAGTGGATCGGGCGGGCGTTTGGATGTTTCAAGTGAGGTTGAGAATAAAAGATGTCATCCGAAGTCTGAGGATTTGGATAGTGTGTCTTATCCTAGATAAGACACATCTTTCAAAGCCTGGTTTTATTTAATGTCTTTTGTCAAGTCCTTGTGAACTCTTAAACAAATTGCATGATTTGTACTCGGGTTTGAAGTCTATGTTTAAATCAATATTGTTATGTTTTTAAACTTATTTAATGGATGGTCATCTTTGGTTTTATCACATAGTGGTTGTTATGATTGAATGTAATGATATTAAGCAAGTCATACATAATCACGCTTCCGCAAAAGTCAAGATGTGACAACGGTATCGGTACGGTACCGGTATTTCGGTAAAAAAATCTCATCCCTATAATCAACTACTTTGCTTACAGAAATGTCAAGATTGAATCACCATTCATTTAACTATTATTGATAAGTCCATTTACTACGGGAATTTTGTTTTGTTTATTGTTATAACAATTATCGCAGTACTGATGATTTTTGTATATATTTTTATTATAAGTTTTGAAGGCCCATTTTTACTTGTTCCGAAATATCAGGTACGACCCTGATTCTGAAATAAAATCATAATAGATTTTAAACACTCTAACTGGTCAACTTTGTACCATCATTAATGTCCTGTGTAACAGATTCCACAAATATGTACTATCTTGGTGATCTATATCAGGATTCAGGCAGGAGGGTATGGGAAAACTTTAATGTACTATTTACTTATTATGACATTTTACTTTGTTAAATATGTATTCTTAACTAATTTTTTGTTTATTATTATTAATATTTTATATGATCATAATAAAAATAAAAAGTTTGTATTCTTATCTAATTTTTTGTTTAAAATTATTATTATTATTAATATTATTTAATACGATCATAATAAAAACAAATGTTTAGTCTTATCAAAATATTTATTCTTATCTAATATTTTTGTTTAAAATTATTATTATTTAATATAATTTGAGAGATAAATAGGAAAATAAGGTGAGAAAGCACCAGAAAGTTTTATACTTATCTAAATATTTATTCTTATCTAATATTTTTGTTTAAAATTGTTATTTATTATTTAATATGAGAGATAAATAACAAATAAGGTGAGAACACATCAGAAAGTGACATGTGTTAATTTTTTTTTTTTCATTTATTAGTATAGAAAGATTTAGTACTATTTAGAGTGTTCACGGTTTGCTCCATCAATTTTAATGAACTTTTCGAGTTAAACGAGTAATCATAAGAGTAGTAGTACTATTTTGATCTTGAAAGAAAGGCTGGTAATTTAGGTAGTCAATTCAATGTCGGCTTCTTCAAAACCCTTTTTCTGCTAGTGAGCTTTTCTTTGAAACCATCTCGTAGTAGTTCAAAGGAAGTAGCAGCTCTAGCTTTAGGGAATCAGCGAATTTTTCATATCCTCCTTCGGTCTCTTTCTCTAAGCTTGTGGGTGAAAGAATCATGCACTCATACCCTCAGAGTTTATACTTATTATCTGCTATAAAGAACCAAAGAAATGATTGGCTCACTCCAATAGTCAATGCTACCCCTACCAGCCATATGGACCCAAAGAAGAAGCGCTCTAGCGCGGATGACGGATGACACCTACCAATTGCCCAAAGTGTTCAAACCAACCCTTGTGATGTCACTGAACGAAAGTTTTCTTTTAGGGCAGTGATCAGGAACAAAACAAACCCAATTCCCTAAACATGGGCTAATACTTATCCTTAAAGATTATATGGGAAAGGGCTCCGTAACATCTATCTCAAAAGAAGGAAAAATGGCAAGCAGCGAATCTACATCTATAATTCAAAAAACTACAAAACTACATCGATTGGGTTGAATGGCTCAGTTGGACCAACTAGAATATTTGGTTTGGAGGTTTAGGAGGTTGGTTTTTTTAAATATTTTTTTAGTTGTTTGTTTGCATGAAATTTCAAAAACATTGGTTTGTAGCAAGGTAAACCGTCAATTTCAGTCCTGACAAGTTGGTCTAGTGGTTAATCACTTGGTTTTTTTTTTATTGAGGTCTCAAGTTCAACCCCCACTAGCATCACTTTGAAGGAAATTAGTGGGGGCAATGAAGTTTAGAGCTAGGCCTCTCTAGAGGTCGCCAGTTCGAAACCGAGCTGAACCGGGTTTTACCGCAGTGGCCTTTAGGCGCGGGTTTTCCCCAGAACTGGTGGTTTGGTTGCTCGGGTATGCATCCAACTCTGAACGTTATAGAGGAGGGGATGCATTTTGTAACACCCCAAAAACCCGAATGTTTATATTCGTTAAATGTTAGGATATGGTACATCAAGAATTAAATGACTAGGCTATTTAACCTAATAAAGTGAATAATAAAAACTATTTAAAAGATGAAAGTGGTGCCAATCATGTTTTAGTGGCAAACATGGAGGGGTTAAATGGAATAAAGTGAAAGTTGGGTTACTAAATAACAAAACACACACACAAACACACATAGTGTGTTCGTGAAAGAGCAGGAGGCTCCCAAGGAGCCAAGAACCCTAACTTTCATCTATTTCATCAAATTGGAAGGCTAAACGAAGCTCAAATTCATAACCAAACACGGATTAATGATCACCTCCTCGTGGGGATCGCAAGGTATGTCTTAAAAGTTAGTTTGGTGATTATGCATGAATCGGGTTATGATGTAAATCACGAATTGGTATGAAATTGAGTATGAGTGTGTGTTAGAATTATCATTTGGAACATGGATTATGCATAAATTAGGTTAATTTGATGTTTAAGGATGAAACCCGTTTGTTATGGTGAAGATGATGACATGGGTAAATCATCTATGTCTAAATTCTTGCTTGATATAGATGTATTTTGAGTTGTATGATGGATTCTTGTTAGAGGAATTGAAAGAAATGTGATACTAGTATGTTGATGTTTATGCATGTATGATTCATGTTGATTAGTAGAAGGATTTGATGAATTATGTATGAATTTAGAAGATTGTGCATGAATTAGTTGTACGTTATGCTTAAAAGGTGGTACGCACACCAATGGTGTGATAAGACGTGTTTAGTATCGTCCGTATAGTCTATTATGATGTTACGAGTATATGATGATAAGTAGGAAAGTTAAATTAATGAACTGTTGACTTTCAGAAAGTCAACTATGCATATGAAGTACGATGTGACTAGTTGTCGTAAAGGTAGGATTATAGGAAGTGGTATGGTTCCTGTTATGTCGATATGTATTAAATGGAATGACATGATGAATTACATGCGTTAACGGGATATGAATTTGGTTGTATGTTTTATGTTAGCTAGAATCGACTTATGAAAGTCAAATGTGAAACATGTGATTGATATGGTCGTGAGTATGTACAATGATGTAAGCTAACGAGAATGCGATGTGGGTGATATGAAAGTATAGGAATCATATCAAGGCGGACTCAAGCATGATTGACTAACGGGTCAAGAGAAGGCAAGGAAGCGGATAGGAACGCGGATGCATAAGGTAAGTGATTTCCGTAATCACTTCTTAGTACGATTAAGTAATATACTGTTTAAATTAATTAAACATGATGTTTGAGGTCAAATATGTGTTAAAGTCCTTCGTCATAAATGATTGAGTTAAAGTTGACCAAAATGCCCTTGATGGGTATTTTGGGCGAACGATCTTAAAAGTAGTTTAGTAACAAGTTATTTGATGAGTATAATGTTTTGAACAAGTATGGAAGCGAGAAGTATGGTCTTGGTATGTCATAAACCAATTAATGCGCAAATACCCATAACGGGTCAAATAATTAGAATGTGATAATAAGTCAATAGAGCGTAAGATAAGAATTTCCTTAATCCGGATGTGGGATTTTAAGTTTTTATGATAGATTGTGAATTTACAAGCATGTAGGAAGAAACGGGAGGTTAAACGGGTAAACGGTTCGAAAGTTATGCGCGTTTTAGTGCGTTCGGACGATGAAACGGATCTGCAGGAAAAATGCAATTTAGAGAGGCCGTCGCCGACGGGCAAGGAGGCCGTCGCCGACGGGCTCTGGTTTGGCCGTTTTCTTCCGACGGGTTAACTCACTGGCGACGGGCTTAATGGCGCGACGGGCATATTTACAACCCGTCGCCGACGGCTTGGGGGCCCGTCGGCGACGGGCTCTTGTTTGTGAGCTTTTTATTTTTCGCGTCTTGTGTTTCCGGTTGAACCGTAACGTGTCCTGGTGCTTCGGTTTTCGACCCGGTGGCATGTAAAGCTCCCGAAAAGCTCCCTAACCTTGTCAAACCGGCAATGCATATTTTGGATTAAAAGCAGGCTATCCGAAATTAAAACTTATGTAAAATCATCAAGTTATAATGTATATATGAAGCTACGTGTGATAGTATGTATGTATGTATGTGATGATGTAGGAAAAGTATGTACGTATGTGGATGTGTATGTATGTATGTATGTATGTATAAGGATATGTACGAGCTTATGCATGTATGTAAAGATGTAGGCATGGTATGTACGTATGTAGTTGTGTATGTAAGTACGTATGAAGGCATGTATGAGTGTATGCACGTATGTAAAGTTGTAGGAAAGGTATGTTTGTACGTAGATGTGTATGTATGTATGTATAAGGGTATATACGAGTGTATGCATGTATGTGATGATGTAGGAAAGGTATGTACGTATGTGGAAGTGTATGTATGTACGTATAAAGATATGTACGAGTGTATGCATGAATGTAAAGATGTAGGAAAGGTATGTACGTATGTAGTTGTGTAGGTATGTATGTATAATGACATGTATGAGTGTATGCACGTATGTATAGTTGTAGGAAAGGTATGTTTGTACGTAGATGTGTATGTATGTATGTATAAGGGTATATACGAGTGTATGCATGTATGTGATGATGTAGGAAAGGTATGTACGTATGTGGAAGTGTATGTATGTACGTATAAAGATATGTACGAGTGTATGCATGAATGTAAAGATGTAGGAAAGGTACGTACGTAGATAGTTGTGTAGGTATGTATGTATAAAGACATGTATGAGTGTATGCACGTATGTAAAGCTGTAGGAAAGGTATGAATGTATGTAGATGTGTATGTATGTTTGTATGTAAGTACGTATGTATGTATGATTTAGACACATTGAGTGTTAATGTTATTAATGGTGTACCTTGAGAATGAAAAGTAATGCAGGTACATTATTGAAGCCTCACCAGGAAATGGATACGCAGATGAAATGCTTAAAGTTTGAAAAATGACGAAATATGAAGTGAACAGGAATGAATCTTATTCATATAATGTGTGCTAATGTTATGAATGAATGTGGTGGGTGCAGGTTATACAGATTACGGGTGATCATCACAAGGATTAGAGATCGAAGACCGAGTCACGAGATAGATTGTACGGGATTAATTGAGTATGTACTATTAGTAAACAGGACTTATGCCTTATTTTTGTAAAAGACACATATTAAAACGAACCTTCAAGTAAGTCAATATGTTTGAAATGAAAGAAATTTTATAGCACGATTTTCCGCTGCGACTTTTTGTCAAATACGAATTAGGGTCTAACACATTTGCTCAATGAGGGCATCCCAAGATGCTTATCCGGTGATTTAGTTGGCTGTTAAAAAAAAACCGTCAATTCCAAATTCTAAACCAAACATAACTTGTAAATCCAATTTTTAAACCATTTATCAGATTGTATGAATCCAAAACCGGCTGATTTATTCATGTTTAAACGATTAATATCCAAAATAAGTTTAAAAAAGTTATCTAGACATTATAACATGCACGCAACATAAGATCAATCTTAAATGTTTTAATAAAGGTGTTGGTCTCAGTTTGGAAGTTGCCATTATGAAGAAAATACATTTAAAAAGACTATTTTGCTTATAAGAAAATACATTTAAATAGACTATTTTGCTTATATTATACTCTGTTATCTAGTTATATTAATAATTATAAAATTATTAGAATTTCAAATACCATACAATAAAATACAAAGATGATAAAATATAAATTTTGTATGCACAACCCCCAACAAGTGCCAGTGGTTATATTAAAATATAACTTCTTTTAATAAACAAAAATAGTAAATAACTATTTGAGCATTCAAATATCTTGTGACGTGGGGGCACATCCATGGTGCATGGCCACAATAATTGATTTCTTCAATAAATATTGTTTTTTAGCACAATCCATCAAATATATATTTATAATGTTATTTTCGATAAGTATTAATCATGTGGGGTTTATTTTCATAAAGTTAGATAATATATGGTCGCATTTAATTAACGATTTTTAAATGAAGAATAGAAAATATTTACTGGGGCATTATCACAATGTCACTCCATTAAACTAATGTGGTATATGGGACATTAATTAAAACAAATAATATTTCATTAAATAAATAAAAATTACATAAATACTAAAAAACACACAAATAATACTATTTGTCTTAATTTTCATCTTCGCTTTCGTCATACAAATAATACTATTTGTCTTAATTTTCATCTTCGCTTTCGTCATACTCGTCTTCATCTTGGCCTAATCAGCTCTTGCTCGACCTCCTCATCGGTCGACTCACCCTCATCGGCTAAAAACTTTTTGTAATAATAATTTGCAACGGATGAGGAAGATGTGAGGGAATCCATTTTTTATGAAGTTCATGTTTATTTTGTAGGAGATTTGTAAAGTTGGTCTGGTGTTTGTAGATTATTTGTGAGTGTGAGTATGTGTGTATATATATTTATTGAATTTTTTTAAATAGTCGCTGAAGATTAGACCGTTGCCCAACGTTCACTAAAACCTGATTCGCCATTCAAATTCATTTCGGACATATTTGAGAAAACGCCATTAAAAAAAGACCAAAAACGCCTCGAGGGCAATGTGGTAGGCGTTTTGGGGACAATCCACGCCCAATTCAATTACCACTACATGTGGTCTTAGCATTTAAAAAAATCTATATACACATCTACATATGCACACTCTATTTTCATGTACTTATGTGTGCACTTTTTTTATTTTTTTTAAATTACTTTTTTTAACGACAAATTTTTTTTAATCCTTGTCGTCTATGTGACTTAAACTCAAAACCTTCTCCTCTTAAACTTAGGTGTTTAAAGGTTTTGGCTTTACTAATGGACCACCACCCCCACTAGTTTTTGAATATTGTTTAACTCTTTTTTTTTATTATGCTTACGAAGATGACATGTCGACGTATGTCAATTTTGGTTATGGTGTTCTTAAAAATAAAATGGTGTTTTGATCATCATCAAATTGATGAAATCTAACTAGGGCTGTAAACGAACCGAACGTTCAGTGAGTAGTTCGTGAACCGTTAGCGGGAAGTTCGTTTATGTTCGTTCGATTAGCTTAACGAACGAACACGAACAAAAAATTTCGTTCGGTTAGCTTAGCGAACGAACACAAGTCTTGTTTGTTCGATTGCGTTCGTGAACGTTCGGTTACGTTCATTCGTGTTCGTTTGATTATATTAAAAAATAATACATAATAAACTTTTTATCTAAACATGTTGAAAACCTAACTCTATTTTTTTCTAAGTTAGCTAAAATTTGGACATGCTAAGACATTTTTTGGGATAATTATCTCTAAGTTAGTTAAAGTTGATTCATCGTTTGGTGGTGCATCAGACTCCTTGTGTTTTGATTTATCATTGGGGTATTGGATTTTAATAATCCCAAGTTTCACTAATTGGCCGGTAATAATTCCAACTTCAAAAATTGCCTACAACAGTCCCAACTTGTAAGATTTTGGCTACCAATGATCCTTGACTAACTGAGTTATAACCTTGTTGGACTGGTGACCTGCAACTTATTCCGGCGACCCGTTTTACCCCTGAAACCACCAAACAAGACCACCACCAATCATCTCCGACCTCCTGTAATCTTCTCCGCTTCTCAAAAGTTTAAAATTTCCACCATCTACGCAACTCCGGTGACTTGCAACTTATTCCGACGACCTTCTTTACCCCTTAAACCACCAAAGGAGACCACCACTTGTCATCTCCAACCTCTAGTGACCTTCTCCGCCGCTCAAAACTTCAAAAAACTAACTGGGTTATAACCCAGTTAGACAAGGATCATTGGTGGCCAAAATCTTACAAGTTGGGACTGTTGTAGGCAATTTTTGAAGTTGGGATTATTACCGGCCAATTAGTGAAACTTGGGATTATTAAAATCCAATACCCCTTTATCATTTGATGGTTGTATTTAACTACGTATACCCAATATTTAAGGATAACAATGATTTTATTTTTTTATTTCTAAGTTAAATGTTCGTTTGCGCTCTTTTTTATTTGCATGCATTCGTTTGTGTTCACTTGCGTTCGTTTGTGTTCGAGACCACTGTTCACGAACTGTTCGTGAACAACTGAATTTCCTTAACGAACGAACATGAACATAAACTTATGTTCGGTATGCGTTTGTGAAGAGTTCACGAACATGTTAATTTCCTTAACGAACACAAACATGGCCTTGTTTGTGTTCGTTCGGTTCGTTTACATCCTAAATCTAACTAAAATCACTATTTAGATCGGTTTAAATCAACTTAAAGTACGAAAAATATAATTTTGGTGAAACTGGTGTCTTATGCCCAATTGGATGTGTTTTTAAGGTTTAAAGGTACAAATGAAGGTTTTGTACCTAACAAGTCATTTATGTTTTCTTGTGTGCATTTTTGCATTAGGCCACTTTTAATATATTCTATATGACCAAGGCTTTGGATGGGAATCGAATTAAAATTTTGAATTAAGTTGTTTATATACATACATAGGGGAGGGATCAATTACAAGTCAAAAAACAAATAAACTAAACTCTTAATGCATATTTATATAGTATTAATTTGAAACATTTGTATGCATATTTAGTTGTAAATTGTACTTAAATGTTTGTACCTTAATCAAATATTGGTTGTAACTTGTAAGTTGTGCAAAAGTGGTTGTACCTTAATAATGTATGCATGTTTAGTTGTAATTTGTGCTTAAATGTTTGTACCTTAATCAAATATTGGTTGTAAGTTGTGCTTTAGTGGTTGTACCTTAATCAAATAATTGTTTCATTACCTTACCAAATTCAATATGTTTTTTATGCATGTATGGTTGCAAATTGTGCTTAAATGGTTGTACCCTAATCAAATAATGGTTTCATTATCTTACCATATTCAATCGGTTTGATCCATATTTGCAACATATTGATGGAATGGTTGTTGTATTGTTTCAATATTATCTTACCATATTCAATCGGTTTAGTCAAAATCTTGTATAAATATAATTTGCAACATATTGATGCAATGGTTGTTGTATTGTTTGCATTATGGTTTGTATAGTGGTAATGATATATATTATATATAGATTACGATGAACTTGTCAAATGGTAAAAAATAGATGCGGGTTAATCGTAACGTGCGAGTCCTAGAACAACTTATTTATTTTATTCTATGTTTTACGTTTCGGTTTAATTTCTTCGCATTAACACCGCAACTTCAGTGTCGGTGGTCGCTGGCAGTAGTGTGTCATTAGTGCTCGCCCTCGCTGCAACGCGAGGGTTGCTTAATACTAGTTTATTTTAAAGCTTATTGCCCGAAAGGTTAACATGTAATCTCATTCACTAATTAAATAAATGCATGGTTATGATTCGGTTTACTAGAATCAAGCGCTTGATCCCTCCCACACACACGCACACACTTAATGGTTTCCGATCATACTATGGGTTTCGAATACTACTTATTTGTTTAACGACCAACAGAATCATTCCTCTGCATTCTCGGGGCACCCACTGAACTAAATGGAGTACTCTGAGAGTAACCGGAGTCCACTACCAAATCTGGGGAAGATCCGATAACCCACATGCCCGTAGGCATAACGGTGGAATTACCAGTAAACCCCGTTTTACTCAAGGACCGCTTGTAGGCACGATGGTAGAATACTACTTAGCGGGCACGACGGTGGAATACTATTTAGCTTTTGAATATTAATAACGTTGTACAAGCTTTAACTACCAGATCTATAAATGATTAATGTCACACATCACATCATAATTTTTAAAAAATCTAGAGTTAATTGTCATTTTAGTCCCTGATATTTGTCTAAATTTGCCATTTTAGTCCAAATAGTTTTTTTTCGCCTCTGGGTCCCTGACTTTTCCCTTTTGTTGCCATTTTGATCACATACCCTAACTCCATCCAAAAACCCCATTTTTAACCAGGGGTATTTTGAGGATTTTCATTTTAAATCTTTTCAATTGCCATTTTGATCCAATTCTAAAAAATAAAAATAAAAATTCTAAAAAATCCAAAAAATTCTAAAAAATAAAAAAAAACACTAAAAATGAAAAAAAAAATCAAAAAAATTCTAAAAAAATCAAAAATTTCTAAAAAATAAAAAAAAAATCTAAAAAATCATAAGAATTCTAAAAAATATAAGAATTCTAAAAAATCATAAGAATTCTAAAAAATCAAAAAATTATAAAAAATCAAAAATATCTAAAAAATCTAAAAAATAAAAAAAATCTAAAAACTCAAACAAACATATTTTAAAGTTTCAAATTCAAAAAATGACGATATATTCCTCCTCCAGACGAATATATCTTCAAGTTTTATCTATTTTGTTGAGTGAATGAGTGATCATGATGAGATAGAACCATTTATCCATTTAAAAAAGACAAATTTCATTTTAAGTTGATATCTTTCACAAACATTCTTACATTTCCACATTAATTATCACTCTTTTGGCCTTTTTATATATGTTTTCATAGCAAAACTATTTATTACAATAATATTTTCATCTTTAGTTTTGTATCAATTAATATAATTTACTAAATATAAATATCATGAAATATAAATTTTATAAACTAAAACATAACATGCATGTTCGTTAGTTAGTGGTTCTATCTCATCATGTCCACTCATACACTCAACAAAATAGATAAAACTTGAAAATATATTCATCTGGACGAGGAATATCGTCATTTTCTGAATTTGAAACTTTAAAATATGTTTGTTTGATTTTTAGATTTTTTATTTTTTAGAATTTTTTAATTTTTTTAGAATTTTTATGATTTTTTTTAATTTTTAGAATTTTTTTGATTTTTTAGAATTTTTTTTTTGATTTTTTAGTTTTTTTTTAGATTTTTTTTACTTTTAGAATTTTTTTTATTTTTAGAATTTTTTTATTTTTATGATTTTTTTATTTATTTTTTTTTTTTTTTTTGATTTTTTAGAATTTTTTTGGATTTTTTTAGAATTTTTTTTATTTTTAGATTTTTTATGATTTTTTTTTTTTTTTTGATTTTTTAGAATTGGATCAAAATGGCAATTGAAAACATTTAAAATGAAAATCCCCAAAATACCCCTGGTTAAAAATAGGGGTTTTGGATGGAGTTAGGGTATGTGATCAAAATGGCAACAAAAGGGAAAAGTCGGGGACACAGAGGAGAAAAAAAAAACTATTTAGACTAAAATAGCAAATTTAGACAAACCTCAGGGACTAAAATGACAATTAACTCAAAAATCTAGGACCAATTATGTGCTATATTATATATATAAAAAAAACTGTATAAATCATAGTGTTAAAATGTCGAATTTGGATGGGCCCGCTACTTATCAACAAGTTAACAATTCATTTTGCAACCATATGGATATATATTTCATGTGACCCATGTTACTTAGCAACAAAATTATCTTACATACTTCTTTGTTTTACCTAGATCTAAATAAGATGTGCTAGTTTACATTTCAAAAGGTTCAACCATGTGTGCTTCTTACCATATATTTTATCAACAAGGGTCCTTACATCCATTTTCCAAATAAAACTGTAGTCCATACACCCATATCTTAACTTCTTATCACACATATACACAAATTTTGAGTTTAGCTTTAGAGCTTTTTGGTTACTTATCAAACTATGTTACTATGTGCATGTTTATTTTCTCCGGTTCACCATTCCAGGGGTGGGCGGGGAGAATCACCGGCCAGACCCGAATTTCGAAGGACACGTTATTTAAAAAAAAACCCGACATGTATATAGGATATACTCATACAAACACCAATATAGGCCCACTCAGGGCCGGCCCAAAGGGTGTGTGAGATGGGCGACGACTCAGGGCCCAAACCATCAAGGGCCCAATTTTTTTGGTTTTTGTATTAGTTTTACACTGTAAAGTTAGAATATATACGTAATGAATCGGAAAAATACCATTGTGAAGCATTTGGTTTGCTGGTTTGAAAGTCACTTTAATAATAAGAAGACACGAGTTCTAATCCCAGCGTTCTCAGTTTTGTTTTTTTTTTCTTTTTGTTTCTTATCTATTTATTAAATGCAAATGACATTATTTGCCTAATTTTGTCAAGTTACATTAATTGATTGGAGTTGATTCAAATTACATTAATTCATTTTCATATATTTCCTTTTTTTATATATATATTTTTTAAAAATTTATATTTAAGGGCCCGTATTTTCTGTTTGCACAGGGCCTAAAGATTTTCGAACATTTTCAGAGACGCCCCTGCGCCCACTTACAAAACTATTTTTATGGTTTAGATTAGTTATTAGCCTATTGGCATTAGGCTGTATGAAAAACTAGTTTATATTATATATTTCGTTAAGGTTTAAGGACACGTTTTTCGAGCTCGAATAAGATACATGAATTCTCAGGGTCGGCCCTACACCAATCGTACATTAGTATTCACAATTAGCATATTCAATTACTCTTATTAAAGTTTATAAACTTTATATACCCATCTTAGTTGTAACAAGTGAGAACATATGCAATCTAGTTCTCAATGCCAAGCCCTTCAATCCTTGTCATATTAATAATTCTTTCATCAATACATTTAGTTTCTCAAACATGTGCATCTATGCATGCTCACTTTAAAATTATCAACACTTTCATCCAAATAGTGATCATTTTTTATATAACATTTAATCAATTTCCATTAGCGTTTAGTTAATTAATTAATAAAAATGCCATATATCAATGTTTTTATATAGTAAGAGATAGATTGGTTACACTTGGATAATAATGTAAGACCAACTTGTATAGTAGACGTTGTATTTTTACTAAAAATAACAACTTACACACTTCTTTTATGTTAGAAAATTTACTTATATTATAAAACATTAACTAATTTACTTTAAAGTTATCTGTCAGTAATTTTACTTTTTCTTCCTTTTTATATATAAACTAACTTTATAATCAAACTAGTTATAATGACTTTGTCTAACAAAAATTGACAAATATTTAATGAGACAAATAAATAAAATAAAGTATGTGGATTGATGATACCTTTTTCTTGTAACTATATAGAAGGTGGCCACATGTAGATATCTCCTTTTGTCGTCGGAGTTGGTTGCTTAGAAAGTCAACTTCTTCTAGATGTCACCCACGTTTTAGTTAAAGTTAACCTTTTTCCTATCTATGGTTTTATATGTTTGTGGTGTGAGAATTGTGAAAAAAGAACATGATATTGTTATGTATGCGTTACATGTGTGTATGGGTGGTTTCAGCTTTTAGTTAGGCTTAGTATAAAGTGTGAGTCAATTTGTAATTAGGCTAGTCTATTAGTGTCTTCATGTCATATCAGCATGGGACGTTAAACACCACCCTATTAGTTATTGAAGGGCGGTAAAGCCCTCGTTCGCTATTTTATTAACGGGTGTCAAACCCTTAAGAGATAGGGTCCACCCCCTTTTAACCAATAATGTCTATTTTTTATATTTAGTTAAATCACTGCACCTAGCTAGTTATTTGGCATTTGGTTATGGGTAAATGTTTATGTGGCAGGCAGCACATGACCGTAATGTACAATTGTTTAGTTCTTACACTACATATAGCCTTATTAGTTATTAACTATAAAATATTTATTTAATGCTTTAATTTATAATTAAATACTAAAAATAACTTAAAGATGTGACAGAAAAAAATACTAAATTTCATTTATTTTTTATAATTACTACAATGAAAAAAATACAATACTAGACATAAAATATTAACATTAATCATAAAGTATGTAAACAATATGTTCTACTAAATAAAATTTCAGCTTTGGTTATGGTATATAACATGAATGCTGATTTTTATACGTCTTACATAGCGAAGTCGATGTGGTTTCTCATCTCCTTTACTACCTCAGTTTTTATATATATTAAGGGCATGTTTGGCTAAGCTTTTTGAAACAACTTATTGACTTTTTGAAAAGTCATAAGCTCCAAAATGATGTTTGGCAATGAGGGTGTATGTGAGGGGAAAAAACCAATAAGTCACTCCATACTGACTTTTCCAAAAAGTCAATAAGTCAATAAGTTGTTTCAAAAAGCTTAGCCAAACATGTCCTAAATGACAAAGTCGGTGAGGTTGCTCATCTCCTTTGCTACCTCATTTGGTAAAACTAGAATTACGACCCGCCGCAATGCGGCGGGGATTCTTTAGTTATAACTAAGTTGATTTAGGACTCGCACGTTATGTTGAACCTGTGAAACGGGAAAAATAGACGGTGTAAAAACGTTCACCCACACACACACGTTGCGTCCTGTTAACTCGCAAAATTTAGAACGAAACGTAACAACGTTAAACTAAAGACGCACGTTGCGATGTGTTAAGTCACAAAATTTAGAACGAAGCATAAAGCGAAAAAATGAAAACTATAAAAGACCAAAGTTTAAAGTAAAAAAAGTTGTGAGGAGAGATTGCAAAAGATAAAAAGTTTTGGGTTAAAAGTACAAAACAAATAGTTTTAGGTTAAAAGTAATTTATGAAATACTTTTGGGTGAAAAGTAAAAAAAAATCAATTTTTTTTGAAAAACCCCCAAAGCCAAGATTACAACAACCATATGCATAACCATTTTTTCTTTGAAAAACCCCCAGGGGCGTAAAACTGTGCCAAATAGCATCAATGTCACATTACCGCAGCGACCACCAACTCTGAAGTTGCGGCGTGTCTATGTGAAGAAATTAGACCGAAACGCTAAACTTGGAAATTATTAACTAAGTCGATCTAGGACCCGCACGTTATGTCGAACTTGTCAAACGGGGGAATAATAGACGATGTAAAAACGTTGAACCACACAAGCATGTTGCGTCATGTTAAATCGCAAAGTTTAGAACGAAACGTAAAAACGTTACACCACGCACGTTGCGATGTGTTAACCCACAAAATTTAGAACGAAGCATAAAGCGAAAATTTGCGGAAAATGAAAACTATAAAGGACTAAAGTTGAAAGTAAAAAAAGTTGTGAGGATAGATAGTAAAAGATAATAAGTTTTGGGTTAAAAGTAAAGAAAACAAATAGTTTTGGATTAAAAGTAATTTAACAAATACCTATGGGTGAAAAGTAAAAATATTAATTTTTTTTAAAACTCCCAAAGCATTGGGTACAAGACATATATGCACAAAAAGGTTGCTAATTTACACTGTAAAAACGTTACACCACGCATGTTGCTACGTGTTAACCCATATAATTTAGAACGAAGCATAAAGCGAAAAATTTGCGGAAAATGAAAACTATAAAGGACTAAAGTTGAAAGTAAAAAAAGTTGTGAGGATAGATAGTAAAAGATAAAAAGTTTTAGGTTAAAAGTAATTTAGCAAATACCTTTGGGTGAAAAGTAAAAATATCAATTTTTTTTTTTTAAAACTCCCAAAGCATTGGGTACAAGACATATATGCACAAAAAAGTTATTAATTTATAGTGTTTTAATTTAATGTCACTTTTAACTCTTACTCTATTTTACAAGTTTTTTGCTATCCTCCTACTTTGGCAAATATCATTTTTAACCCTTACTTACTTTACAGGTTTTACAAACTAACCCTTCCAGCTTCTAATGTTTCTACTCTACCATTGTATCAAATATAATATACGTTTTTAACCTAATAAGTTTTTTACCAACTTAATTTTTCTTCAATAACTTTTGTTATGTTCACTAATATTTTTTAATATACTAATTTGTTATGGTGTTTAAATGTAACATTTCGTATCTTCATGTTTCTATTTTTAGAAAGTATGTATTCGTACTTAAAGAAACACTGGTTTAATTGACCGGGATCAACTGAACCAGGGGGTTTGAATCTGCATAAAAGGGGTTAAATCTCCTCGTTTAACTCGTGGGTGAATGATCTTCTTTCTCCAACAATCACTGCAAAACAACAGCCGTTAGACTCGCCACGGGGAGAATGGAGGTTCTCTCCGTGACCACCCTCCGGCGTGAGAATAAGTACAGGTTTTGATGAAGACGAAGAAGTGAAGTGAATGTAACTTGAGAATTATACCTGAATTATTCTTCTATTTATAGCCGAAGTTTGGGCGGGAAAACCTGTTGGTGAAAAGTTGACGGAAAGTGCTTCATCCGTAAGCGAATATTTTTTCCCTCCGTTAATCGTTAACGAGTGTATGAGCACACGGATCACGATCTCGATCAAAGGCTGGGGTGTTGCCACGTGGAAAGTGGGCAAGTGCAGATTTCTCTTCAATTCTGTGCCATCATCGTGGCTTTGAGAGAGCCTGGGATGATGCCACGTGGCCATTCGGTTATAACCGACTGGTGGTGCACGATGGGGCTTTCTAGAAGAATACAGTTGTAATCCTGTGTGGCTCTTCTATATGTATATTGTATGGTATCAGAGAAGTTATTTTTATCCAAGTCTGGATCTTGTTCATGCGGGAGCACTAGCTAGGATTTTTATCCTGTCTGCTAGGGAGATAAGCGCAAGGATTTGTTAATCTCCTTTTGGCGCGCAGGTGTTGATCATTATTTTCCTTCTAAGTTCTCTTTGTAGGACCAGTGCGCGGCCGCGCAAGGTCTTAAAGGGGGTCTGGTGACGAAGTTACGGTATGGTCCCAAGTACTTGAAGCAAGGTTTTTGGGACCTTACCCCTTCAAGTCCCCCCAGTCTAGTGTTGCTGTTATGCAAATAAGTGGAGCACTGGACTATGAGAAATGGGTGCTTTTTACTGTAGAGTTTTTGGCGCAAAAATGGGTAATCTTCTTGGGGAAGGTACTCTTGCTCATGATTTTGATTTTTGAAAATCTTAACGTTAGAAAAAATGGAAATCTTCGTGGAGAAGATATTTGTATTTTTCCTTTATTCTGAACTGTTCACTTGAGAAGCTCTTTTTAATTATGAGCTCACTGCTGTTTACGTCATCGTAAAAATGTATTTTATATTTCCTCTTCATCTTCTTACTGAACTGTAGTCTTGGGAATATCTGCGGCCCTGTCAGAGATCATTTAATGTGATATGACGATTGCAGTGGCAGCGCCGTTTCTAAGGGGAGTGATTTGACACTCAATCATCACAAGTCCCCTTTTCAATCCTGACATTAACTTTCCGGCTTATATAATCATTCTTAGTGTGTGGATATTTTTCCCAATTTGGAAAAAATGAGGGCTAGGCGACGATGTCGACGTCGGAGGATTTCCGAAATTCTCAAGGTTCTTGATTCTGCTGACGGTCTGCTTCTCCTTTCCGGCTTATCGTCTGGAACCGTTGTCGGAGACGGAGGTGTTCGTAGAGCTGTTCTCCCGGAGTCTTCAAGGAATCCTACCCTCTCTCATTCTGTAGATGATAATAACGAGGGGGTTACCAGACTGTCGGTATATGCCGTAACTCGAGCATTTCCGGCTGATTGGAGAGGTCGTTGTTCGATTATGTACCGACGGCGTCGCGGTGGTTCCTGTTCAGCCCCTCCGGCCGAGATTCCGACCGGTGAGCATGTGGTTGCTCCTACTGCGAGTGATGGGGATGGTGTAAACCCTTGGATTGTTGATCCTCATCCTATTACCTGCTATGGTGAAGTACTGCACACCCCGTTGGGTGTTTTGGATATGTTCCCTGGTGTGTAGTTTTTTTATTTTGCATCTAATGTTTTGATACACTGCCGTGTTTTGTAAATTTTGTTAATGTGCTTTGTTGCATAAGTAACTTTTTGATGCACTGTTGTGCATATATGTTTTTTTATTGCGCGTGGCGCACCAGTGGCTAAATATAAGTTATATTTCAATTACAATATGTTGCATGTGTATAATTACTTTGTTTAGGTAAAGCGAATGAGGATGGTATTGCGCTCACGTGTGAACGTAGGTCTGGACTGTCCGCAGGATTTGTGTCCGTTAGACCGTTCATGAGACTTACAATGTTTTACCATAGCGTTTTCACGCGTACCAAAAGGAATTACATGCACTTTGTAATAAACAATAAAACATATAAGGATAAGCTTTGTATTGATAAGGCGCGGGGCCGATGGATACAAAGTGAATAATTAGAATAATTACGTTGCTTGCGCAAGTGGCTGGCTTTTTTACGCCGGATGGCTTGATTGGTCACATGTAACACCTGCGCACCTGCTGTGCGTTCCAGGTGCGAGGCACGTCTGTTCCATCAAGCCTTTTTAAGGTATACGCTCCTTTGCCCAGGACTTCATGGATGATGTACGGTCCTTCCCATTTGGGTGCTAGTTTCCCTGGCTTTTCTGCATTAGACGCTTCGTTGTTGCGCAGGACGAAATCTCCTGGGACGAAGGTGCATACGCGGATGCGCGCGTTGTAATATTTTTCTAATTTTGATTTATACCTGGCTTCTGCGATGGCTGCGTTCTCGCGCCTTTCCTCGAGAAGGTCCAGATCAATTCTTCGCTCCCGTTCGTTATCCTGTTTTTCCATGGCGATCATGCGTGGTGATGGAAGACCGATTTCCGCTGGTATTACTACCTCTAAACCATATACAAGGCTGAACGGGGTTTCGCCTGTATTGGTTTTTGGCATGGCGCGATGGGCCCATAGGATGCTAGGAAGTTCGTCTACCCATCCCCTATGCTCAGTCCCTAGCCTTGCCTTGATGCCATCCACTCTTTGTTTATTCACTCTTTCAACATGTCCGTTCGCTTATGGGTGTGCCATAGAGGCGAAGCTGTGCTCGATGTTCATTTCCCTAAACCATTTCTGGAGGTCTTCCGATGCGAAGTTCGTGCCGTTATCGGAAATAATGCGTAATGGCAACCCGAATCGACAGATAATATGTTCCCATATGAACTTGCGGATTACCATTGCTATAGTGGATGCTAACTCCTTAGCCTCCACCCACTTGGTGAAGTAGTCCACTGCTACTACGATAAATTTGACTGCGCCTGGCGCGTTGGGGAATGGTATGACCAGGTCGATACCCCATTGTTGAAAAGGCCAGGTCGAGGTGACCGGAACTAGGGGATTTTTCGGACGGAGAGTCTTTGGTGCATGGCGCTGACATGCTGCGCACTTGCGCAATAGTTCTACTGCGTCCACATGCATTCCTGGCCAATAATAGCCTGCATTCATGATCTTCGCCACTACCATGCCTGGTCCGGCGTGAATCCCACATAATCCTTCGTGAATTTCTCTAACTAAATATTGCGCATCCGTCTTATCGACACAACGTAGAAGTAGACCCATGAATGATTTCCGGTATAAGATACCGTCTACCATTTCATAGTTCAGTGCTTTGTGCTGGATTTTTCTAGCCTCCGCTTTTCCTTCTGGCAGTTTGCCATGCTGCAAGTATGTAATAATCGGGGACATCCTGGATGGATCCCCGATCTCGGTGATGTTTACTTGCCTTAGGGGGACTGATGGGTTGGATAATACCTCAATGCGGACTTCCTTCGCAAGATGTTTGAAACTGGTGGCTGCCAGTTTGCTTAGTCCGTCTGCATGTTTATTTTCACTTCTATTGATATGGACCATCTTGAATGTTTGGAACTGGTTCATAAGCATTCGTGCTTTCTCCAAATATAAAGCCATCGCTTCGCCTTTAGCATCATAGTGACCATTGACTTGCTCCGCCACTAGCTTGGAATCGACGTGTGCTTCGAGGTTTTTTGCCCCCATTTTAAGTGCCAGACGGAGGCTCGCAAGAAATGCTTCGCATTCTGCCTCATTGTTTGTACTTTTGAAGTCTAGGCGTATCGCGTATGTGAGCTCGTGGTTGTCCAGGCTAACCAGTCGAAGGCCTGCGCCTGCACCATCATCGTTGGAGGCACCGTCTGTGTGTAGCGTCCAAACCCTATCGTCGAAGACTGGAGTAGGGTTTTGGATTGCCTCGCATTCTTGTATTTACAAGAACTTCGGTGGCGAAGTCTGCTAATACTTGTCCTTTAATTGCTGGTCGGGGTCTGTATAGGATGTTGTATCCTCCTAGCTCGATGGCCCATTTGGCCAAAAGCCCCGCGACATCGGGTTTAGACAGAATTTGTCCCAGATGATAATTAGTGAGTACTGTAATAACATGACTAGAGAAATACCGGCGCAGTCTTCGTGACGCGTGTACCAGTGCGAGGATGAGTTTTTCTATCATAGAGTAGCGTGTCTCTGGGCCAGTTAGCATCTTACTAATGTAGTATATTGGAGTTTGAATGCCATCTCTTTCTACCATTAATACCGCGCCAACTGTTACTTCCGCTGCGGAGAGATATAGGATTAGCGGCTCTTCCTCCCGTGGCGCTGTTAAAGTTGGTAACTGGATCAGACATTCCTTCATTTGTTTGAAGGCTTTCTCCGCTTCTGGTGTCCATTGAAAATGGCTCTTCTTGGCGCAATTGCGCAACGTGCTATTGAACGGATAAGATTTCGCGGCGTGATTTGCCAAGAATCTGTTTAGTGCCGCTAATCGACCTGCGAGTCGTTGCATTTCTTTAACTGTTGCTGGTGACGGAATTAGTTGGATGGCCTCTACTTTCTTTGGGTTGACCTTGAAACCGTCTCTGGTTACTATGAACCCTAGAAATTTGCCTTCCTCCATTCCGAAGGAGCACTTTATTGGGTTCAGTTTTAGATTGACGCTGCGCAAAGAGTCAAACGTGCGCTGAATGTTCGCGAGCATGGTCTCTTCTTCTTGGCTCATGATGACGAGGTCATCCATGTAAACTTCCACTGTTTTCCCGATGTCTTCCCCGAATACTTTATCCATCAAGCGTTGGTAAGTAGCCCCCGCGTTACGGAGACCAAAAGGCATTTTTATATAGCAGAAGATACCATTATCTATACGGAAGAACATTTTGTCTTCATCTTCCTCTTTCATTTGTACTTGATGGTAGCCTTTATAACAATCTAGAAAACACTTCCAGTGGAAGGATGCTAAAGAGTCGACTTTCTTGTCTATTTCCGGGAGTGCATAAAAGTCTTTCGGGCAGGCTTTGTTGAGGTCTTTGAAGTCGACACACATGCGCCACCCGCCATTGTGTTTTTGTACCTTTACTGGGTTGGCTACCCAGGTTTGGTACTGGACTTCGCGCAGGATCCCAACGTTAAGCAATTCTGTTACTTGCTCGTTCATTACTTCTGCTTTTTCTGTGCTGAGGCTGCACCTTCCTTGCGCGACGAGTTCTGCTGAAGGTCGGACATTTAAACAGTGTTGCGCTATGTCTCGTGGTACTCCAGTCATGTCCGCTGGGGACCAGGCGAAGATGTCCATATTGTTGGAGAGTAATTCCTTCAACTTTATTCGGATTGCCGAGGAGATGGCGTGCCCTAACAAGATAGTTTGTTCTGGATGCTCTTCGTTGAGAACCCATTTTTCTGGTTCGCTTGATGTTGAGGGTTTGGCAACCTTTGCTGGTGGTTCATCTTCCACATACATAACTTCCTTGCTGGAATATAAAATTGCTACCCCGGTCTCGGTCGAAAAACCACACGCGGCTTGCGGTATGGAGGTAATCATGCTGAATTCTCTCTAAGATCGCCTCCCCAGGAGTACATCATGTCGCGACGTTGTTGGCATAACCATGAAATTAACTGTGATAGTACACGAGTGTTCGCCATCTGAGAGAGTCACAGGAAAAGCGATTTGACCCAGCGGAAAGACAGCTTCGTTGAAGAAACCAGTGAGAGGAAAATCAACTGGTTTTAAGCGTGCCTTATCTTCTGGGTCGAGTTGTTTGAAACATTGTTCATAGATTATATCCATTGAACTTCCTGGATCTATGAACATATAATCAGTTCAGTAATGGCCGAAGATACCGGTGATAATTACTGGACGTTCTTCCTGAGGACCTCCGGGGACAACAGGGAAGACTACTTGTTGCTCTCGCCAATGCTGATTATGGCTCCGTTTGTTCAGCCTTCGTGAGGGACCTCCTTGTACCATATTTATCTGCCTTGGTTTGACTCCCTGGTGATTGGTATCTTCTAAATTTTGTGCCGCATCCTTTTGGCTACTGAATTGGCTGTCCCACTGACGGGCTGACTGTGGGTCCAATGTTGCAGTGCCGGTTTTCCCCTTGCTTATTTTTTGAGTATCAGATCTGCTGTATAATAACTTAGATCTGTCGTTTTGTGCAAAAATTTGGTTCATGGCATTCTGGAACCTGGTGAACCAGTACTCTGGAGTTTCCTCTGGGAGTAGATCTGGGCGATTATGAACTCCTGTTTGTACCATGGAGCCTTTTTCCTCCAGATAACTTATGTTGCTTTCTTCATTGCCCATGATTCTATCGATCTGGATATCTTGGGTTATAGTACCCTTGACTTCAGATCGAGGACCTGATGGGTGAATTGACGAGTTCTCTGCCATATGAAATAGAGAATGAAGAGAAAACGAATTGAAACGAGAAGAAATGAAATAAAACTGAGAAATCGGTGGGCGCCAATGAAGAAACACTGGTTTAATTGATAGGGATCAACTGAACCAGGGGGCTTGAATCTGCATAAAAGGGGTTAAATCTCCTCGTACGACTCGTGGGTGAATAATCTTCTTCTCCAACAATCACTGCAAAACAACAGCCGTTAGACTCGCCACGGGGAGAATGGAGGTTCTCTCCGTGACCACCCTCCGGCGTGAGAATAAGTACAGGTTTTGATGAAGAAGAAGAAGAAGTGAAGTGAATGTAACTTGAGAATTATACCTGAATTATCCTTCTATTTATAGCCAAATTTGGGCGGGAAAACCTGTTGGTGAAAAGTTGACAGAAAGTGCTTCTTCCGTAAGCGGTTATTTTTTCCCTCCGTTAATCGTTAACGAGTGTGTGAGCACACGGATCGCGATCTCGATCAACGGCTGGGGTGTTGCCACGTGGAAAGTGGGCAAGTGCAGATTTCTCTTCAATTCCGTGCCATCATCGTGGCTTTGAGAGATCCTGGGATGATGCCACGTGGCCATTCGGTTATAACCGACTGGTGGTGCACGATGGGGCTTTCTAGAAGAATACAACTATAATCATGTGTGGCTCTTCTTTATGTATATTGTATGGTATCAGAGAAGTTATTTTTATCCAAATCTGGATCTTGTTCATGCGGGAGTACTAGCTAGGATTTTTATCCTGTCTGCTAGGGAGATAAGCGCAAGGATTTGTTAATATCCTTTTGGTGCGCATGTGTTGATCATTATTTTCCTTCTAAGTTCTCTTTGTAGGACCAGTTCGCGGCCGCGCAAGGTCTTAAAGGGGGTCTGGTGACGAAGTTACGGTATGGTCCCAAGTACTTGAAGCAAGGTTTTTGGGACCTTACTCCTTCAGTACTTCATTTCAGTCTTGTAATTCAAAACTTCGATCATAATGGAAATCATGTTTTATTTCAATCTTGTTTAATCATGTTTGCACAACATCTAATCAATCACTCAATACATATAATTTATATAAAACCGACACACATTTATGTTTACTCGATATTTGGGATTCAATTAATCATACATCATACTTACACTTACGACATACTTAAACACCACCCCTTAAACCCTAATTTATGATTAACTTATAAGTTGTTGCACAATATAACCTAACTAATAACAAAGAGGGACTAAAAATGTAATTTTGGTAATCTGAGAAGGCTTACGAACTGTAAGCCTAGGACCTTAAGGTCCGTAAGGGTGTCTGGCAGCATGCCCCTTTTTCAGCTCGTGGATTTTGAGTTAATTCACCTCCCAACCACTCTAACACCCACCTAACACTCTTAATGACTAACCCTAACAATGACATTATAAATACGCCTCCTCCACACTCTCCTAACCCTTTATACTCTCTCAAATCACTCCTAAGTTCTCATAAATCATCAAGACTCCCAAGTGTTGGCAGATTGTGCACAAGTCTGAAACATTGAGTTTTGGACCTTGTTCTTCAACTTTGTTATTGTTTTCTTCTTTCATTCTACTTGGATAACCTCCAAGGATGTTACTCAATGTTCACCAAGGTGTAACAATGTGGTAACATCACTTATATGAGGCTCCAAAGTCAGTTTTAAATTATGTTTTGTTAAAACTTTCAAGTGCTTCAACTTTTATTTGTCTTTCTTGGGTGAACTTGCACCAAACCTTCTCCCTAACTAATTTACATGTTGTAAGGCTTGATTTAAGGTATTCCATCTAGAAATTATGAGGTTCAAACACCACCTAGTCAATCCATCCAAGTCGCTAAACAAATTCCAAGTAACAAAGTGAACAAGACTACACCAAGTCTCTAAACACTATACATGTTTGGAATGTACTTGTCTAGTCAAGTCACTTGGTTGTTTAAGTGATTTAGATGATCTAAGTAGTTTCCAAGAATCAAAGTGAGCTAACCCTACCTCGTCTCTAACATTTACCATGTTGGATATGCACTCGTCTGGTTGTTCTCATTTGGCTACTCAGTAACTTAGCTACATTCCATTTACATACTTATGTTTCATGACCATCCGAAATCACCTTCATAGTGGTTTTATGCATTGGTGAACTCTAAGAGGTTTGTGTATTACCCAACCTCCATACATGACAATCTTGACTTGGACTACTAACAAAATTTAAATACATACATACATACATACATACATACATACATACATACATACACGACTCATACGAACCGAACCATGATATCAATCAAACCATGAATGAATATTATTAGTTATGGTGTTACCATCTTAGTTCTTTGATTCCTTAAAGTTTGGATTCTAATGGATGAGTTAGTATCCATGAAAACTGTTGATTCCATGTCACACCCCCAAATTCCACAAGCGGAGTATCATCGAAGGAGGCGTGACATGACCAGGATCAAGCCACCAATCATATTGAACAGTGTATATAAAGTAAATAAAATCCAACCACACAATACAATTGGTGTTCAAACATAATTTATCAATTTCAAGTAAAATAGCGGAAGCATCAAATGTAAAACCAAAACATAAGTTATAAGTTTAGCAAGTTTAACATGGCACACACTGTCCATGTCCCACAACGACTCCTTCCACCCGTGCAAGCTCCATAGATACCTAACGACCTACAAGGCATGTAACAACGAGTCAACAACAAAGTTGAGCGAGTTCACAGTTGGTGTTCGTTTTAAAGTAGTTTCAAATATCATGAGTGTGTTTGCAACTATAGGTTAACCAGCTTTCCTTGTTTTCCAAACCATAATTAGTGGGGGTTACCCCATGTTGTAAACCACTAGACTAGTTATATATATTGGCGTCCTTCCCAATCCGAGGACGGAGGTACGTATTCTACCCAACCGAGAATACGCAGGTTAAATGTAGGCGTCCTTCCCAATCCGAGGACGGAGGTACGTATTCTTCCCAATCCGAGAATACGCAGGTTTAGTGTAGGCGTCCTTCCCAATCCGAGGACGGAGGTACGTATTCTTCCCAATCCGAGAATACGCAGGATTAAATGTAGTCTATTAGTGGTGAATATACAGGTTTCATCTTAGCTTCTAAATCCCATTCCCAACCCACCGGGAATCCCATGCCTTAAGAGTGTGAACTCACCTCGATTTGCTCGGCATATAGTCTACTTGCTAAAATAACTTTTGGTCAATCGCGTCCTATTATAATTATTACATCTAATCAGGTTTGCATACAAGTACTTCATGCAATTGCTCACATATATAATCAAGTAGCACAGAACGCGTCACATATAACCCAATTATACTACCCGGCCCATTGTATTAAACCCAACCGAACCGACCCAACAAGCAGTGAACATAAAATCACCAACACACCATACCCATAGCATGCCAGCCCACTTGGACCCATTACAAATACACATATATTCCAGCACTTATGTTCATATAATCCACCTATTTTGTTTTGGTCAAGTCTAGTGTGGCCCACTTAACTGCCCGGCCCAGTCTTTTCCCCAAACAATAACATTCTATTACATTGGTCCAAACCAAATTACATGAGTTTATTGGTTCAATTTTTATAACAGCCCCAATTAACTAAAGACATATATCATCGGCCCAAGAGTGAATCATGGCCCAACTCGTGCAAGTAGTTCAATAATCACGCAACAGTTTATGATTTATCTTGTGGTTTGATCTATAAAACACACTAATATTTAATCGGCCCACATATTATTTGTTAATTAAGTCACAAATTACAACATGAGTCACATACATCACAATCCAATTCAGCAACAATTACCCACAGAAGTGTTTTAGCCTTATATAACATGTTACGAATTTTTATACAATAGCTACCACTCATATCAACATCCCAACATCAATTAGTTGTGTGCACTCAATCTAATAATAGTTATCATTTAATCAGTTTGTTTCATATATTCGAGCATCCTTCTTTGGCAATTATTATGTTAACCATAACCACTTCCAATCGGGTCGACATAATCACTCTCTAATATTCAGGAATCATTAATAAACATCAATGGCTTCTAGAACATGAATACATAATCCTTTCAGTGAGTTATTTAATCATGAATCTATACTTGTAAGTATTATACTCCTACTAATATTATACACCAAATAATTAATCATCAATCTCATTTAATAATACATATAAACAGTATCATGCAAACATGAATACCAATAGCTAAGGACCACTAACCATAGATTAATATCGTCTGAATCTTGTGACTATCAAGCCCTATTGTCAAGCAACTATCTAACACACACATCATCGAATACAACATAATCAATAACAACAACCAGATATCGCTACAACCATGTTTGCATGACAAAAGAATCAGATTCGGAATGTTGAGAAGTTATACTAACCGAGGAGGAAAAAGAAGTGTTCGAGCACAACAATCTTCGCAGGGGGGGGGGGTTTCCAGTCGCTAATTACCGAATTCAAGAGGATGTGCTAGGGTTTGTTTTATGTATTCATAAAAAAATGCATGAAACCAATTATATATATGAAATCGGAGGATCAAGTGGGCTGCCGAATTCCCACTTTTGTTTTACTTAGGCTTCTAGGTGGGCCGATATACATAGAGGACTAAGGTGTGTGTAAGTGTGGTCCGACCCACTCTCAGCCCAATGTTTATGCGGTGACCCAATTTCATGCGCGGCTCCTAAGTAACATCAAACACATAATCGAATCCAACCACCCGCTTAGTTGAAACCACAAAGATTCACAATTGACGAGTTTATCATAACAAGAAGTTAAATAAGACGTTTAATGTAACAAGAGCGTGTAAATGAGAGAATTACGAGAAGTTAAGATTACAAGATCAAACGTTACTAACCTTGAAAGTTCGGGTTGTCACATCATCCCCAACTTGAAAGAAATTTTGTCCCGAATTTTAGCACGTAGTTACTGGGGAAGCTAGTTAGGTTGTGTGGTTTCCTAGTTTTCCTGGGGTGTCACATCATCCCCCCGTTGGTTTGGAATTTCATCCCGAAATTCCGCAGTAGCTTCAGCCTCAGTAGTGGTTTCGCTTTTCTCGAACAACTGGGGATACTTGTGTTTCATTTGGTCTTCTCATTCCCAGGTGAACTCTGGGCCATGACGGGAGTTCCAACGAACTCGAACAAAAGGTATTCTGGTACGCTTGAGAACCTTAACGTCTCTGTCTGTAATCTCTACAGGTTCCTCGACGAATTGCAACTGATCGTCGATAGTGAGTTCCTTGAGAGGAACTATGAGGGTCTCATCTGACAGACACTTCTTCAGATTTGACACATGGAAAACGTTGTGAACTCCGCTGAGTTCTGCAGGTAGTTTCAGCTTGTAGGCCACCTTGCCAATTTTCTCAATGATTTCGAAAGGTCCGACATATCGCGGGTTAAGTTTGCCTCGTTTACCAAAACGAACTACGCCCTTCCAAGGTGAGACTTTAAGTAGCACTCGATCCCCAACCTAGAACTCGAGTGGTTTCCTGCGCTTATCAGCGTAGCTTTTCTGACGGTCATGGGCTGCCGCCATTCGTTGTCGTATCTAAGCAATCTTCTCTGTTGTGTCCACGACGAGTTCTGGGCCAGTGATTTGGCTGTCGCCAACCTCTGCCCAACAAAGAGGTGATCGGCACTTCCGCCCGTACAATGCCTCAAATGGAGCAGCCTGGATACTGGTGTGGTAACTGTTGTTATACGAAAACTCCACTAACGGGAGGTGTTTTTCCCAGCCGATACCAAAGTCGATTACACATGCCCGAAGCATGTCTTCAAGGGTTTGGATGGTGCGCTCAGACTGCCAATCCGTCTGCAGGTGATAGGCTGTACTCATGTCTAGACGAGAACCAAAAGATTTGTGCATCGTTTGCCATAACTCAGAAGTAAAATGCGAGTCACGATCAGAAATGACGGAGGTTGGCACCCCGTGCCTTGATACTACTTCCTTTAGGTAGATGTCTGCTAGAGTAGAAAACTTATCCGTTTCCTTGATAGCCAGAAAATGTGCAGACTTGGTTAGTCGATCCACGATTACCCAAATGGTATCATTTCCGCGTTGAGATTTAGGCAGGCCAGTAACGAAGTCCATGGAAATTTGCTCCCATTTCCATGTCGGTATCTCTGGTTGTTGAAGTAGGCCTGATGGTTTCTGGTACTCGATTTTGACTCTCGCACAAGTCAAGCATTTACTGACATAAGTTGCTATGTTGGCTTTCATGTGGGGCCACCAGTACGTAGTCTTGAGATCGTGGTACATCTTATCCGAACCAGGATGTACCGAGTAACGGGACTTGTGTGCTTCATCCATCACAAGCTCATGTAGATTACCATAGAGTGTAACCCAGATGCGCCCTGTCACATAATAAGCGTCGTCTTCCTTTTGTTCTAACCGTTTCCACGATCCTCCCAAAGACTCAGCCCTGATGTTCTCTGTTTTCAATGCTTCAACCTGAGCATCTCGTATCTGAGCAGGAAGACTAGAGTGAATGGTAAGCTGTAACGCACGTACATGCTTAGGTTTAGACTCCTTCCGGCTGAGGGCATCGGCCACAACATTGGCTTTGCCCGGATGATACTTGATTGCGCATTCGTAATCATTTAGGAGTTCGACCCATCGACGCTGTCGCATGTTCAACTCCTTCTGTTCGAAGATATGTTGGAGACTCATGTGATCGGTGTATATGGTGCACTTGGTACTGTACAGGTAATGCCTCCATATCTTGAGTGCAAAAACAGCAGCTCCCAGCTCCAGATCATGAGTAGTGTAGTTCCTTTCGTGAACTTTAAGTTGGCGCGATGCATAAGCAATGACTTTATCCCATTGCATCAACACACAACCAAGTCCTTGAATTGACGCGTCGCAATAAACCACGAAATCATCCGTGCCTTCAGGTAACGAGAGAATAGGAGCGCTACAAAGCTTTTCCTTTTATTGCTGAAACGCGGATTCCTGTGCATCACCCCAATGATAGGTGACGCCCTTCTGAGTTAGTGAAGTGAGAGGTTGCGCAATCTTTGAGCAATCCTTGATAAACCTTCTGTAGTAACCCGCCAAACCCAAGAATTGGCGGATTTCAGTTGGTGTACGGGGTGCAGGCCAGTTCCTGATCGAGTCAACCTTGGATAGATCCACATGAATCCCATCCTCGTTTACCACGTGGCCTAGGAAATGGACTTCACAAAGCCAAAAGTCGCATTTCGAGAACTTAGCATAAAGCTGCTCTGTTCGAAGAAGTTCCAGAATAAGTCGTAGATGCTGCTCGTGTTCCTCCTAACTCTTAGAATAGATCAGGATGTCGTCGATGAAAACAAGTGACATATTCGTCAGGTTAGACTAGATTCGAATGTCTCGTCTAAGAATCCATATCGGTCGTATCAAGTTCAAAGAACAGTATCTGTGGTATCATCATATTCATGGCCCAATGCTCATCGATTAATGTTTTAGTAGAGTGTAACTTGTCCAAGCGAGTGTCCGTGGGGGTTGTTGTTAGGATCACAGAATCCCAAAAGTATATCAAGTATGGATGTGGGAACATAAGTAAGAGTAGTCGCAATGGATGAGTAAGCGTTTAAGAATCCAAAACAGGGGTTTACATAAGGTCGAAGGTATAGCGGGTCATATGCAAGTTTGGTATAGTTAGGTTAAAGTATGTCGTTGATCAAATATAACTGTCAAGTAAGCAATCAAGTTAGGGGGAGTTCCTTGGGTCGTACGAATGATTCCAAAATACGTCTGCGTAGTCTTGGGGTTCCAAAGGAAAGATGTGAAAACGTGCTCAAGTGAGTATGATCGTATCAACAATACATCACCACCCTCAAGGTTTCAAGGAGTGGTCACCAATGATCGAAAGTCGAGCCTTCCAAATTCTCTAAGCTAAAGCGTGTTCGTTCCAGTGTCTCGTCATGGAGAAGCGAGAATGTAATGTCACTGTGGTAAGGGAGTGATGGTTTGATCTAAGCCAATGATAGAAATTAAACAAAGCATTAATCGACAATCAGGTGTTGGTACAAAGGCTAGTGAGAAGATTCCGCATATATATGGAAAACTATCATGGAGTTAAAATACGACTCTTGTAGTGTAAGGTGGGTCAGGTAAACGTATAAATTATCGTGTTCGCCCGTGGGTTGAGTGATCCATATTTCCGTCCCCAAATGTTCTGAAGACTATTTCACCCGTAATGGCATTCATTCACTAAGTTGGGGTATACGAGAGTGCTAATCAAGTAGAATAAGAATAGACCATCCAACAGGGTAATAAGGTAGTCTTGTGATTGGTGAAAATCATGGTATGGTTGTTGGTGTTTCATTAAATCGGTTGTCAATCGAAGCGATAGGGAATTAATGAGGTTCATGCGAAGAATCGAGTGAAAACAGGGGTCCAACAATAACCGAAGGATTTGACCCGCTAATCTGTTGTCTAGAAGTAATTTCCAGTAGTGGTCCATAGCGGCATGGCACAAAAGGGAAGTTCGTTGCATCACGGTCGCGCGAGTGTATCACTTGTCCAAAATAGAGTTTGGTGGGTAAGGTTTCGTGTTGCATAACGACAAACGCGTGTAACTGTGACTGCTTCGCTTCTGGCGACGATGACAGGTGAAGGTGATAAAGTTCGTCAAAAGGGATGCGTGGGTTTAGTTCTCCTAAGCCCGAGTTCGTGTAAGCCAGGTCTGGTCTTCGTGAATGTTGACGTACAAACCGACTGTACGGAGGGTCAGATGGCGACGTCATGTCGAGGTAAACGTACGAGTAGATAGAATGCATAAACAGTCGTTGTAGCGGGGTGACAAGAAATCAGGAAAGAATTTGACCACCACTTGTCAAATTTCAAGTAAACAATTGTGTGTCATAAACAACACAGTAGGGCTAATAGACAGCATGCTGTTTTCCTAATTAAGCATAACATAACATCACACCATGCAAAAGTAATCTAGTAAGTAGGTAATATAAACTTAAATCATAGCACCTAGTGTGTTGAGCCTTGCACGTGGAGTGAAGCGTCGTTGTGGATTGTTGAGCACTGTACATGTTATAGTCTGGTTTTGTAAAAAAACGTTTCCCTTTTTAAAACCAAGTTCACTATAACCAATGGCTCTGATACCAATTTGTCACACCCCCAAATTCCACAAGCGGAGTATCACCGCAGGAGGCGTGACATGACCAGGATCAAGCCAACAATCATATTGAATAATGTATATAAAGTAAATAAAATCCAACCACACAATACAATTGGTGTTCAAACATAATTTATCAATTTCAAGTTTAACATGGCGGACACTGTCCATGTCCCACAACGACTCCTTCCACTTGTGCAAGCTCCATAGATACCTAACGACCTGCAAGGCATGTAACAACGAGTCAACAACAAAGTTGAGCGAGTTCACAGTTGGTGTTCGTTTTAAAGTAGTTTCAAATATCATGAGTTTGTTTGCAACTATAGGTTAACCAGCTTTCCTTGTTTTCCAAACCATAATTAGTGGGGGTTACCCCATGTTGTGAACCACTAGACTAGTTATATATATTGGCGTCCTTCCCAATCCGAGGACGGAGGTACGTATTCTACCCAACCAAGAATACGCAGGTTAAATGTAGGCGTCCTTCCCAATCCGAGGACGGAGGTACGTATTCTTCCCAATCCGAGAATACGCTGGTTTAATGTAGGCGTCCTTCCCAATCCGAGGACGGAGGTACGTATTCTTCCCAATCCGAGAATACGCAGGTTTAGTGTAGGCGTCCTTCCCAATCCGAGGACGGAGTTACGTATTCTTCCCAATCCGAGAATACGCAGGATTAAATGTAGTCTATTAGTGGTGAATATACAGGTTTCATCTTAGCTTCTAAATCCCATTCCCAACCCACCGGGAATCCCATGCCTTAAGAGTGTAAACACACCTCGATTTGCTCGGCAGATAGTCTACTTGCTAAAATAACTTTTGGTCAATCGCGTCCTATTATAATTATTACATCTAATCAGGTTTGCATACAAGTACTTCATGCAATTGCTCACATATATAATCAAGTAGCACAGAAGGCATCACATATAACCCAATTATACTACCCGGCCCATTATATTAAACCCAACCGAACCGGCCCAACAAGCAGTGAACATAAAATCACCAACACACCATACCCGTAGCATGCCAGTCCACTTGGACCCGTTACAAATACACATATATTCCAGCACTTATGTTCATATAATCCACCTATTTTGTTTTGGTCAAGTCTAGTGTGGCCCACTTAACTGCCCGGCCCAGTCTTTTCCCCAAACAATAACATTCTATTACATTGGTCCAAACCAAATTACATGAGTTTATTGGTTCAATTTTTATAACAGCCCCAATTAACTAAAGACATATATCATCGGCCCAAGAGTGAATCATGGCCCAACTCGTGCAAGTAGTTCAATAATCACGCAACAGTTTATGATTTATCTTGTGGTTTGATCTATAAAACACACTAATATGTAATCGGCCCACATATTATTTGTTAATTAAGTCACAAATTACAACATCAGTTACATACATCACAATCCAATTCAGCAACAATTACCCACATAAGTGTTTTAGCCTTATATAACATGTTATGAATTTTTATACAATAGCTACCACTCATATCAACATCCCAACATCAATTAGTTTTATGCACTCAATCTAATAATAGTTATCATTTAATCAGTTTGTTTCATATATTCGAGCATCCTTCTTTGGCAATTATTATGTTAACCATAACCACTTCCAATAGGGTCGACATAATCACTCTCTAATATTCAGGAATCGTTAATAAACATCAACGGCTTCTAAAACATGAATACATAATCCTTTCAGTGAGTTATTTAATCATGAATCTATACTTGTAAGTATTATACTCTTACTAATATTATACACCAAATAATTAATCATCAATCTCATTTAATAATACATATAAACATTATCATGCAAACATGAATACCGATAGCTAAGGACCACTAACCATAGATTAATATCGTCTGAATCTTGTGACTATCAAGCCCTATTGTCAAGCAACTATCTAACACACACATCATCGAATACAACATTATCAATAACAACAACCAGATATCGCTACAACCATGTTTGCATGACAAAAGAATCAGATTCAGAATGTTGAGAAGTTATACTAACCGAGGAGGAAAAAGAAGTGTTCGAGCACAACAATCTTCGCAGGGGGGGGGGGGTTCAGTCGCTAATTACCGAATTCAAGGGGATATGCTAGGGTTTGTTTTATGTATTCATAAAAAAAATGCATGAAACCAATTATATATATGAAATCGGAGGATCAAGTGGGCTGCCGAATTCCCACTTTTGTTTTACTAAATGATTGGGCTTCTAGGTGGGCCGAGATACATAAATGACTATGGTGTGTGTGAGTGTGGTCCGACCCACTCTCAGCCCAATGTTTATGCGGTGGCCCAATTTCATGCGCGGATCCTAAGTAACATCAAACACATAATCGAATCCAACCACCCGCTTAGTTGAAACCACAAAGATTCACAATTGACGAGTTTATCATAACAAGAAGTTAAATAAGACGTTTAATGTAACAAGAGCGTGTAAAGGAGAGAATTACGAGAAGTTAAGATTACAAGATCAAACGTTAACCTTGAAAGTTCGGGTTGTCACATTCCAGGATCCGGCGAGTTTGACGGAGCTTCGGTCCCGAAACTACGTGTTCGGTGCGATTATTACGACTAAGAAAGGAGTAGAAGATAGATACGACACCGAGCAGTCAATTTCAATCTGGTCTCTATTGATTATTCAACGTTTACAGCACCACGAGACCAGTTGGACAGCATGTCCCCTCTGGGAACCAAAAGCTTGTCCAAATGGGAACCCCAAGTCCCTATTTATAGACATCAACACTATGTGTCCATCCGATCGGATGGTCATCCGTCCGGATGGACCTTGACATTTACAAAACCTGTCCAACTTTCTCTATTCTATATAATATTCAACACACGCTCTATCTAGCTATTCGCACAGTGGCAGACGTACGGAATATGCACCAACAGATTCCCCCTCGGATATCACTGTCGAATCTTCTTTAAAACTTTGAGAACCTTGAGCCGTATTTAAATATTCTGTAATCTTCTCCTTTTCTGCAACTTCAATCAGGTATCTTGAAATCTGACTATCCAAATTCCCCCTTGATTGATGATTCGGGTTTGCTTTTGCCAAAGTAAAGCACGAATTCTCCCTGAAATGAATCTTCAGGTCTTTTGCACTGTTTACGACTCTCCTCTAATTTGCTAAACTGCAACCTTCACGAACAATCACCAACTTGAAACTAATCAATGCCGCATCCTCTGTTACAACTTTAACCGCATCCAAGCTCAGTTTTTGATATATCATGTCAGCACCACGATCTCGCATTCCGCTTGCTCGATCTAAGAATGTACAAAAACTCAACTGGCAAATGATAGAAACTTCAAATACCCCACTGGTTAACTTCAAATCCGTGATTCCCCCTGAAGATTTGATATCCCGTTTACCGTGATCCACGTTAACGTACCATAAGAATGACAGATCCGTGTAAACGATATTCTCCACAATCAGCAAATCTTCATTGGAAAAAAATCATCTTGTAATGTAATCCGATCTCTGAAGCATTCGTCCACAACCAGATTCATCTCCTCAGATAATCTAGATCTCAGAGGCTATCATCCACGATCACTCTCAGATCTCCGATGCTCTCGTCCATGATCAGATATCAACACCTCGGATCATCATGATCTCAGAAGCTTACACCTATGATCAGATTCACATTCTCCCTGACAATCTGAAGTCGAAACTACCTGAATACTGTTGCAGTGTCACGAATTTCAAAAATGCCGGAATTTCAACATACGACAGTGAAATTTTTATTCCCCCTCATTTTTGCAAATTCTGACGTCTCTATTACTGAATTTCCCCTCAAATTGAATTCAGTTTTCAATTCACTTCTCCGAAAAACCTGACCAAACTAGAATATCACAATATTCGCCACAATTGTCAGTTTTTCGTCTTTGCAGATTTTATGTGTTGGCCCATAAATAGTCAGATACCCTGAAAGAACAACTTTCTGCACTGGTATCCTGACTACCCCACTAATTTCCACAATCTGTGATCGTATCATCAAATATGTTCACTGAAACCCCCGACGGTGTCTCCAAACAACCCAGCTTGGTCGTTAAAAACCCGAAAAAATTGTTAATCACCAAATTTTTTCTGGAGACTCTCCTCGTCGTTGCGATCAAAAAATGCCTTTTCCTTTTTTTAGGCATTTGATCATCTGGTCGAATGGCAAGTGTCGGATGGTCATCCGATTGAAGGATAAAAATGGACAAACAAGTGTTTGTGGATCGGATGGTCATCCGATCGGATTGTCACTCGATTGAAAACAACTTTATCTTTCAAACACCCCATAGTGATATGGATCGGATGGTCGTCCGATCGGAGGGTCCTCCGATCGGATATGTTCTAACATATCAAGAACACTCCAAATCACGTTTTTTTTATCCAGAATCTTTATTTGTGTGAATTTCATGATGAAACTTCACAGGATTGTGCGCAAATCAATTTCGAACAGATTGATGTCTTCAATTCCGAAATCCATCCGTGAATTGGCCTTTATTTTGATGATTTTCTCTGTTTTAACGTCAAAACTCCCGTTTAACCCAAAATTGATGAGCTTTGGGTGATTTAACCGACTGTTAGATCGATTAAATCGGTACCGTAGCTCTGATACACTGCTGATTCCAGGATCCGGCGAGTTTGACGGAGCTTCGGTCCCGAAACGACGTATTCGGTGCGCTTATTACGACTAAGAAAGGAGTAGAAAATAGATACGACACCGAGCAGTCAATTTCAATCTGGTCTATATTGATTATTTAACGTTTACAGCACCACGAGACCAGTTGGATAGCATGTCCCCTCTGGGAACCAAAAGCTTGTCCAAATGGGAACCCCAAGTCCCTATTTATAGACATCAACACTATGTGTCCATCCGATCGGATTGCCATCCGACCGGATGGTCATCCGTCCGGATGGACCTTGACATTTACAAAACCTGTCCAACTTTCTCTATTCTATACAATATTCAACGCACGCTCTATCTAGCTATTCGCACAGTGGCAGACGTACGAAATATGCACCAACAAAAACACACTAATACATAGTGTCCAAATGAATGTCTAAGACAAGATGTATTTTCTCATATATGTATTTTCTATCATTTTAATACCAAACCCAATCCATCAATCAAAATCCATAAACTCATGCACTTTCGGTTCTCTTGTTGTAGGGTAACTTCGGTGTTCCAATCTCAAGACTCATCACTCACGTATGTGGAACTTCTACGCAAACCGTGAGTTTACATGATCCCATTTTATATTTTGTACACTTTTGGTTGCAATATGTACATCCTTATCAAAATCACAATATCAATCACATTATTCAAATCAATCAATCCATTATTACATGCTTAATCGATATGCTTGGGATACATACATGCTAGAAGCCTTTCTTTCAATCACGGCGTTGTTCGCTTTGGTGATGAGATACGTAACTTTGTGGACACAATTGGTTTGACATATAATTGTTGCATGCTAGCTATGTTATGTTTTATGCCTTAGTATACTTTTATACCATGTAGGATTGACAACAACTTTTATATCTATGCCAGTAGCTAAAACTTGTATGCTCACCAATGTTTTATGTGTTGACCATTACTTTAATATATATTGCAAGAGATTGATGCCATGACATTTCAAGAATCTAGTAGGATGGATTTTAGAAACACGTTTTAAGTTTATGTACTTTCATTTTGTCGTAATTAAATTTCCATATTGTATTTCTATTCCAAACAATGTACCACTTAGTTCATCAATGAAAAATGGAATTTTATTTAGATATTGTCATATTTAGCAAGTTGTGATGTCTCGAACAATCTATTTCGTCATGCCCCAATGTTTTCGTCATCGGTTGGGATGTGACATTAAAAACTCTGTAAAATGTCATTTTGACACCCGTTGAGTTTCTAAAGTTTCGAGTTTACCCCTTTCGTTCCTTTACTTAAAAAATATTTTCATGTTCGTATTTTTATGTATGTGTAAGTATAAATTCGAGTTGATCTACGTTTCGATGCAAACTTTTTTTTTTTTTGGAAACGATTCTGGTTAAATATAATACGTTTTTGTGCTTATTTTATGTACGTTTTCGGTTGTTCTACATTTCAACGTAAATTTTTCTTTGAACCGAGTAAGAACAAATATAATACGTTTTCATTCAACGGTATAAATTTAAGTTTTCGACCCTGTCACAATGCACGAGGGGTAAAATTAATATTTTATTATTATTACACATCCTGACTTGGTCCTTTTACTTTACACAACATTCGTATTTACCCAATGCGTTTTCTTTTGTCATTTGTGGTTTTTTTCTTTTTTTAAAAGCTGTAATTAATCACTTTTGATTACACACAGTTTTTTTTTACTTTATACACGTTTTATACTTTTTTTGTATGTTTTCTATGTACGAGTCGGGTCACATATAATACGTTATGATTATATGGTATAAATTCGATTTATTTTATGTTTTGATCCTATCGCAATGCTTATATAGGTTATATTGAGTTAGATCGAATACGTTGAAACGTGTATTTTCATATGATTAACGCATGAAATAACACTCGACTAATCCATTCAAAGTTTACAATGAGCCCGCAGCTTACAATTAATTTTTAATTGGGTCTGTACAAGATTAAGATTACACATTGCGATGTGTTATCTAAATTAATAAAGAAATTAAATATAAAAATAATTATTGATAAACCGAACAAAATTAAAATTTACAAATCCACATTTGTGTTCAATTAATATTAGTTGAAATTAATGATTTTCTAATTTTATTTGGGATGTTAAAATTTGTAAGACTCGGTTTCGTCAGTTAAAAAAAGTTTATTTATAATGGTTTTATTACATAAGATGTAATTAAAAAATAAAGTCATAATTTACACCAATTAAAACCCATTAAAATGAATACTGACACTAGTTCCGGTACATATGTTATTCGGTCGGTACCGGCTTCGTTAGTCACCATACTACTATTTCAAAAACAACTACGATTTCAACAAAAATTACCTATATATTACTAAGACAACTAAATGAACAGTAGCACACATAGAGATAAACAAATGGTACCGGGTACTGTTATCAAATTTACCAAACCGGATACATTTTCGGTACCGATTTGGTACCGACTTTTGACATTTTTCGGTACTGATTCGGTACCGACTTTTGACATTTTCGGTACCGGTTTTTACCCTGAAATACTGGTATCGTACCGTTGCCGTACCATGTATATTCGGTACCGGTACCCACTTTTGGGGGTTTTCGGTACCGAGCTCATCCCTAACATCACCTTTGAGCTCATGCCACGTAGCAACGCAAGTAATTGCATCGTTTAGATTGATTTTCATACACGTGTTAAGTAAATTGTATTTTGTTTGAATGAGGTTTTATATACACAACTTCTTTTGTTTTCTTTTTGTCTTTTTCTGTAATGAATGAATTGTAACATGTAAATTTAACTTAGATATTTAAATTATTGATGAACAAATGGTATCAAATCCTATAATCAAACCGGTATCGCATCGGTACCAAATTTACTATACCAAATCATTTTCGGTACCAATTTGGTACCCACCTTTTAGCCTTTTCAGAATCGTTACTTTCAGTTCGACACCGGTCTAGCACCATACCATATTTACTTATTTTTACCTTCAAATACCATACCGTATAGTACCGAGCATTTTCAGTGCCGGTACCTAATTTCAATTATTTTCGGGATCGGTTCGGTGCCATTACCGGTACCGAGCTCATCCATATTTTAACGTGTTAGTAACGTCATAACTGAACTGAAAACAACCGAATTTCCAACGTGTAGAACGTGTGAGTCCTACTATTATATATTAGATTTTTTAAAATCATTTTAGGACGGAGTAACTATCGTTACTACATCATGTTTATCTATGTTTTGATATTTGGTATCCACTTACCGTTGTCGGCACGCGTTTTGCAGACGTAGGATCCCGCCGCAACGCGGGGTAGGAAAATCAACTAGTTATATCTAAATGTCAATAAAAAAATAAATGCAGCTGCGTATTTAGTGGGTGAAATACATGCATTGCGACGGGGATATTAAAATTTGTAAGGTTTGGTTTTGACGACTACAAAAAAAGTTTATTTATAATGGTTTTATTACATGAAACTTGTATGATGTAACCCAAAAAATAAAGTCATATTTGCATCAATCCAAACCCATAAAAGTTAATACCAATATCAGTTATGATAACACCAATACCGGTATTGATGAATTTCGATTGGTGGCGACTCGGTTCTTCACCGTATCACTATTTTGAATATAATTTTGTTTTCAATAAAATTTATATAGGAATGTTAAGAAATAAAATTTAAACGTAGTTGTGCATTTGATTTTTATAAAAAAGAACAAACGAACGAAATACAAAAGAAATTTTTATCTATTTAGCTAAAGGCTCATATTATTTATAGTATAAGAGGTGGAATTTTGAATTAGGGGGGTAGGGGTGGTTTGTTAGTGATAGATTCCAGTGATGGAAGCAACCAATCAAATGATGCCATGTGGCACCCAATATTCTAGTGATAGTGATAGAAATGTAGGAGGGGTGGTATCACTAGTGATAGGGATTCCAATGTACAAATATTAATGCACAATGTACAAGATACATGTTCCTTTTTTTTATCTACAACGCGTTACCCACTCAACGCGTTATACTATCACGAGTGATAGAAACTAGTGGCGGCGGTGTTGAGTGATAGTTCCACGAGTGATAGAAACTATCACGCTACCACCCCGGGTGGCCTTAGTGAGGTTTTGAGTTTAAGTATCACAAAAGTAAAATGTGCCATTCAAAAACAATAAGAATCAAAATTAAAAAAAAAAACAAAAGTTCAATTTCCCCATTTATTGTTATTGTTATTGTTATCTATATGAAAGACCAAATTAGTCCCTCCATTTTGCATTTTAGTTTTAATCTTTTATTTGTTTATTTATTGTATATTTGGCATATGTGCATGTGTTGCTTTAAACTTTAAAGTTTAAAGTTTACAATCGATCCCTCTTTTTGCATTTTAGTTTAACCCTTTATTTGTTTCTTTGTATGTTTGGTCCTCTGCCTGCCTGTGTTGCTTTAAACTTTGAAGTTAACAATCATTATTTGCTTATGATGATCGTTCAATTGTAAAAAAAAAAAAAAAAAAAAGAACATTATACTTTTAATGTTAATTAAAAGATGAGACATTCACATGCGACACCTTTTTTAATTGTAGTTTGCATTCCAAAAATAATCATTTCCATATAATTACGGTTACTATAATATGTATTTTCAATATCATGAATGCAAAGGCAAAGCCTTTAAACACATTGGGAGAATGAGGTTTTGGGTTCAAGTCTCACAGACGACGGGAATAAAAGAAATTTGTCGTTCAAAAAAATGAATGCGCGTGGAGCGTCACATAGAAGGCAAGCGATAACCCATCCGTTTGATATTTACAAGGATCATGAACGTCGGCCTTATAAACTCAAATTAGTTTACGTTTTACTTAGAATTCTCCATTTGAATTTTGCTAAGTATCCAGATCACGCGAGCAAATATACTAGTTTAAACTTAAGATTTTTTTTTTTTTTTTTTTTGGGTATATTCAGTTAACGTTCTTCTTAATACGTGTCTTTTAGGTACAAGTTGCCGTTAGTGTCTTGGTGATATTAATTTGAGAGCGACATACAATAAGAAATTTATTATAAAAAGGCCTAAGTGGGCCAAAAAAATATAAGTTTTTGATGGGCCCACTTTTAGGTAAATTATTAACACACTTAAGGCGTGTGTCCACGTGTTGGGCCTGATGCTTATAGAGCCAGCAACAGAGGGTCCACATGAAAAGATTATTCTTTGAATTTCTAAAATATATATATGATAAATGATTATGTGGATACATAAAAAGAACCGACCTTAAGATAAGTCGGGTCAAATACATAAAAAAAAACTTCAAACCTCTTGAATCGCTTTTACATAAAAGAAATTAAGAAAAAAACTTACTAAAAAACAAATTATAATATTAAAAAACTAAAATCATTAAAACTTACGTTATATACTATAAACGAGTTGAGCCGAATTCAAGTTTTATAAACTCAAGCTTATAGCTTGTTTAAACTGAAAGAGCTGATATCGGCTCGTTTTGAACTATATGTCTAAAGCTTGAGTTTCACTGGTTAAATAATTTTACAAGCCCGGTTTGACTTGTTTAGTAGTATTTATTAATTTTGTTATATTTGTGTTTTATCAATAGCTCTTTTTTTGTATATAGAACGTATATATTGATCTTTTTGGTTTGTTATAGTTATATACACAAAATACAATATTACAATATATTGTATAATCATCCATTTGATATAGGGCCGTTCCAATATTTTTACAGGTCCTAAGCAAACTACAAAGATGGGGCTCTTCGTATAAAGAAAACATCGGTTCTGCTTTCTTCCTTTTGAGTCACAATAACAAGCACAATATCAAAATTCAAAGATTCAAAGTATCAATTAGGAATTTAGAGAAAACAATGATTAAGTGAATCGCAATATATAGAGATTACTATAAAAATAGATGTTCACCAACCTGGATTATCCTTGCGACACCATTATTTTCCCCTAATTTCACGTCTAATTTTTGCACAATCGGCGACACTATTTAGCAAAATGGGCATGTGCGACGTTACAGTTAGTGAGAATAACGATGACAACCTAAATTAAAATACGAATTGCATATTGCTTGAAGTTGAAATTAGGCTCTTTTATTTGAAAATTAGTTATTTATTTGAGCCTACTACATAATACACATGCTATATAAAGATTTCTAAAATATTTAGAGGCACTATTTTTTGAAGGTCTTAGGCCGTTGCCTAGATTTAGAAGCCTCTAGGTACGGCCTGATTTGATAAATGATACTATTTTTATATACTTGTTAGTTGTTAGGCTCACAAGCCTAGCTAAACCTAGTAATAAAGTTCATGATCACTCTGCCTTTGGTGAACCCTTCATACTTGTTCAGTTGATTCATGTTTGCCAACTCAATCCGTCTCACTTATAATTAGTTTCCAAGAGATTGTTTATTAGGCTAAACGGAGTGCATCCCAGAAGGAAGAGAGGGCAGAAAAAGAGGGCGAAGGCCTCAACACGTGCCACTTGGACTCAAACTCTGGGAGGCAAAGAAAGTGGTTACCGTGCAGGGAGTTGTGTGTGATAGGGCAAGGAAGACCGACCCCACTTCGCGGTGGTTGCATCTGGATCTTCCCCGGAGCCCCCCCATGATGCCATTCGTGAAGGTCGGTCGAGAATCAAGTTTTACAAACCAAATACCGATAAACCAGGCCATATCCAAAGAAGCCGGAATCATTCGGTCAAATACGCAACTAAAAAATCTTGAAAATTTGGGCTGGAGATTTATATTAAACAGAAAACAGCCCAGCTACAATAGTAACAATGCAGCAAAACACTTGCATACAATCCATAACTAAGAAAAATAAAAACCTACACGTTCCACCACTAAACAGACTCCCTTATCAAAAGCAAAGCACAATCTTTCTACCCAAATAAAAACTGCTTCTACCTTCTGCTAAAGGGTAACCCCGTCATTTCACTTGATAGTAATGTAGCGATTCGTACCATGTTTCGCCCAGTAGTTTTTTAGGTCAACAGGTGCAGACAGATCATGACCTTGCGACGCGAGTCGACTGATCAATCTGGTGAAAACCGTCCCACTCATTTTCCGCCCACCCATTCGAGAATGTCGTTTGTTGGGCATCTGGGGTAGCGGATAAACCGATAAAGTGGTGGTACAACATGACGACTGCCACCCGCCGCTACCCCATTTGTAGCACTGCCGTGCCACACCGGTGCACGAGCAGATCGGAATCGGCATTGTCGACTCGTCGAAACTGATCTGATCCATTAATCCAAACTCTTGAGCATCCCACTCGGCTTTCGAACCGTCTGTCGTTACATTCCGGTTCAAATCCTCACCGACTTTCTTCAGTTTTTTAGACCGTGACGAACTGCCGCCACCACCACCACCACCACCACCGCTGCCGCCACGAGGTTTGATCTCCTTGGTTATCTTTGACTTGTGAACAGGCTCACCTGGAACAGCGGTTATCGGGAGTGCTTCGGTTACATGCGGGTCCATCATATAAGATGGTTGCGTATGATGGTGGTGGTTGTGATGACCCCGCTTTCGTTGGAGGTGGGAGTTCATGGTGGTTTCTTGGAACCGTAAGGCGGCGATTGCATTGTCTCTTTCTCTAATCGCGTCGTTTCTGTCGGCAATTGCGGTATCCCGCTGCTGGATTGCCATGTCGCGTTCTTCTAACGCCGCTTTCTTCTCCAATAAAGCTCGGTCCCGTTCTTCAATGGCGGTGTCTCTTTCGGAAACGATGTGCATGATTTTCCTATTCATCATCATGGCGTTTTGATCCTTCATTTGGTATTGAGGCATCACATTCCACTACAATTAACACAAAGAATTAAAAACAAATTATACTAAAACTTACAAGAGCTAGTAGTCATTTAAGATATTAATTTCTTACCTGAGGGTGAACACCTTTGTAGTAATCTATTCTATGTCGCCCGTTTTCACGGTGCCCGGCATCATCCATCCTGATTCCGCTTAAAAAGAGTGAAATTAAATTCTGCTTTTAAGTACTTATGATCATCCTCTCCTGCATCACGAGCCGAAGTCGCCAGCAGTCAGATTCAAAACCAATCAATCACAAGTTGTACAGATAAATTCATTAGGTGATTTGATCTCATTAATGGGATAACCCTACCATAGGAACAAAATAATATTATTAATGTTATAAAAAAACCAATAATATACAAGATTATTCTGCTTTCGAGAGGTTGTCTCCTGGTGTTGCTCAATTCAAACCTAAATCGATAATTAAATGAAGCATACCATCCATTTTCTACTGATTTCTTCTATATAGAAGTAAACACTTATGGTAATACTAATAATATAGTTGCTAGTTTTCCCTAATAATACGATTACAAATTACCACATAGAGAATACGGTAACATAATAACGATGTAGATACATATACGAATCCCTGAGTTACTTCTAGTAATAGTGCATCATATATGGAAATACTAAAATTGCTATGTTATCTAAACAAACTTGAACCACAAGCCTAACGCCCTATCGAACCATTATAATGAAGATCCACACTGAATTAATGTAACCACTAGCAATGTCGGTCAAGTAGGTCCACCGACCCTCCAGTTGCTAAAACTTAAAAGAAAATCCTAAAATGAACCGCTTTTAGAAGGAAAACATGATATTTTACCATATGAACAAACTCTATGCCAATCCTCCGACCATAGTTGTTAATGGCGAATAGCAACAAATAGCGATAAGGTACCTATATGCTACATAGCGAATAGCGATAAATAGCGGGCGCTACACTAGAAAAGAATGTAGAAAAATTATATGTATATTATATCAAAATACCCGAGTATATACACTATTTTACATGTATATTTAACAAAAACCTAAAATCTGGCTATTTTATAGCTATATTTAATCGCTAGTTATATTTAAAGGAAAAAAAAAACTGAAATCCCGCTATTTATGGCTACATACCTTGTAGCGACCTTCAACCTATACGCTACGCTATTTGCTATAGCGACCATTACGACCGCTATTGACAACTATGCCTCCAACTGAAAGGTTACAATTCCATCATCAAGTCCATAAAAACCCTATCGACTCCTTTTATATACTCATTAACTGATTGTCTATCTACGATCTAACAGAAGGTAACACAACAAGAACTCACTGTAGCAACAGATAAATAAAGTATGACTAAACACCTATCAACGGGAACTTTCTTGCTAAACTATTGGTACCTCAAATCGTAGAGGCAGCGAGAAGGTAAAACTCCTTATAAACCCTAAGGCCTAACCGAACCAATACTTTCTTTTTTCGTAAAAACAAGCCATTTAACGATCAGTACAAGACAATGAGAGCGCCTATATAAACCATATCCTTTATCGAAGAACCAATCAAGCCGAATCTCGACTCCAAAAACTCACCATCTCAAAACCTTTCGACTCGAAAAGGTAAGACCAAAACTAAAAGCCACAACACAACAAAAATCTAGAGTCAGGTTAATAATCTATCAAGCTACACATGTTATCCAAAAACCTAAATAAAACAACAATTTCCAAAATTCAGAAACCCTAAATCCTGAAACAACAGAATGGCAGACCCTAAGTTCAATAAATCAGATAAAAACCGTGAAAGACATACAGATCAAACAATAGATCAATGGCTTGTTGGATTTATTTAGCGAAAGGAGAGTGTTTCGGATGGGAATTTAGGTGAGGTTTTTGTTAGAGATCCGAATAGTGGGTAAGTTAGTGAAGAAGTGAAAATGGAGATTTGAAGAGATGAGACTTACAGATAAGATGAAGAGTGCCACCGTGCGTGCTATATCGCCGCCAGTGAAAAGCCCTACTTTTATTTTATTTTTTTTGTTTTTGAATCAACACCAGTTGTTGTGTATGTGAATGTGAGAGAGAGAGAGAGACCCAAACCTTTCTGAGATTTTGGTACAGTTTGTTTAGATTTTCTTTCACAAATATGACATTCCAATTAAGAAAAATCATAAATCGAAACTGTTTATAAGTATCTTTTTTAGTGAATTGTTCCATGAAAATTTCATTTATGATTTTTATTTAGTGAGCATATACAAAAGGTTTTTTTGAGTGAATATGAAAACATGTTTTGTTTGTTTGTTTGGCTATGTTCGTGTTCCTTTAGTTCGTTAACAGGTTTAGGGGCTGTTTTGCAACATTTGAATGGTTAAGTGCTGAAGCAATAAGAGGTCTGAACCATTAAGTGTTGAACCAGTAAGGGGTCTGAACCATTAAGAGCATGTGTAATGCTTAACCGTTCAGAGGCAAATGTCTGACAAATTCAGATTAGAAGTCTTAACCATTCAGACTCTGTATAAATCTTAACCATTTAGAGGCAAACTTCTGAACCATTCAGACATCTGCTCGTGAAACAAACAGTTTGAACCGTTAACTGTTGAACCAGTAAGAGATCTGAACCATTAAGAGGTCTGAACCATTAAAAGCATTATTAAGATGTAAACAAATAGTCCCTTAGTCACTTCTATAAAACTATGACTGTATTACACATACTCTTAAAAGACAAAGTCGGTGGGAACCCCACCGGTTTTGCCCCCCCCCCCCCCCCCCTCTCCCCTCATACTTTCATCATGTTGCAATTTTAGCCCATTAACTTTGGTACCTTCAAAGTTTCATAAAATGGCAAATTTAGTCCCTAAACTACTACTCCATTTTACAAATAGTTTGCTTTTGACACCCCAACTTTGTGGTAGTTTTCTTTTCAGCCCGAACTTTGTTATAGTTTCCTTCTTACCCCAAAACTTTATCAAATTTTATCTTTACCCTTTCTTAGCTCTTAAGTTTAGGAAATGCAAATTTTAACCACTTAACTTTTATGAACTTTGTAAATGCCACTTTGATCCCCTCGAGAGTTTTTGGCTTGACGATATAAATTCGAATTAGTCAGGTCGCGTATAATACGTTATGATTGTACGATATAAATTCAATTTACGTTACGTTTTGATCCAATCGCCATACAACTATAGGATACATTGAGTTTAATTGGATGCGTCAAAACATGCGTTTTCATATGTTTAACACATCACATAACGATTGGACTAATCCGTTCGATATTTGCGAAGTACCTGCGTATTACTAGTTACACCTAAAATGGTATATTGATTCTCAAATTTTGTATTCAAATTTTTAATAAACTTGACAAGCTTAGGTTAATGATAACTAGTGTGATTCTCCCTGCGCGATGCGGCAGGTATTCGATCTGTATCAGTTCGCTAGGCGGTGGGAACTCGATCGGTATTGGTTGGGTTCCTTTAGTATCGATTCAATTCATTGGGTTTTCGGTCGGTATCTATTCAGTGTGTTACGGTACCGACAAACGGTATAGCAACTGAAAGAGATATATATCAACACGTGTTTTATATCCATAAAAAACTATTAAAAATGAATATCGGTACATGTACCAATGTTACATCGTTATACCGTTTGTGTCTCCACAGCACATGGAGTTTCTTCGTCACGACCACTGTTTACTTAAATCACCGCTGTCGACTCACTGGTAACTTTACCCCTATAAACTTAACGCTTTAGGTTATATTAGATATATATTTGGTTCCAAAATCTAATTATTTTTGTAGAGTTTAAAAATAAAAATTTAAGTATATAATAAAAATCATAGAAATCAATTATGTAATAAAATAATAAAATAATTAAAAGAGTACTGTTCATGAACCCTTTGTATTAATATGTATAACTAGATTTTGCCCCGCCCGCGTTGCGGGGCACTAAGCCGAATATTTCTCTCTCATAACATGTATGTCTGTGTTTCGATTATTTGTACATACTACTCATAACACGATCTAAAAAAAAAATACATTGAGTCAACCAATTAAATTAAAACACTATCATACTTTTGCTTAGGGGTGAGCATGGTGCGGTTGGGTTCGGTTATTATCTATAACCGAAACCATAACCGCACACTGCGGTTATCAAAAAATCATAACCGTTCGGTTTCGGTTAATGCGGTTTCGGTTAATCGGTTATTGCGGTTAATGCGGTTTCGGTTCGGTTATAGGTCGGTTATTTTCATTGTTTCTAATGTTGGACTTTAAATGTGTGGGTCGAGCAAAATTAATGCGCAAACAATAATATACATGGTTAATCAATTATATTTCACTACCATATGCATACTAATTCCAAAACAAAAGTAACACGTGTTATGTGGAAACATACATACGAACACAAAGTGGTTTTTAAATTCGACAGTTTTTAATCAAAACATAAAAAGTTGTAGTGCAATCTTCATCATCTTCATCAAAGTTGGGTCATGGTTAAAAGTTAAAACATTCAAATACTTTACCAAAGATATATATAGATTAGGCCATGGTTAAGCATTTAAATACAAACTTAAAGACTTATGGTGCTACGGATTTGGCTATGTTTAAAATATTCGGTTCGGTTCGGTTATTTGCGGTTATGAAAATAAGAATAACCATAACCGAACCGCAAAAATCGGTTTTTAAAAATATAAATAACCAACCCTTCGGTTATTTCGGTTATCGGTTATTTCGGTTATTTCGGTTACGGTTCGGTTAATTCGGTTGTATGCTCACCCCTACTTTTGCTTAAGGAAAACAAAAACGATAGAAAAACAATAATTTTAAAATGGGGGAAAAATAAAAATTACACCGAGTCAAACAATTAAAACAAAGCACTACTATAGTTTTGTAAAAAAAAAAAAAAACTAAAGCGATGGCATGACTGTAGGGGTCAAAATCGTAATTTGACTGGGAAAGCAAAGGAAAACGATGGCAAAAATGTAAATTTAGATTGATGGCAAAATTGTAATTTGGCTAGGTGGGGAAAAAACAAAACTAATGGCAAAACTGTAAATTTAAACGGATCAAAATCGTAATCTTGAATCGAGGGCAAAATGGTAACTTTTAGTTGGGGGCAAAAGCATAATTTTATTTTGAACTGGGTAAAAAAGTAATTTTGAACTCATGGCAAAATCGTAATTTTAAAGCTAGGATAAATCGTAAATTGGTTAGGCCAATAGGGGAGTGTTAGGCAGCTTCCTGACACTATTCCCTAATCTTGTGTCTGTAGTTATACACTGAGGGCAAAATTGTAATTTTACTGGGAAAGCAAACATAAATGATGACAAAAATGTAAATTTAAATTGAGGGCAAAATGGTAATTTAGCTGGGAGGAACAAAACAAAACTAATGGCAAAACTGTAAATTTAAACGGGGCAAAATCGTAATTTTGAACCGAGTACAAAATTGTAATTTTTAGCTGGGGCAAAAGCATAATTTTATTTTGAACCGGAGATAAAAACATAATTTTAAACTGATGACAAAATCGTAATTTTAAAGCGGGGACAAAATCGTAATTTGATTTGGCCTAAATTAGGTGAACTACTGTTCATCAAATTTCATAAGTGTTATAGAGTTAATGAAATCAATTAAGTAATAAAATAATAAAATAATCAAAAGTATATATAATATTATAATAATGTTTGGTACTGTTCATCGAAAGTATGTTTTAATATGTATAATAATAACTAGTTATATTCTCCCGCCCTTCGCGGCGGAAATCAGTTGGTATTAGTCTGGTTCGTTATAGTATCGACACTTGTTATTGTAATCCAAAGAGAAAATCTTTAATCGATCGAAAACAATAAAAACAAATATCGATACCGATATTGATGTTCATTTTATATTGGTTTGATTCGTTTGCGTTCTTGCTTATTTTTTTTTTCAACAATGCAATATAGATTCTTATTGAAAACGAACACAATGCTGCTATCATACCAAACCGATTAAACAACATTTGTATCGATACCAGTATTTATTTTTATTGTTTTTGCTTTGGAGAACCTGACACCATATCACTACCATACCGTACGAAACTGAACTGAACAACATCAACACTGGTATGTATTCATTGTTATGGTGTCATGTTTGATAACGGATATTGTACCGCTATCGCACTGAACCGGATGTACAACAATGGTTTTGGTACCTATATTTATTTTATTGTTTTCTCTTTCGATAAGCTGACGTTGTATCGCTACCACACGGAACATCGGTACCGGTACCTAGATTCATTTTTATGGTTTTAGGTTTCGAAAACTTTCATTTATACAACTATATCTGTGACGATAAATGAATATCGGTACCATTAGCGTGACAATCTGAACCATCGTTCAAACAACATTGGTGCCTGTACAATGTTTGTTTTTATAATTTTTGGTACAAATACTAATAAATTAACTAAAAAACAAATTAGTATTTTATAAAACAAATACTAATAAATTAACTAATAAATATAAAACTACTAAAAAACAAATTCTAAAAATTTTTCAATTACTGTTCATGACCACTTAGAAATCATATGTACAATACAGTACGTACATTAAAAATAAAAATAATATTAATAAAACAATCACTATTAAATAACTAATAAATATAAAACTACTAAAAACAAAATCTCAAAAATTTTCAATTACTGTTCATGGCCACTTAGAAATCACATGTACTAGTTATATTCTCCCGCGCTTCGCGGTGGAAATCAGTTGGTATTAGTCTGGTTCGTTATAGTATCGACACTTGTTATTGTAATCCAAAGAGAAAATCTTTTATCGATCGAAAACAATAAAAACAAATATCGATACCGATATTGATGTTGTTCGTTTTATATTGGTTTGATTCGTTTGCGTTCTTGCTTATTTTTTTCAACATTGAAATATAGATTCTTATTGAAAACGAACACTATGCTGCTATCATACCAAAACCGATTGAACAACATTTGCATCGATACCTGTATTTATTTTTATTGTTTTTGCTTTGGAGAACCTGACACCGTATCACTACCATACCGTACGAAACTGAACTGGACAACATCAATACTGGTATGTATTTATTGTTATGGTGTCATGTTTGATAACGGATACTGTACCACTATCGTACTGAACCGGACGTACAACAAAGGGTTTGGTACCGATATTTATTTTATTGTTTTCTCTTTCGATAAGCTGACGTTGTATCGCTACCACACGGAACATCGGTACCGGTACCTAGATTCATTTTTATGGTTTTCGGTTTCGAAAACTTTCATTTATACAACTATATTTGTGACGATAAATGAATATCGGTACTATTAGCGTGGCAATCTGAACCATCGTTCAAACAACATTGGTGCCGGTACAATGTTTGTTTTTATAATTTTTGGTGCAAATACTAATAAATTAACTAAAAAACAAATTATTATTTTATAAAACAAATATAACTAAAAAACAAATTATTATTTTATAAAACAAATACTAATAAATCAACTAATAAATATCAAATTACTAAAAAACAAATTCTAATTTTTTTTCAATTACTGTTTGTTCATGGCCACTTTGAAATCATATGGACAGTACAGTAGATACATTAAAAATAATAATAATAATAATAATAATAATAATAATAATAATAATAAAACAATCACTACTAATTAACTAATAAATATAAAACTACTAAAAAACAGATTCTCAAAAATTTTCAATTACTGTTCATGGCCACTTAGAAATCATATGTATAATAATAACTAGTATAATTCCCCACGCGTTGCGGTGTTAGTTCAGATTTTTCGGTTTGATTTGTTACGGTATGGATACGATACTGGCATTCAATATAGCAGTTGAAAGTTAAAACCCAAAATATAAAGTCATGCTATACCCAAACGGATATCAACACATATTTTACATCGATCGAAAAACATAAAATGAATATCAGTAACGGTTTTGAAATGAATATCAGTATTGATTCTAATGGTACCGATACCGGTACGTTGTTGTTCGGGTTGAATTGACGTGGTACCAATATTGTTGGAACGGTATAAGTTCGATTCGTCACGGTCCAAGTGCGGCATAGATACTCTCAATGGTTTACGATATAAAGAAGATACTCTATACCACTACCAAAGTTGTTCACACGATACCAATTCAATTCATCATGGTACTAATATGGTATTGATACTCACGATAGTTTAAAATATAAAAAAAATACCATATTCCGGAACGAAGTTGTTTGCATGGCATCATTTCAGTTGACCACGACAAAGAACAAAAGAAACAACTATAATTGATCTGTTCGATTTTGAAGAAAATCAAAACAAAGGTAAAAATAAACACGTCGCAAAAATAACCAAATCCCAAAGTGATACATGGCATTTTATAAAAATATCGTATCTTACAAAGGTATAAGCGAAAAACAAAATATGTTTAAAAGTAATGGGAGATGATCAAATAGGAAGTTTATTTTGGCAAGAAATGATAGGAAACAATAGAATTATGACATATGACAAAATTTAAAATAAAGGGGAAGGATATTTTAGTCAATTTTATCCAATCTTCTCATTTCTTCTTTCCCTGTAACTTCAAAACCCATCATCTTCAACCTTTTCTTCACTTCCTATCTCAATAATCACTACATTATAGTGCGATTTTCGTTACCAATCAATGATTCAAACACCCAATCAATGTGTTCTTCAACTTTTTTGAAAAACCCAGTTTAATTTCATACAATATCTCGTTTTTCCCGTGATTTTGAAGCGAATCACTCGATTCGTTCCATTCGATCGCTGATAAGTGTTTCTAGCATTCAAATTTCGTCAATCGTTGAAGAAATCTGAAGAAAACGGCTTCGATCTATATAAGAAAATTTTGAATTGCATTTTTACGATCTGGGTTTATAAATTGAGTTATTACGTTTTACAAAGAAATGAAAAAAAATGTTTTTTTTTTTGTATTTTCAGTTCATTGCGTTTTAAAAATAACACATTTTATTGTGTTTTTATTCTATTACGTTTTAGGTAAAACACATTTTATGTGTTTTTGTCTATTGCGTTTTAGAAAAAAAAAACACTTTCTTTTGTGTTTTTGTCCATTGCGTTTTAAAAAAAAAAACATGTTCTTTTGTGTTTTTTGGTCTAATGCGTTTTGGAAAAACACATTTTGAAGTGCTTTTAGTCTATTGCGTTTTAGAAAAAAAAAACACTTTCTTTTGTGTTTTTAGTCCATTGCGTTTTAGAAAAAAAAATCATTCTTTTGTGTTTTTTGTCCATTGCGTTTTAGAAAAGAACATTTTCTTTTGTGTTTTTAGGTCATTGAGAAAAATTTCTTTTATGTTTTTTGTCCATTGCGTTTTAGAAAAAAAAATGATTTTTTTTACGCTTTTGATCCATTGCGTTCTACGCAACTGGGTTTTCGATTTTTTTTTTGAAATTATAGCAATAGTACACTTGTTTTAAATATAAAAAAACACTCGTTTTTTGATGTAATTTTTATAAAAAAAAATGTCGTACGAAAAAGTTATTAACATTTAAAAAATAAGGGGAATTGGAGGAGGGAGAAACTATTGCCTTGGATTGACTAAGATGCCCCTAGACAAACCTACGGGCCTCTCTTTTTCTTTAATTTCACTCATTTAGTATTAACCCTTAATTAATAAATAGATGGTCAAGATTACTTCCTAAGCTTCCTACCCAAATAAACTTTCTAGTATATCCTGACCCTAAAAGTAATTCAAATAATAATATATTATAATAACAAAATAACTAATAAAAAAAACATCATGAGTTACTTTTAATATAGATAAAAAGAATTCAAATAATAATATTTTGTAATTTTGTAATAACAAAATAACAAATAAAAAAATAAAAGTTAGATTACTATTCATCATGAGTTAGTTTTAAAATAGATAATAATTATTATTATTTTATTGTTATAGTTACTTTATTTTACATCATGTCTAGAATTCTCGACTTTCTTCGGGTATACTCAAAATATGATGTGCGTGGTGCTACTTGAGAGAGAAACATCAAGAACAATTGCTGAATTTAACGTTCGAGTTGAGTTGAAAGCAAGATACAACCATGAGAAGTTGAAATAACATTTGAGGTTTATACCACACTTTAGGATTTTTTTTTTAGAAAAGGATAAGTAACATCTTTAGCCGATGTGTGCCTTTATAAATGAATAAAATTGTGTATATGTTATGTGAGTTAAAGCTATTCTATAAAGGCTCTTAAAAATAAGAAGTGTGCAAAAACACAATGGATGACACAAGATAATACAATGTCGAGTAAAATATAACATAATGTCGAGGAAAAAAGATACGATGAGTTGCAAAAAAGACACAATGACGCAAATATATAAAAGACACGTTGATAAATAAAAGACACAATGATAATAATTAAAAATTCAAAAATCTACAACCTATAAATCTAAAAGTGAAAGCCTAAAATCTCACATTGTAGAGTTCGATAAGACGGTTCCAATGGCGCTTGAATGAGGTAAATCGGAGTTCGTTTGATAGTCTTTGTACGACTTCTTATTTTTTAAGAGCCTTTGTATTTTATCATAAAACCTAGAGCTGTAAACAAACCGAACATTCAGCGAACACTACGTGAACCGTTCGGCGGGAAGTTCGTTTATGTTCGTTCCTTTAATAACCGAACGAACATGAACAAGAAATTTCGTTCTATTAGTTAAATGAACGAACATGAACAGAGGTCTCATTCGTTCAATTGTGTTCGTGAACGTTCGGTAAGGTGTTCGTGAACATTTGTTCATTTACGTTCTTTTATGTTTGTTTGTTTGTGTTTTAATTAAATATTTTTGTACTTTCTTATATTTTAGAGTAAAATGCACGGATAGTCCCCGTTGTTTTGCAAAATAACACCTATAGTCCCCAATTTTTAGAAATTACGCCGGTGCTCCATGTGGTTTGACAGTTTGTTACTCGGATAGTACCTAGAATGGATGACGATTAGTTTTCTCCGTTAAGTGGATGTGAAATGACAACTTTACCATTCATCCTCTCCACTGTATAAAAACAAAACAACCCCACCCCAACCCACCCACCCCCACCTTTCTCTATGTTTACCTGCACTTGAGCCCTCATACTTCACCATTACTTTATGGCCGGAAATCCTAATCGTCTTCTGTGAATGGATGATACCCTTTTGGCAGGTACGGTATTAATTTATTAATCTTAACATCGTTAAATCACTTCCGAAAAAGTAAGTTAGATCTCCAATTTCAAACTGTTTTCACCTTTAAAACATGTTGTTGATACTGATCTAATTTTTTTTGTGTTCAGGTATGAGATGTTGAATAAATTCTTTCATAGCTTAACATCCTTTGCTAGATTGCTTCAATTGAAAGGATCTATGTCAACGTTTACAAATATTAGCCGTCAGGTTCAGAGCTTAACCGATAGGTATACTGAATGAATGATTTGTTACATTCTGTTGTTGATGTATTTTGAATAAACTGAATGATAATTGGTTTTCTGTTCATATTTTGTAGGAGTTTGGTTATAATCATTTAGGTCGGCTTAAGTTTATTATGCCAGAGGCAATTGAGATCAAGAAGATCCTTATTCGCGATGATCGAACGAGTTGTATGAAGCCAGATCTTCATATCACTTTGAATTTCGCTATAGTTGAAAACGACGAAAATATGAGTTCTGATAGCGCTTATTTACGGTTAACCAAATTGTTTCGATCCCGGCTTGTTAAGTTATGTAAACCCACTCCTGAGGTATAATATGATTCAATTTGATTTTGAATTATGTTCTGAAGTTTGCATAGATTTCTTGGAGTAAAATGCACGAATAGTCCCTGTGGTTTTACAAAATAACACCTATAGTCCCCAACTTTTTGAAATTACACCGATGCTCCATGTGGTTTGATAGTTTGTTACTCGGATAGTCCCTAGAGTGGATGATGGTTAGTTTTCTTCGTTAAGTGGATGTGAAGTTACAAATTTACCCTTCATCTTCTCCACTATATAAAAAACAAAACAACCCCATCCCGACCCCACCCCCACCTTTATCTCTATTGTAGCTATGGTGAACTTGAGGTTCAGAAGTTAACACACTGGATTCTTTCTTATCTGTTTCTACATCTTCGATTGGAACTTGTTTTGAGAAACGTCTTTTGAACGATGGTGGCATATGCGATGTTGTAATCTGTTGCTGTTCGTATAACGGATATGTTCGGGCTTTTGAATCGCCTTTGAATACGTTATGCTCGATTGATTAAACGGTTCGGTAACTCCACCTGTGGAACTTCTTCTCCCTAATTAAAAACACAAAGACATATCAAAACTGTAAGAAACATATAAACAGTAAACCTCTAGTTATTCTGAGTTTGTCCATGTTAGTTATTCCAAGTTTACATGTTCCGAATTTGTGATAATTATGTAATTATGTTAAATTCGGAATGTAGATGCCAAACTCTGTTAGGATCTGAGTTTCTTATGATTGTGCTTATTTGCATATAATGAAGATGAATTAAGATAAAGTGCAGCGGAATTAAATGAAACAAACTTTCAACACACAATCAAATGAGAGAATTGCTTTCAACAAACATGTTTAACAGAGAATCGAAAGATTATATTTATTACAATCTTCAATTAGACTTGCATGAATGCATACAATCTCCCCCTCAGCCTGAGCTCACATAGAATGTTCGTACAGAGTGCCTTGTGATGAAGAGAGCTAATAGAACAGTATAGGGTACTGTTCTATTTATATTACCGAACAAACCACTGTGGCATCTTTGCTGACGTCACCATGAAAATGACATCTAACCTCCTAACAAACTCAAACTACTGACCTATTACAACCACTGATTACAAACAACTGATTACAATATACAAAGCATAAACAAAACAACTGATCCTTCATTCCACTGCTTAGGCTCCAGCAGTGCTTTGGTCTTCAGCAATACTTGAGACATAACAGTTGATTGAGCATCAGCACTTAGTCTTCATCAGTCTTTTGGGTCAGCAGTAGTTAGGAAGGGCAGTACTTGAATCCATCAGATGTTAGAGCCACTTTCAAGGGGAAAGATCAAATACAAACATCTTCTTATTTTGAATCCACTGATCTAATCCAGTTTTGGCTTTATCAACTGTTCCTTTGTAGGGTTCAATCCCAACAATCTCCCCCTGGAACAGATGATGCCAAAACTCTTCATTATTCTTGGATTTTTATTGCCTCATCAAATATTCCCTAACTTGTCCTTTGAATTGTAATTCAAAGTCCTTGTATCATCCTCATACCTGCACAGTGGAAGCTCAAGGAGATCATGTAGATCTTCAACATCCAGGCCAAGTGCTTGTTCCCTTGATATATGCTTCACCTCACCATTGGATTTGAGCAGAGTCAATACGTGGGTCTGTTTATCAGATTTCCACTTTAGTATTTTTTAATCCAATGGGTTTCTTGGGAGAGTTTTTATTGTTGATGAGTTTGGAGATGGAGGCCTGGTAATGACTGCTTGGGCAGTGTTTGTAACTTTTGCCAATTCAGGATTTTCTGCTATCATTTGCTGAAGGACCATTTTTATAATGTAATCCCCTTGTGCTTTATCTGCTTCTGTTTTTGCATTCATCTGCTTTTGTTTCCTTCTTTGATAAAGGATGGCAGCAGGTGGAGCAGTGGATCTTTTGATAGGCAGTTTTTGTTGTCTAACTGGAACCACTGCTTCAGGATAAATAGGCTTTTGAGGAGCAGTGGGATCTTTCTTCCTCAATTCTTCCAACCTTTTGTAGGTATTTATCACTTTTTCTTCTTTCCACCCTGATTCCTTGACCCATAATCAGCAGCAATAAGCTCTTCTTTCATTCTCTTCAGCTTTAAAGCCCTTTTCTGGTACATTTTTCTTGTACTTGGACCAAACAGGAGGAGTGTGTTTTCTTTGTCTTTGTTCATCTTTTGCACTCTTTCTAACTCCTCTTTAAGCTCACCAATGGTCCATTCTTTATATTGAGCTCTTTCTGTCTTGTATTTCTTGAAAGCCATGATGTGATCAATGTAATCTTTTCTCAGGCTTTCATCATCTCTTTCTGATAGTTTCTGACAAAGGTCTTTTGAAAACTGCTCCAAAGTTCTGACTTGAGTGAGCAGGTATTGAAGGTTTCTTTGAATCTCTTTGTCAGATTTTCCCTCTGTATTTCTTTTAGAGATATCCTCTGCTTGTTGAGCCTTTAACTTCAAATATTCTTCTATGTTCTTAGGCCTAGGATAACCTTGAAGAGATGGCAGATTCCTTTTTGCAGGGTCATCTTCAGATTAAAAGGATTTGATTTCCTCCCTTACTGCTGGAAGATCTAATGGAAACAGGACTCCTGCAGGAGCAATGACAGTATTTGGATTAAGAGCTTGTACTGAAGAGAGTGGAACAGGGTTTGGAATGGTAGCAAGGGTCAGTGGTTATGAAGATGTTGGAGGTGGTGAAGAGTCATCATCCAGTATTATCCTTCTCCTTTTGGGTTTTGGAGAGGTTGGTGGTGGATTTGTGGACTGAGTGGTAGTGATTGAAGTGGTAGCTGTTGAAACAACTGGTGTTTCAACCACTGTTGTCATTACAATAGATGATGTGTCATCTGATGTCTTCTGCTTTTTGGCAGGTGGCTTTTGTGGTGGTGAGGTTGTTTTTAGTATGGCAGTGGATTGAGTGTGTGTTGTGGTAGTGATGGCAGTTGTTGGGGTAACATATGTTGAAACCACTGAAGTACCAACAACTGTTGATACAACAAGTGTCTCAACATCTGTTGGTTTGGAGGTTTGATGAGGGGAGCTTTTAGGGGTTTGAGGAGTATGTTTTGTGATTCTGGAAGGTGTGGATTTGGGTTGCCTTACTTTTCTAGTAGGCTGTCTTCTTTTAGGCTTAGGAATAACCTGCTCTTCCTTAAGCTCAAAAGTACCCTGCTCTTCCTTCTTCATTAAAATTTTCTTCTCCTGCTCAAATCTTTTAATCCCTTTTATCTCCATTGACTCTTTCATGTTTGGTTTTAGATCAGCAAAGGCATTTTGAGTCTCATCAACCTTTTTAGAACCATCTGGCCTAGGGATTTCCACAACCAGTTTAGATTTTGCATCTGGTTCAATGTATAGACCATCTTCATATCCCTTTTTCTTCTTAACTTTCTCCCCCTTTTTGGCATCATCAGGAGGATTGTCAACAAAGATGATGGTAGGAGGAGCAGTGCCAGTGGTTTGTAATAAATGGGCCTTAATTGCCTTGATGTTTGCTTGTGTATCCTTGAACCTAGCTTCCATCAAATTTCTGATCTTTTGAATTTGAACTTCATGTTGTTGATCAGCATATTGTCTTTGCTGATGAAGCATAGATTGAAATAAACTCCAGAGCTCAGCAGAGGATGGAGCAGATGTTGTTGATGTTGCAGCAGTGGGTGGTGCCTTTTGAGCTTGTAACAACTGTTGCAGCATATCTTTGATTTCTGCAACAGATGTGTCAAGTTTATCAACCCTCTCCGTCAATTCTCTGTACATTAAACCATCACCCAAGTGAATGGGATCATCTGATTTCCCACCAGTGGTGGTTGTATCAGTGGTTGACTTAGGGAAAGATTCCCAGAAATCATCCACTGATGCCCCTTGTTCTCAGTACTAGGGACTTCTTTCTTCAGCAGGGGTAACCAGTTTAAGTGAACCAGTGAATACTAGAAACACTCTGGTTCCCAAAGAAGAAATTGCCTTCAAGGGAGTCTCACTTATGAAACTACTGTCCAAGTGTAAACCAGTGGGTTCAACACTTGTAGTAGCTGCTCCACTTGAACTACTGACAGGGAGTACTTGTACTTCCTGCAGTGTAACCTCCTCAGTTGTTGGTGGGTTAGCAAATATAGGGAGCTCAGACTCAGTCACTTGTTGAGGCTTAATCTTAGTTATAGGTGGTTGAGAAGAACTGATTTCTGTCTGAGCTATATCAAGTGCATCCAACAAAGGTACTATTGATGGTGGAATTTGGGCAGTGAGTATGGGTGTGGAAAGAGAATTTGCCCCGGGAGCTGGGCTGTGGATGATGGAATCAAGTGATTCTAGAGCATCATAATGTGGTGTCCCTATTGATACAACCTGATCTTTTTGAGAAGAAGCATGAGGAGTTTGAGGCTCAAGTTGAGATCTTTCTTCCAACTGCTGTGAGGAAGTAGCATCAGTGGTTATTGGTGACTTTTGTGTTATCACAGGTATAATCTCTGGGATCTCATCTTCTAGAGTTACCTTTTTTGTGGGTTTGGGGGGCTTTTGTAATTTTTTATGTTTTGGTCTTTTGGTGGTTTTAGGTGTGGGTTTCACAGCAGTGGTTTTGCTACTGTGATCACCTTGAGCAGTGGGCTCAATAGCAGTAACCTGAGGAGCAGTTGTTGCTGCTAAATTCTGCTCAGGCTCCTCTGTTTATGTTTTGGAAGGTTTTGACAGCCTAGTAAAAGTTTCAGAAGAAAGGTTTTTTATTTGACAAGGATTTTCTTGGATTAGCACATGTGCATTATCCTTGGAAAATTTCTTTCGTAAGTAAAAACTTAGAAACCTTGGAAACAAGAGAAATGGTTTCTTATTATCTTTAATATTATTAATATTTTTAACCATGTCATTGAAAATTTCCTGTGAGTAGTTAAAATTGTCTTCATTCATAATCGCATGACCCAGATATTGAATTTTCAACGGTATCTCATTGAAAGCGGTTGTTTTATTTGACACACACATGAGGAGGGTATGGAATAAAAACCTCATGGCAGGAGGAAAACTGCCCTTTTGTAAAGTGTCCCTTTTCATTTCCTCTTCATACCCTCTCTCAAGAAAATCAGTTTGATACTCTGTTTTTGGAAAAGAATTTTTACCTTGAAGATCATTGAGTTCAAAGACCTCCGACAGAGTTTGAGGTGTGATGGTAACTTGAATACCCCGGATTGATGAATTTATTGCTAAGGGCTTTTTGTCCTTAACATCAAGTTTAGCATTTTTCCAGAATTCTCTTAGGGTATCCAGGAAGATAGGAGCATTACAAGTCAACAAAGTTTTGTACTTTGTGGTCGAAAGAATATCAATGACGGAGTTGAAGGTTGTGCTGTCACTTGGTTTTTCAACTATGCACAGGTAGTTATGATGAGTTTTGTATGGAAGAGCCATGGTGTGTTGAGTGTGATTGTGAAAAGAAGAAGACGATGAAGGATTTGAGAGAAATGGATGGTAACTGTTTTGAGAAAGGAATTTTGAATTCGATTCGACAGTGAAAACCCTGTTTGGGGTTTTGATCAGGGTTTTATAAAGTGGAAAAGTGAATGCTGACGTGGCAGCGGTTACAAAAGATCTAACGGATAAGTACTGTCCATGTGCCAACCTCTGATGAATAATGGAAGACAGTTGTTTAGGAAACCACTGATGGATCAATTATCAGTGGTTTACAGTGGTAAAGTGAAAACAATGGCTGACTTTTAGCTATCAGTGGATAGCCATCAGTGGGTTAAAACACTGATTTTGAACCACAATTAACAAAGAAATGAGAAAACAGAGGTTGACTTTCAGCAGTGGATAATAATCATCAGAACAGATGTTTGAATCAAAACAGTGGTTATGGCAGACTTTTAAGGATTAATGAAAATTTTCATTTTTAGCTATTTTTAAGGATGAAATTTTGATTTTCTGAAAACATTGTAATGCTTTTATTCATAGAAAAACAAGATTTTGCTTGTTATTCCATGTTTAGCATGCCAATCCTAGAGATCAAGCTTTCAAAGGTGGATGTGTCTAATGCTTTTGTTAGCACATCTGCCAGCTGATCTTTAGTTGGAACATGATGCAGAGAAATCAAACCTTTTTCATAGCAATCCCTCACAAAGTGATGTCTGATATCAATGTGCTTGGTGGTTGAATGGGAGACTGGATTTTTGATGATATTTTCTGCTGCCTGACTGTCCAACATGAGAGGTGTCTTTAAGGCAGTGATACCAAAATCCAGCAATTGATTTTGAAGCCATAACAGTTGGGCTATACAGCTTGCAGCAGCTATATACTCTGCCTCAGCAGTGGATGTTGAAACAGCTGTTTTTTTTTTTTTGCTTTGCAAAGACACTAAGCAACTGCCTAGGAATTGGCACCCTCCTGAAGTGGACTTCCTTGTTGTGTTACATCCAGCAAAGTCACTATCTGAGAAACCTGAAAGCTTGATATTTCCATCAGCTGGATACCAGATACCTAGTGTGGGAGCACCTTTTAGGTATCTGAATATCCTTTTTACAGCAATGAGGTTTGACTTTCTAGGGGCTGATTGGGATCTTGCACAAACACATGTTGCAAACATGATGTCTGGCCTATATGCAGTCAGGTACAGTAAAGACCCAATCATGCTTCTATAAAGAGTTTAATCAACCAAATCATCCTTTTCATCAGACATGACTATTTTTGTGGTTGCTATGGGTGTACTACATGGTTTCCAATCATCCATCTCAAATTTATTTAAAAGTTCTTTGGCATAGTTGCCTTGATGGATGAAATTACCATTTTGCAGTTGCCTTACTTGGAGACCAAGAAAGCACTGGAGTTCACCCATTGCACTCATTTCAAACTCAACTGTTATGAGTTGTCTGAACTCTTCACACATTTTAGAACATGTGCTTCCAAAAATGATGTCATCCACATAAATCTGGACAATCATCAATTCTTTCCCTCTCCATTTTAAAAACAATGTTTTATCAATTTTACCTCTTGTGAACCCAATGGAAAGAAGAAAGGTGGAAATAGTTTCATACCAGGCTCTAGGTGCTTGTTTCAAGCCATACAAAGCTTTATTTATCTTGTAGACATGATTTGGATTAAATGGATCCTCAAAGCCTGGAGGTTGACAAACATATACCTCTTCTTGAATTTTACCATAGAGGAATGCACATTTAATGCCCATTTGAAACACCTTTATGTTGTGGTTGATAGCAAAGGCCAGGAATAATCTGATAGATTCTAATCTTGCTACAGGGGCAAAAGTTTCATCATAGTCAATGCCATCTTCCTGTCATCAGTTTTATTTTTAAAGACCCACTTTGTGCCAATAGGACTCACACCCTCTGGCAGTGGTACAAGTTCCCATACTTGTTATCTTTTAAACTGTTGTAGCTCCTCTTGCATGGCTTCTACCCAGCTGTTGTCTTTTAGTGCCTCTTGGTACTTGACTGGTTGATGGAGATATAGAAAACCAGCAAAAAGACATATGTTTTGGGATTGGCTTCTTGTTAGCACCCCTTCACTGATGTTGCCAATGATTTGGTCAGGTGTATGAGACTTCAAGAATATTAAATCTCCTTTGTATGGAACAATGGAATTTAAAGGTGAGGGCTGCAGATGTGAATCATCTGAGCTAACCATTGTTGGTGACTTTGATGATCCAAGAGTGGCTTGAAATGGGGGTGGAGGAATAGGAGGAAGTGGTGTGAAAGCATGCTGATTTTTATCCACTGTTTGGGGATTTTTATCAACAGTGCTTGATGATCTGGAAGCAGGGGCTAATGGGCTACTTTGGTCAACAACTATTGAGGTAGCAGTGGTTAAGCTTTGACAGCTGTTTTGAACATTTGCTGCTCTTCCAATTGATGGAGACTTTTGTTGTGGAATGATGACCTCATATCCATAGTCTGATGGAGGATTTTGAGATGGACCAACACTGTTAGTCTTGACAGAAACATTTTCAAAGGTAAATTTATCAAGATCAAATAATTCTGCAGGATTTGCAGGGATTTTCATTGAAGAGAGTTCATTGAACTTTACATTCAAAGTCTCTTCCACTGTCTTAGTCCTAGTGTTGAACACTTTGTAGGCCTTAGCAGTGGTTGAGTATCCCAAATGAAAACCACAATCAATTTTGGCTGCAAACTTTGAAATAGGATCTTTTAAGTTTAAAATGAAACATGGGCAGCCAAAAACTTTAAAATATGAGATCAGTGGTTTGATTTTATACAGAATTTCATAGGCAGTCTTTTGATGCCTGGTATTTATTAAAACTCTGTTCCGGACATAGCAGGCAGTGTTTACGGCCTCTGCCCAGAAAGTTAATGGCAAACCTGAATCAGCAAGCATGATCCTGGCAGCCTCAATCAAAGTTCTGTTCTTTCTTTAAACTACCCCATTTTGTTCTGGTGTTCTTGGAATGCTGTGCTGCCTTACAATTCCTTTTGACACACAAAACTCAGCCAACTCCCTATTTCTGAATTTTGTGCCATTGTCACTCCTGAAGATTTTTACTGGCAAGTTAAACTGCTTTTCAGCCTGTGTGACAAAGTCTTGCAGAATGCCTGCAGTCTCATCTTTGGAATGTAAGAAATAAGTCCATGTAAACCTAGAAAAGTCATCTAGAATTACCAAACAATATCTTTTCTTTTTAAGACTCATGACTTTAACTGGGCCAAACAAATCCATGTGAAGCATTTGCAAGCACTTGGTTGTTTTGGACTCTTCAATGGACTTAAAAGAGCTTTTATGTTGTTTTCCTTTTAGGCAGGAAACACAATGCTCAGGACAGGTGAACAGTTTTTGAGGAAGACCTCTTACTAACCCCTGTTTTGACAAAGCATTGATTGTCTTGAGATTTGTGTGCCCCAATCTTCTGTGCCAAAGTTCTGTCTCTTTGTTAGAGGCAGCTGAGAACCGACAGGCATCAGTTCTTGGGTTCTCTTTTGACAAATCAACTACATAAACATTGCCACTTCTTTGAGCAACAAGTTTAGTTATTCCATTTATTATTATTTCTTCAATCTTTTCAACCATTTCTGGTCCAACAATCCTACAACACTCCTTAGTAAAGAAAGAGCCATATCCTTTGTCACTCATTTGAGAGACACTAAGGAGGTTGAATTTTAGATTGTCTATCAGATTGACATTTTCAAACTTAACATTTCCAGACTGTACTGTACCAGAACCCATCACCTTCCCTTGACTATTATTACCAAAATATATATCACCCCCTCCATGAGTTTTGAATTCTTTGAGTAGGGCTCTACATCCAGTCATGTGCCTGGAGCCTCCACTATCTACATACCAAAGACTATCTAAGCATGCAGAAGCTCCCTGCACATCAAGTAAATAATTAGTTCAGGAGTGTCTCCAAAGCCAATAAGGCTTTGGATGGGGTCTCAACAGTGTTTATGTTAAGGTCAGGAAGATGGACAGTGGTTAAATCAGGGGATTGATTAATTTTTGCAGCTTGTTTCTCTAACCACTGTTGGGGGCCATTTCCAATGAGTTCTTGATATCCATAGGGATGCCTGTTCACTTTTGGTTTAGAAGGCCTTTTATAGGTTTCATAAACATGTGGGACCCTAGGATATGGTGGTTGACCTTTACCTCTTCGGTATTGGTTAGCAGGGGGTGCATCAGTCACCTGAACATCTTTTTTAACAGAGGTTTGGCTCAGCTGTTTTGTAACAGCTGTTTGAACTGGCACAAACAGTGGTTGATTCTTGATTGGTGGTTTTGATGAACTCATGGATGTTTTTGAAGTGTATTAATTCCTTTTTACATCAAAGGATTTGAGATACACACATCCCTGAGTGAGGTGGTTTGTTTCACCACAGATGGTGCAGCTCTGAGAAGGCACAATTATGCTTGTTTTGTTAATATCATATGCTTTTAGATGAAAATAATCTTTGGTCAAATTATTTTTCTTCTCATAGAAATCACAAAACAAGTTTTTAACCTTTTCTTTTCTTCTTTTCAGACTCCTTTGCAATAGAGTTTTGAACTACTGTTGGGATGTCCTTAAGAGGAATAACCTTGGCCTTAGGAGCTTTTACACCATCAATGGTTGTGAAGTCCATGGGTTTGAAGTTTTCAAGAATGTCACACTCATCAGACCATGTGGGTTTGAATTGGTATTTCTCAATCTCCTCAAAAGTTGAGGACCCCACATATCTTTCCAAAGTGATTTTGTTACCAAGTTTATCAGATATTTTAACTTCTTGGCCATTCTTGTTGGTTGGTATGATTTCAACAGAACCAGCTTGATTTGCAGCAACGTTTTCAACTTGATCATTTTTTCTAAACCCTATGCCAAATTTTACATTACTTTCAAGCTGTTTTTCAAGCATGATCTCAAAACCTTTGCAGGATTCCACCCATTTTTCACAAGTGATTTGGGTGGCTTCCAACTCCTTTTTGCAGACATGATATTTTTCTATCATACTCTGGAGTTGGTCCTTGGTTATGCTATGTTCTTGTTTGATGCTGCAAATTTCATTTTTTTTTCGCTCAATTTGTTTTTCAGTTCTTTTAAAGACTTTTCAAATTGAACTTCAGCAGTTAATAACCTATCTCTAAGGTTTTCATTCACCTCCTTAATGTTTGCAATTGCTATGATGCATTTGTCTGAACAAAGGTTTTTGAGAACCTCGGGTGATACCTTAGTTGCAGCCATCATGGCACAATCACAGGTATGATCACTTTCTTCTTGAGTTTTCTCTTCTTTTTCACCTTCTGTCTTCTTTTCTTCCTCTTCAGACCAGGGGTCAGACAGTGGTTCCAACAGGGGTTTTGAACTTTCTCCCAGCAGTATTTCATCAGCAACAGCAGTAACCACTACTTCAGCAATTTTGTCCACTGTTTCATCACTTGACTGTCCTTCTTCTGCTTCCAGCCCTTCTGGTATGGTCTCCAACGCTACAAAACAAATATCATCACTAGAAACATTATTTTGAGCATAGAGTGCAAAATTTTCATCTCCTAACTCTTCAAGTAAGCTGCTCCAGTCAACAAGGCCTTGGGTGAAAAAGCTTTGCTGATCTGGTTGAACCACTGCTGGTGCAGCTTGCTGAGGTGCAGATTGTTGCACCTGAACCTAAGGAGCAGGGGCCTGGACATACTGTATCTGAGGAATAGTGGTTTGAACATAATGCACAGGAACAGGGGTTGCAGGGTGTGCATAGTGAGCAGTGTTTATATGAGCAACATGGGCATATTGGGCATAGTGCATAGTGTTATGGTTATTTTGTGGTCTAGGGTTTGAGCTAGGATGCGTAATAATTGGTCCATTGGTTTGACTCCTGCATTCCCTAGCAAAATGACCTAACCTATTACACTTATAGCATTTAATCTTGACTACTTTTAGGTTCCCATGTAACCCTGGAAATTTTCTCCCTGTCCTTTTGTAAAACTTGCTGGTTCTTACACTCAACAATGCAAGTTGGTGAAAAATGTCCATTTCCTCTAAGTCAGTTGGATCAAAATGCTGCAAATCATTGAGTTCAAAGCACAGATTGTCAGAACTCTGGTTTTCACTACTAGCTGTGAAAGCATAGTTGTTTGAGTAAGAATCAGAGTTGTTAAAGGCTCCACCAGCTGTTATGTCAATATAATGATCATAACTCTGATCCTTACTACTACCAGATTCTTCTTGACCCAAAAGAGCTGTGCTGCCAAATGAATAATCACCTGCAACTTTTCCAAACTCTTGTAACTTCTTTTTCTGGTTTAACTCCCTTTCATAGGTTAGGAGTCTACCATGAAGTTGGGTCAGGGTCAGATCTTTGAACTAAACAGAGTTTCTAGTTACAAAAGCAATTGTGTCCCATTTTTCAGGAAGTGATCTTAAAAACCTGATGTTAATAGTTGATTTAGGAAATTCAGTTTTAACAAGCTTAAGTTCACTTATGAGACAACTAAATTGCTCAAACTGCTGTGTTAATGTTTCACCCTTAATGTGACAAAAGGTTTCATACTGTTGGTTCAAAATTTCCCTGTTGTTTTCAATTACTTCTTCAGTCCCCCCAAATTGTTCCTTAAGTGCATCCCACAATTCCTTGGCACTATTTCAGTGTAACAGCCCAGCATAGATTTCATTGGGGAGTGCAGATGCAACGATGCTAAATGCCATGGCATCCAGTTCAATTTTCTAAAAACCCTGATTAGTATAGTTCTCAATTTTCTTAGGTTCGAACTTCTTTGGATCCTCAGCACTCGGCACCATTGGAACATGTGGTCCAAAGATAACCGACTTCCAACATCCAGTGTTATGTTGAGCTAAGATGTGACCCATTCTTCGCTCCCAGATGTTGTATTCCTTTCTCTTCAACATAGGTGGTTTGAAGAGAGAACCAATGTTATTGTTCATATCTTGTGATTGTGACGTCATCCTGGTTGTTTTACAGGCACTGGTTAATCAACTTTGCTTGTGATTAACCCTTACTCTATTTTCAACGAAACGAACAATTGAAAAAGTATCAATGATTTTGAGCAGAACTTTTACGTCAAAATGATTGTTAGATCAAGTTTGACTGTCCAAGCTCTGATACCAATTGTTAGGATCTGAGTTTCTTATGATTGTGCTTGTTTGCATATAATGAAGATGAATTAAGATAAAGTGCAACAGAATTAAATGAATCAAACTTTCAACACACAATCAAATGAGAGAATTGTTTTCAACAAACATGTTTAACAGAGAATCGAAAGATTATATTTATTACAATCTTCAATTACACTTGCATGAATGCATACAATCTCTCCCTCAGCCTGAGCTCACAGAGAATGTTCGTATAGACTGACTTGTGATGAAGAGAGCTAATAGAACAGTACAAGGTACTGTTTTATTTATAGTACCGAACAAACCACTGTGGCATCTTTGCTGACATCACCATGAAAATGACATCTAACCTCCTAACAAACTCAAACTACTGACCTATTACAACCATTGATTACAAACAACTGATTACAATATACAAAGCATAAACAAAACAACTGATCCTTCATTCCACTGCTTAGGCTCCAGCAGTGCTTTGGTCTTCAACAATACTTGAGACATAACAGTTGATTGAGCATCAGCACTTAGTCTTCATCAGTCTTTTGGGTCAGCAGTAGTTCGGAAGGGCAGTACTTGAATCCATCAGATGTTAGAGCCACTTTCAAGGGGAAAGATCAAATACAAACATCTGCTTATTCTGAATCCACTGATATGATCCAGTTTTGGCTTTATCAACTGTTCCTTTGTAGGGTTCAATCCTAACAAACTCGGACATGATTAATTGATGTATCCCGAACAATAAGGTTTGTCCGGGTTTAGTCCGTAGTCTATATATATGTGTGTTGTATAGGGTGGATTAGGGCAACTCTTGAGGAATCTTTCTAGATAGCCTCCTTGTAACGCCCTGCGTTTTGAAACTTTCATATTTTGGCAAGTCTCGTCCCTGTAATACTTAATGTTGCCTATTTGAGCCTTAAACTATGTTAAACTATATGAAACTTTGCTTGATGTGATACTTTGTGAAACTTGACTCTTGTGACACTTGACCCTTGTGATACTTTGAATCTAGACTCTTTTAATACTTTGAAACTTGAATCTTGAGGCTTGACACTTGTTATGTTTGATACTTATTAAACAAGAGACTTTGATACTTGATACTTTGATGGAACGAGAAACTTTGATGCATGAAACTTAATACTTGTTGAACGAGAAACTTGGATTCTTTATTGAATGAGAGACTTGATACTTGATACTTTGATCCTTAGCACTTTGATACTTGATACTTATTAGACGTGAACCTAGCTTGAACGCAACTTGAAACACGGAAGCTTTTGTGTTAATTATATAATATTTATCATGTAATGGTTCCTCACAATAATACGCAACACAACGCTTAATCTAACTCGCAAGACGAACCAAAGTAGGAAAACTAGCAAACGTGTCTCGGCTGTCCGAATGGACATCCGATCGGATGACCATCCGACCGGATAGCCATCAGACCCCCTTTGCACACTACACTGCCTTAGCTGTCCCTTTCAGCTATAAATAGCCCTCTTGGCCCTTCATCTCACACTTTTGCCTTTGTCATCCGACCACACGCACTCTGTGGCCCTTTCAAGCACTTTTCTCGAGATTCAAGCTCAATCTGTAAGTATTTCTTCTAGATTCTTGTACAACTTTAGTCATTTAACACATCCACATAAGATTCTTCATCAAAATCACACGAACACTCAAACTTTTTCATGAAAACCAACTGTTTTGGGCCTTTTGAAGGTGTTCTTCCACTCAATGGTTTGTACGACTTGTTGTGGAGCATCATCGGCCTCAGATCTAACAGATTTTCATAGTGTTTTAACAAAATCTAAGGAAAAGTCACACTTTCATACCAGATCTGACAGTATTTCTTATGTTTCCGGATCAGATCTAATGAACTTCACAGTTTACACTTGATTTTCGAACTTTCTTCAACTTTTACACGAAACATGGGTGAAATCAGACTCGGACAGACTTTCGACTCGTTTCTTAGTCAAAAGACGGCTTGAGAACTGAACTTCACCGGAAAACGGACAGTTTGACGAGTCCAAACATGAATCACACCGGAAACAGTTCCCTGGTTCGAGAAGGGGTGGTTCCCAGCCGATCGACGAGCTGGGTTTGGTACGTTTCCGTTGTTTGACGCGTCATCACACCGTCTCCGTTAACTCAAAACTTGGAAATTTTACAAAACCTCACTCACTAATCGTCTGTCTGGATGGCCATCCGATCGGATGACCATCCGTCCAGATGATCTGATTATCATGACACTTGTTTGTTTTACAGGACACTATGATCTCAACACTTGAAACTTTATCAGATCGCAAACACACACTGTTCGAATGGCCATCCGTTCGAATGGTCATCCGTCCGGATGACCATCCGATAGGATGGAGTCCATCTGTTCGAATGGTCATCCGACCGGATGACCATCCGCTCAGGTATACTATTAGACACTTATTCTCGATTTTAGCACTGTTCGACACTTGTACTCAACCAGGTCTGCTCTTAGAGGACTTATGATTTGTTCCCCGCACTCAGGCTGATCCAACGCTCCCTTCGATCCAATCAAACAGTGTTTGGTTTAAGCACCCACTATGAGTATACTCGATCCCTTTTTGTTTTAAACACTTTTGGGATGCAACATGTATTCTATAAACTTGACACTTGAAACTATTTGCAACATACTCTATCCTTGTTAAACATGAAACTTGATACTTGAGACTTTTATGCTATGTGGGCGTTTAATCCTTGTGTGTAGTTCCGCCTTAACAATGGTAGCGTTATAGGGGTAATGCACCTCCCCGTTAGTCTTTGGGGTACTGTTAGGAGGAGACATTTAACCTCCCGTTAGTCTTTGGGAAAGGCATTTTAACGCATTGGAAACTTGGGCTATCACTTGGACTGCGTAGACTAGCATGGTGAAACTTTTATATGTTTATATGATGGATATGAGTTTTTGAAAACTATTATACTACGTATTCAAACTTGTATGCTCGCCAACATTTTTGTTGATAGTATTTTAATACTGTTGGACCGTTCTACGACCTCGAAAAGTCAGTCAAGGATGTTCATCTTCATGTATGAAGGCGGAATCAACACAAATGAAGTTACAACAGCTTTCCTATTCAATTTCTTCACTTTTATTGCTTTCTGATGTAAATTTGACAGAGTTTCGTTACACAAGCAACTATTCAGGTCCGCTCCAAAGTACATGCATAAATGACAACATCAGGTATATATAGTGCTAGAGGGTTCGCTTATATGGACTGACATAAAAACGGACCTCCTAAGATGACATATAAGCGAACCTCCTAAGATGACAAATAAACGAACCTATCAACATATGTTCACATAAGCGGACCTATCAACATATGTTCACATAAGCGGACCTATCAACATAAAACCTAATTTTGACATTCTAAATCCTATGTTGACCTATCTTGACCTAAGACTTAACGTAGACGTAGTCAACAGACATTTCATGTATCAACAGACTCCCCCTTGGATGTTGACGTAGTCTTCAGCTCCTGAGTCTTCAGTCTTGGTCTTTTCTCCAACTCTCTGTCTTAACATCATAAACATTCTTAACAGGTTTAGAATCACAACCTGACTCTAACTTCCATCTTCCCTTTAACTGTTGATCCAGACTCCCCCTTTCACAGACTCCCCCTCTCGATATGCTAGGATCTGAGGTATCTGGTTCAAGCTTTGACAATTAGCTTCCATGGGAATAATGAAGTTCAAACCTGTTACTCAACCAACAATCATTACAAACTATCTTTTCAACAATAAATCACAAACTCAATCAGCTTTAGAAATCCACTCAAGTATTCAGGTCCAAGTTAATGACCCTGATTACTCAATTAATCTACCAAGTTCAATTTAATGACCTTGGTTGATCATTTGACGAATCAAACTGATTTAAAACAACAATTTCAAACATTTTCTGAAAATAACAAGTATCAAGTTAATGAACTTGTTTTTGATTTTCCAATAAATCAGACTCCATCAAGATAAGCTCTCTTCATTCTTCAGTCCAGAATCTCCTGCATCTGCTTCAAACATCTAAGAATCCAACAATCAACTCTCTACTTTGGTTTGTCGGAAAATAAAGCAGAAATAAAATCTTTTTGGATTTTATAAAGTGTTCTAAACTAAGAAATGAAATGCAGAAAACTTAAATTGCAGAAAGTAAACAAAGTAAACTATTTACAAACATATTTTTGGCGAGCGTGTCAGGGAATCATATCAGATATCAGACAAATCACAAGTACCGTTAAGCTTCATTTCATACTCAGACTTAAACAATTCACCTCGATTGTCGATATACTGATCCATCTTAAATTCTCACACACATTTCAATCAGGATACGAATTAGATGTCTTATGAACTAGCTCATTCATGTGTCCCACCTCTTGAATATACTCTTGTATCCATAATCCCAATTATCAGTCTTACAGGTGAGTATACTACAATGATATCTGTACATAAATTAGGTATGCGAGGGCCGAGGGATCTCAGGTCGATACTTCCGTATACGCAGAGAGATATCAGCTTCGACTTTACGGTATGTCCCCTTTAGAGGATCTTTTTGCTACAACAGCAGCGACTATCAATTTTATTGTTTCATCGGCATGCTGAGGGTTTATGCTGTGTTTCAAGCATTGCAAAAAGTATTATCCAAGGACTAGGTCAGAACTACCGTCCCGCAGAAGTCCTGGAATAATACCCCATACATCATTGAGTATAAAGACCTAGTATATCAGATTATGAGACCTTTCAAACGAGATTTCAGGGGTTACCTATATATCCAAGTAGTGTTCCCCACGAATTTCGCAAGTTTGAAATTTTTAGGTTTATATCCCGAATAAATCTACTAAATGTGCAAAAACCTATCGACACATCATCAGTGAGACTGTTTAACTCATTCAAACTTTACAAATCTTTAGCATACTGTAATTGTCTAGCCGATGTACTATCATTTTCCCTTTTTACACAAGCTCTTTTTCAGATTTTATCATGTTTTTGTATTTTTGCATTTCTTACTGTTTTTGTATTTTCTGAAAAATATATCTATATAAAACTATCTACTCCCCCTAAATACCAAAACAAGTAAAAAATCGACAAACCATTGCAGATTGTTTCTCGTCTTCATCCGCAACAGTACTCTCATCAACGCCAATTATGCCATCCGACACCGATAGAAGCTTCATACCGTTCAGTTTTAACAAATATTTAAACCGATTTTTATCAAAAGCTTTGGTATGTAAATCAGCTTTCTGTTTGTCAGTGTGGATTTTCTCAATTCGTATCAACTTTTTCTCAAAGCAATCACGAATAAAGTGATGACGAATTTCTATGTGTTTAGTTTTAGCGTGATGTACTGGATTCTTTGTTATATTTATTGTGGCCTCATTATCAACAAAAAGAGGTGTGTTAAGAAACTGCAAACCTTAGTCGCGTATCTGTTACTGTATCCGCAAGATCTGAGAGCAGCAACTGCTAGCAGAAACATACTCCGCTTCACATGTAGATAACGCCACATATGTTTGTTTCTTACACTGCCAGGTAACCAATCTAGGACCAAAGAACTGGCATCCTGCAGTTGTTGATTTTAAATTGACTTTGCAGCATCCGAAATCCGAATCGGAAAACCCTTCGAGCATAAAATCGCCTTTCCTAGGATACCACAACCCCAATGAAGGAGTTCCTTTCAGGTAGCGCAATATCCTCTTCAGAATGATCATATGCGAAGCTCTCGGGTTAGATTGAAATCTTGCTGCGAGGCACGTTGGGTACATTATATCAGGACGTGAAGCAGTTAGGTACATCAAAGAACCTATCATGGATCGGTAAAACGTTTCATCAGCCCTGTCTCCGGTGAGATCTGGGTGAATCCCATGATTTGTTGCAAGTGGGGTAACAGCTGAAGTAGAACTTGACATCCCAAATTTCTCTAGAATATCATGAACGTACTTCGTCTGATGAATGAAAATTCCCTCAGGAAGTTGTTCAACTTGTAGACCCAGAAAGAATTTCATCTCCCCCATTGATGACATTTCGAATTTTTGCTTCATCACTGATTCAAAATCTTTGCATAGATTTTCGTTTGTCGACCCAAAGATTATATCGTCCACATAAATCTGAACTATCAGAAGATGACCGTCGACCTTTTTAGTGAAGAGAGTGGCATCCAGTTTTCCACGAATGAACTTGTTGGCTAGTAGGTGTTGAGACAAAGTCTCGTACCAAGCTCTCGGGGCCTGGTGTAAACCATACAGCGCTTTGTCCAATAAGTAGACCTTGTTTTTGTGGATTGGATCGGTGAAGCCCGGTGGCTGACCGACATAAACCTCCTCTTTGACTTTCCCATAAAGAAACGCCGATTTTACATCTAACTGATATACTTTGAAGTTCTTCCAAGACGCAAATGCAAGAAAAATTCTGATTGCCTCTAGTCGTGCTACATGAGCATAGACTTCTGTAAAATCAATTCCCTCCTGTTGACTAAAGCCCTGAACAACGAGTCGACCATCTGGCAAATCCACTTGGTGTTTATCTTGCACTTATAACAACTCCTCTATCGTCTCTCTTGCACTTAAACACCCACTTGGTGTTTATCTTCCTCTGACCATCTGGCAAATCCACTAACTTCCACACTCCTAATTTCTCGAATTGGCTAAGTTCCTCCTGCATTGCAATGACCCAAGAATCTTTAGTAACCGCCTCTTTGTAAGTTCTTGGCTCAACCTGCGAAATAAAACAACTCAATGAGAATTCAGTTTGCAAAGGAGCAGCTTTTGTATAAAAACATGTAAGCCCTTTATCAATCTGTCTACGAGTGCGAACGCCAGCTTGCAATTCTCCTATGATCAACTCCTCTGGAAGATATGAAAAAGTTCGCGGCATCACTTCGCTTGGAACATCTACATTTCCCTTCAGATTAGTAACATTCTGCTCTGCATCTTGTTCACCAACTTGGTTTGTTTGACTTGAAATCTGAATTTGCTCCCCCTCAGAATCTGAATCACCATGATCAAAGACCGGCATGTTTTCAGCTTCTTGATTATCATCCTGAACCGACTGATTTTCTTGAGCAACTTCATTCTGTTGGACATCATCATGTTCACCAGCATTACTCGGACCTGCTTCATCATCATTTGAAGTTTCCCGTGGTCGCCTTGAATACTCGGCTGGAAACCGTTGCTGTGACTCGTACTCACGCAAAATATCCAACTCATCAAAGAAATCCTCTTCTTCCTCTGATTCTTCTCTCATGTCAAACGAATCCCACAGTTTGTCATAATGATAACGCCATGAATCTCCAGGATTTTGCGGCGGCATAGTATAACCTTGACATTCAACATTATATGCCTCAATAATCGTCTTCAAACTTGGAATGAATACTCGTTTCAACGGACTTGCATAACCCACAAATATTCCTTCTAAGCCTTTTTCACCGAATTTTCCTTGAAAATCTAGAACTGTACAGGGAGTCCCAAACGGTTCAAGATACTTCAGATTCGGTTTGCGGTTATTGATTAGCTCAAAACATGTTTTTTGAACTTCTTGACAGTAAGAACCCTGTTGAGCATATAGCATGCGGCGGAAACAGCTTCAGCCCAAAAATTTATCGGTAATTTTGAATCTGTGAGCATAGTTCTAGCCGTCTCGATTAGTGTCCGGTTTTTGCGTTCTGCAACTCCATTCTGCTGCGGAGTGTACGGAGCACTAAACTCATGCAATATACCTCTTTCATCACAAAATTCTTCCATCTTGCTATTCTTGAATTCAGTACCATTATCACTTCGAATTCTTTTGATACGCCTTTGGTACAGATTCTCAATCTTTCTGAACAACGCCATCAAACTATCAAACGTTTCGTCTTTTGTCTTCAAGAAAGAAACCCACGAAAATCTGGAATAATCATCAGTAACCACAAGACAATAGAGATCCCCTGTGATACTTTTGACGTTTACTGGACCAAACAAATCCATGTGAAGTCTTTCCAGAGGACACAAAACTGAATTGACTTGTTTTGTAGGGTGTGACTTTTTCTTCTGCTTGCCTTTGACACAGCTAATGCACTCCCCTTCCAGATGAAAACCTTTGACATGAACTCCCATAACCAAATCGTTGTGCACCAAGTGATTCATCTTCCTTAGGTGAATATGCCCCATCTTGCGGTGCCGCAACTTTGATTCTTTCTCAGTTGCTTTAGATACAAAACAATGTGCTTAACCAGTAGTTGTAGTTGCTACACTCATATCTAACACATATAAATCATTCACTCTAGGTGCCCGCATGATAATCCATTCTTCAGGGATAACAAATCCTGGTTTCAAGATCAAACATTCTTTGTCTGTGAAGTGAGTAGTATACATATTGTCACAAATCTGTGAGATACTAAGTAGATTGTTCTCCAGCTCAGTGATGTAGTTAACTCTTTCAAATGTCACAATCCCGTTGGATAACGTTCCTTCACCAATAATTCTACCACCTTCATGACCTGCAAAACCTACGTAACCACCATTAATGTTTCTCACATCATACAGCAACGCAGTCTTCCCTGTCATATGTCGAGATGCTCCACTATCCATGATCCATCTGGATACAAGTTGTGGAAGATCCTGCACAAAACAAATTTTAGATTAACCAACTTCAATAAAGATGCCGATTCATGCTTCGCGATCAAGGAAGCTCCGGCAATTCAAACTGTTTATTCAAACATGGTGTCCACCCAGGCCTCATCAGCCTTAGGTGTAACCTTGACTCTCGCAATTTGAATTTTGAAATTTTCAGCCTTCAAAGGTGGAAAATTTGCATCATAATCAACCGAAATTGATTCTTCAGCCTTTTTCACTTCAGAAGTTGAAATCTTCATCTCTGTTTTTGGTTTCCAAACTTGTTGAGATAATGCAACCCGCTTGTAAAATTTGTCATTTTTAGTTACCACTTTCTTTACGAGTTCATTTTTCACTTTGATGTTATCATTTTTCACATTCTTTTTCTCAACAACTATTGGTGCTTTACCCTTTTCGTCAACTTTCTTCTTTTGAATCTTCACAGTTTCAGTCTTAGGCTTCACATTAGTACACTTTCGTGCAATGTGACCAACTTGATTACATCTGAAACATGTTCGAGTATCAACAACTCGACTTGTGCCTTCAGACTGATACTGTGAAACTCTTTTCTCAAAGAACTCTTCATTCGATTTTGAAAAGATTTCATTTTCCTCATCAGAAAGTGAACTTGAACCGTTCACAAACACCTTCTTTTCAGCAAACCTTTTGTTTTGAAAATTCTTTCTTTGAAAGTTCTTATCACCCCTATAACCACCCGACCAGTTATTTCGTTTGTTATTATAAAAACGTGGTGGAACAACAGGCTTTTTGTAGTAAGCTTTATCTTTCTCAAAATTCATTTGCCTCTTTGTTTGACTCAGTTTGTTCACTTCTGACATCTCAATTTCAACCAATTTGAAGACATTTATCAACTTTTTCACATTCATATTCTCAATCGGAAACTCAGAATCCGAATACAACTTATCAGATCCAGCCATCTTGTACATCACAAGACTCGGTTCATCACCTAAGTTGTTTTTGGATTTTTGTTTCGGAATGTATTTGTTCAAGAAACATTCATCATCTTCAGCTGATTTAGACAACAAAACACTTTCAGTTGTGCTCTTAACAATCTCTGTCTGAACACTATCATCAGATGATGTAGAAAAAGTAACATCAATGTTCTCCGGAAGTTTGACTTCACTCTCTTCCTCAATTTCAACCAACCCAGATTGCTTTTTCGTGTAATTATCAAGAACAGGTGGTGGAACTTGATGAAAACCCACCCCGGTTCCATCAGAGTACACATCTTCGCCTGCTTTGTCTTTCCCTATGGGTTTGGGAATAATGTGTTGCAAAACAAAGCTTGCGGAGTTGTAACTCTTAAGCTTCAACTGGATTTGCTCATTTTCAATTTCAGCCTCTTGAACTTTAAGTTTCAGTTTAGCGATTTCATCCAGTTGTTGGTTGATTGATTCTTCTTTTACTCTAAGCACTGCTTTTAGTTGAATGTTTTCTTTATAAGTTTTACCATTTCGATCATCATTATCCTTCATTGTGGTTTTAAGCTTTTCAAAATTTTCAGTGATTTGACGGTTTTCAAGAACTAACTTTTCATTTTCTTGTCTAATCCTCTCATGATCAGTTTTATCATTTTCAATTTTGTTAGTTAATTCTTTTATCCGTTCAGTTGAAGCTTTAACCATCTTGTCACGATCAAGAATTTGATTCTCAACGTTTCTGACTTTTGCTATCAGATCATCAACCTTCTTACCGTTGAGATACGTGACTGTGTTACAAAATTTGCATTCTTTGATGCAATTTTTTGCAATCAACTTTCTTACCTGACACATTCGTTGACAAGTTTGAACTGACCTGGCTTTTTGACTCAGACTTGGAGTTAGAGTCTACCTCAAGTGCTTTAGCAGCTAGCACTTTGTCAGCCATTTTTCCGAGATTTTCAGCATTCAATTCCTACGTCGTGTCAATGATCCCGGTATCAATCTTCTTTGAGTTCTCTATCTCTTTCCTTCTTCTCTTTCTCTTCTTTTTCTTTCTCATATCCAGTCCCCCACCATTTATTCTGCCAATAATCATCATCATCTTTTAACTCTTTGATTATGGCCTCTAAATCAAGAGTGTTGTGATCAATAGCAATGTTTCCATATGGATCAAGATAACACTCTCTGTCTGGATCCCATCTATTTGCTCTTTTTGCTTTCGAAAAGATACCAGATATCCTGATCATTCTGTTTGTGGCCAACAACCTTCTGTAGTTATACTTCTGTTCTTCAGTTTTGTTGTCTTTCCACGGAACAGGTTCATTCTTTGCCATGAAAGCGTAACCAACCGCATCTTCCTCCGGTAGCAGCTCGCTCCATTCGAAACCTTCATCGTCGTGAATCACTGCAAGAGCTCTAGATTTCTCTTTGTTGTCTTCAACCTGCTTCAATCTAGGCGGCTCATATTTATTCTGGTGATAAATTGCCTTCTTGTAGTAATCATCTCTGAAAGGATTCTCCGACTCATCAGCATATGCATTTCTGCATTCTCGCTTGAAGTGACCTTTCTGCTTACACTTGAAGCACGTCACCTTGGACTTATCGACCCCAGCTTGGTAGATGCACCACCAATTGTCTTCCTGACGGTAATTTCCATGAAACACTGTGCTCGACGAACAGCAGTCGCCATAGCCCAACGAATATCGATCAGCTCCATTTCCTCAGGATCAATCTGATCATAATCTTCTTTCGTCAGATTGGTGTTGCCTATCTTCCCAGCTACTAACCCTTCATACGATTCCAACACCGATGCTAGAAATATCATCTGCTGTTTGGCCGACTCCTCGTCAAAATTATGAGCATTCTTCAAATCTATTGCGATATTGCATTGAAAACTATTCTTTGCATCAGAATGACTTGCAGATGATGAAGATCCACTGTGATAACCGCTGTGACTTCCACTGCTTTGACCACTTTGACTTTCTTTGCTTGCTGTGGATACATTCTCAACAGAAAACGCAGTCTTGGGAGAAGTTGCTTTTGGCATCATGCTCTTTGGATAATATAGATCCAAATTCTGTTGATAAGATGAATGATTGACTTTGTACGTCTTCTTCAATTCCAGTTCGTGACTTTCAAGTCTCTCAATCACCAAATCTGGTTTCAATTTTTCAAGAACAATAGTGTTCTTCAACATCAGTGCATAATATCTCCAATCCATATCGTCTGGTAATGAATCGAACAGTTTGTCAACAAGTTCTTCATCAGAATATCTGATATCATGTCTTCATAATTCCAGCTTCAGATGACCGAACCTTTCTATCATTTTACAAACTGACTCATTCTTAAGACAACTAAACATATCAAACTCTTTCCTAAGAAGTTTCTTTTTACTTTTTACAATTTCAGTACTTCCTAGACATTTCTTTTCCAATTTTGCCCAAAGATCTTTAGCACTAGAGTAATCAATCAAAGAGATTATATCTTCACGCACAGATTGAAACAATAATGACACACATTTCTGCTCAGCAATAAACGACTCTATTTCATTAGATGTTGATAAAGATTCACCCTCTTTGCCTCCATTATCGTATCCATTTTTGAGACTCTTCCAGCTCAAAAATGCAAAAGCCCTCAACCAATCTTCGAATTTCTTTGCCCACCGACTATACTCCTTGATAGCCATCAATTTCGGTGGTTTGTTGTAAGTTCCGAAAGCACTTTCAACTTCTAAAGCATCCGATAATTTCTTCTTGGTGTTTGATGAGTTCTCATTGTTGTTGCTTGAAGATGTATCGTCTCCCGAATTTCCAGCAAATGCGTACATATCGCTAAACGGGTTCAAGAAAATATCATCCATCGTGAATGTGCCTGCAGCAATTAGTAATCACTTAGAAAAGTTTTTCGAAATTTTGACAAACAGTGATACACAAGCGAAATCAGCTTTAATGTGTCTCAATAAACGAAATCAAGACTTAACAAACAAGCGAAATATGTAATATCCGAAAGAGCGAAATAGGTATATGTCCGAATAAGCGAAAGTGTCAAGTGTCCAAATAAGCGAACCAACAATGTACAAATGAGCGGACCAGATTATGTCCGTATAAGCGGACCAGATATTGTTCGTTCAAGCGGACCAGATTATGTTCGTTCAAGCTGACCAGATTATGTCCGTTCGAGCGGATCTACCTTGTACGTTCAAGCGGATCTACAAGATTCGTATAAGCGAACCACAAAAGCGAACCACAAAATGTTCGGATAAGCGGACCAGTTAATGTCCGGATAAGCGGACCTAACAAGTAATTTCGAGCGGACCAAATGTGATTTTCGAGCGGATCTATTGATATCCGTAAAAGCGGACCTAAGTTTTTAACAGTTTTTACCCATTTTTAAGCCGAATTTTAATCTGAAACTTTCAAGGATTGCTCTACACACAATTCCGATCACAATGATATGTATAATGTTCAATTTCGTCCACTAAAATGTTGTAGATCCGAGTTCAAAGTTTCTGTACGTGAAACTGATCGAATTTTGTAAAAATTGATTGAGTTTTACTTTGATTTATGATCTAATACTTTCTAGGGTTTATTAATTGAATGATCCGCACGTAATACTAAAAAATCAGACAATTTCAACCGTAGGAACCACTTCAAATCGAAAAAGTATGAGAGAAAGTGTGTAGAAATGAGAAAATTATGCAGATTCAAGCTGTAGTAGTATGAACTCCTCGTCCTGAGCTCGGATACCACTTGTTGGACCGTTTTACGACCTTGAAAAGTCAGTCAAGGATGTTCATCTTCATGTATGAAGGCGGAATCAACACAAATGAAGTTACAACAACTTTCCTATTCAATTTCTTCACTTTTATTGCTTTCTGATGTAAATTTGACAGAGTTTTGTTACACAAGCAACTATTCAGGTCCGCTCCAAAGTACATGCATAAATGACAACATCAGGTATATATAGTGCTAGAGGGTTCGCTTATATGGACTGACATAAAAACGGACCTCCTAAGATGACATATAAGCGGACCTCCTAAGATGACAAATAAACGAACCTATCAACATATGTTCACATAAGCGGACCTATCAACATAAAACCTAATTTTGACATTCTAAATCCTATGTTGACCTATCTTGACCTAAGACTTAATGTAGACGTAGTCAACAGACATTTCATGTATCAACAAATACATGTTGCAGGTTCATAGTAGCTGGGATTCGAGGAAACAAGCTAGGATGATGCTTAGAAACTCATCTAGTTAAATCATGAATTTTGAACAATATTTGAATGTTATCTATTTGATACTTTTGTGGTTGTGATTTGTGGTCGATGTTTAGACAACATTTATGAAATTTGAATAATTATTATTGAAACAAATAGTGTTGTGGAATCTCTTGAGCAATCTGAGCGCTTAGTGCCGCGCCCCGATGTTTCCGCCATCGGTTGGGGTGTGACAGATTGGTATCAGAGCCATAACTATAGGGAATTAGGAAAAGCAGGAATGCTTTGCCTAGTCCATGGTTCTAGAAAACTTGACTCTTATCTGTTGTTTAAAACTTATGCAATCTACCGTACTTGCTTCCTAGCAACACTTTCCTGTTAACCATTACATGCCTTTCCTAAGGCTAAAACAATACACACTTGAATACTTTGAAAACACTGCTGAGCGGTGTTTGTATTTTGCACAAAACTTACCTCAAGTTAGGAGTGACATCCAAACATTGAAGGGAAATTTCCAAATTCATAATCTAGTGGGTCTTATATTTTGATAAGTGCCGACACTATCAGGGTACGATGTTGTCAAGTTAGAGGTGAAACTCACATCTTGATAACTAGTCCCCCTCTTTGATTTTCAGTCTCGCCAAAGTCTCGAAATTCCCAATCAACTAAAGACGTGTAGTGACCGAAAGGACAAATAACGTTGGCCTAACATCTATGACGTATTTGTCTAAGTAAGTCAAGGCACGTTGCCTTAATTTGAAAAGGGTTCGATTCACTTTGGTTAGTCAACGTTCCTCTACCCGTAACAATCCTATGTTTTATGAGCCTATCTTTTATGTTATCTCGATTTTACATGTGGTTTTATACTTGATACTTTGTTCGTTCGAAACTTTTACACGAATCGCACGTATCTCCGCAATCTAAAACATTAATAATCTCTCAGGATCGAACTAAATTTATGGTGCTTTAATCATTATGTTATACTACGTGGGAGTCTTGATTAAACTATGGGAAACATGATTGAACGTTATGATATATGAAACAACTTGATCAAACTATGTGAAACATGTTGAACGTATTATACTATTAAACAATATGAAACTTGTTGAAATTTTTGCGATATGTGAAACTTGAGTCTTTATGCGATCATGTGAAACTTTATACTATGCTACGTGTTCGTGAAACTATGATACTTAGACGTAACTTGGTGATCAAGTCTTACCCGATTCTTATTTTGACTCTTAGATGTCGTCAAGTCGTCTCTCCAACCCACACAAGAAGTCAAAGGCCAACACTCAGAAGAAGATGATGTCTTTTATGGCCAACCAGATAGCACGCATTGTTCCCAAGATCGTCTCTGAGATCCAGGGATCAAACACTCCTCCCTCCTCTGTTGACTCTAAAGTGGAAAAACCAAAGCCTGTGAGCTTCAACTACAAACACTTTGTCTCTTGCAACCCTAAGCCTTTCACGGGCAGTGATGGGGTGACTGCAATGCTGGAGTGGTTCGACAGCATCGAGGTTACTTTCATCAACAGTGAGTGCCCAGAACACTTAAAGACTATGAGTGCAACTGGCGTGTTTCAAGGAAGAGCTCTAGAATGGTGGACAAACGAGAGAAACATCAGCTCCAATAATGAAGCTTATGCTTTACCCTGGGCAGAGGTTAGGGAAATGATGATGCTTGAATTCTGCCCTCCGCATGAGCAGCAGAAACTTGAGGATGAATTCTGGAATCTGAAAAAAGTGGGTGACGACAACCTGGCCTATACTACCCGTTTCAAGCAACTCAGCATCATTGTACCACACTTGGTGTCTACTCCTAAGCGCATGATCACCAAGTACATTCATGGGTTACCTCCTGCTATGCGTGACGCCATTGAAGCAGCTCAACTCAGCCCTATTGAAGAAGTTTACCGTCTGGCAGCAAGTTTAAACAACAGCCGTGTTCGTGATAAACAGTTTGGAAGCTCTGCTCCATCGAAACCTGCAAACTAGATCACTCAGCAGCCAAGTGGTAACAAGAACAAGAAACGAAATCTCAGGGTTCCGGCTGTAATGCCATTGTCCCTGCTGCAAATGCAAACCCTGTCGGAAATGCGATTGTGCCTGTTGCTGTTGTTAACCCTCTTGCTCCAGAAAACACCAAGAAGTCGTACACTGGGATTCATCCCAAGTGTGCTACTTGCAACTATCATCATCCTGCCAGCGCTGCTTACCGCCTGTGCACCAACTACAATCGCTATGGTCATACCGCTCCTTACTGCCGTCAAGCAAATCAAGTTCAGCAAGCAGCTCCAGCTCTACCATCCCCTCAACAGAATCCCCGACCAGCAAACAATGTTAAAGCCTTCTACAAGTGTGGAGACATTACTCATCTTCGTCACCAGTGTCCCCAGCTAAACCAGGAGCAACAACAAGCCGCTCGAGGATGGGCGTTCAACATCAATGCACCAGGCTCATAATGACAATGACGTTGTTAATGGTATGTTTCTCGTCAATAATCTTTACGCTTCGATACTAATTGATACTGGTGCCGACAGAAGCTTTGTGTCCGTAGAATTTGAATCTTTGTTAAATTGTGCACGCTCTAAACTACCTAAGTCGTTCTTTGTGGAGATTGCCGATGGTAAGTCTATTCTAGTTGATTCTATCCTCCGTGATTGTTCCTTGACTCTTAATGATCACGTTTTTACTATTGACTTCATACCCATGCAATTGGGTAGCTTCGATATCATAATCGGCATGGATGGGTTACGTAAGAACCATGTTGAGATCGCTTGTCACGAGAAGTATGTTCGTCTACCTCTACCATCTGGTGATACTTTGCACGTCTATAGAGACCGACCTTCTAGAGGACTGAAGTTGATGTCATGCACTCAAGCGAATAAATGCTTACGTAAACAGTACTTTGCCTTTTTGGCCCACATAGTGGAACAAAAAGGGCAAGGGAAAGAGCGTAAGTGATGTTCCAATAGTGTGTGACTTCCCCGATGTCTTTCCTGAGGACCTTCCTGGTCTTCCTCCTCCTCGATCTGTTGATTTTCGAATCAATCTCATACCTGGCTCGACTCCTGTCGCCAAGGCTCCGTACTGACTTGCACCCTCCGAGATGCAAGAATTATCTTGTCAACTGCAAGAACTACTCGACAAAGGCTTTATACGTCCAAGTACCTCTCCTTGGGGTGCTCCTGTGTTACTCATCAATAAGAAAGATGGTTCGTTTCGTATGTGCATCGACTCCCGTGAACTTAATAAACTCACCGTTAAGAATCGTTATCCTCTTCCCCGTATCGATGATCTATTTGATCAACTACAAGGCGCAAGCTGTTTCTCTAAAATCGACCTTTGATCTGGTTATCATCAGCTCCGTGTTCTCGAAGAAAATATCCCCAAAACCGCATTTCGCACTCGTTATGGACACTACGAGTTCGTGGTTATGCCTTTTGGTTTGACCAATGCACCCGCTGTGTTCATGGACCTTATGAATCGAGTTTGTAAACCTTATCTGGATCGTTTTGTGATAGTCTTTATTGATGATATTCTTATTTATTCGAAGACTCGAGTCGATCATGAACGTCATTTACGCCTCATGTTAAAACTTTTACGTGGTGAACGCTTATATGCTAAGTTTTCTAAGTGTGAATTTTGGATTGATGAAGTACAATTTATCGGGCACATTGTTAGTAAACAAGGAATTCATGTCGACCCTTCTAAAATCGAAGCAGTGAAGAATTGGAGTACTCCTAAATCTGCATCTGAGATTCGTTCCTTCTTGGGATTAGCGGGCTATTACCGCCGATTCATCTCGGACTTTTCAAAGATCGCCGTTCCTCTCACTTCTTTGACTCAGAAGGAGAAAGCTTTTGCTTGGGGTCCTGAGCATGACGAATCTTTTCAAACTCTTAAGAATCTACTTTGTAACACTCCTGTACTTGCTCTCCCTGATGGGAATGATGATTTTGTGGTGTATTGTGATACCTCGAACCGTGGCCTTGGCTGTGTGCTGATGCAACGGGACAAGGTCATCGCTTATGCCTCCCGACAGCTCAAGATACATGAGAAAAACTATACTACCCACGATTTAGAGCTTGGGGCAGTCGTTTTTGCGTTAAAGATCTGGCGACACTACCTATATGGTACTAAGTGTGTGGTTTTCACTGACCATAAGAGCCTGCAGCACATCTTTAACCAGAAAGAACTGAATATACGTCAGCGACGATGGGTAGAGTTACTTAACGACTATGACTGCGAGATTCGTTACCATCCTGGCAAAGCGAATGTTGTGGCCGATGCTCTTAGTCGTATGACTCATGTTAGTAGTATCCTCTGTTCTCAGATCACTAGTGATCTTCATGCCTGTATTCTTGAAGCTCAGTACTCATCAGTCAATGAAGGTAGTCTTAACATTAAAATACGAGGTGCGTCTACTGATCAACTTGAAACAAAGTCTGATGGACTTCAATACTATCTTAATCGCATCAGGGTGCCCGATCACGACAACCTTCGTGAACTCATTATGAACGAGGCTCACAAATCTCGATACTCTATTCATCCTGGTGCTGATAAGATGTGCCATGATTTGTGTATGACTTACTGGTGGCTTGGTATGAAGAAGGATATCGCCACGTACGTCTCTAAATGCCTTAGTTGTTCAAAGGTTAAGCCAAACATCAACATCCTTCAGGCCTTCTTGAACAACCCGAAATCCCTGTTTGGAAATGGGATAGTATAGCTATGGACTTTATAACTAAACTACCTCGTACACCTGTTGGTCATGATAGTATATGGGTTATCATTGACCGTTTGACCAAATCAGCCCACTTTCTTCCTATTCGTGAAGATTTCAAAGTGGAGAAACTTGCTCGAATCTACACTGATGAAATCATATGTCGTCATGGCATACCCATTGACATTATCTTTGACAGTGATGGTCGTTTTACTTCACGTCTTTGGCAAACTTTTCAGTCCGCTATGAGTTCTCACTTGAATCTTAGTACAGCCTTCTGATGTGTGTAAAATGCAACATATAAATTACATCAAATGAAGCATAAAACTAACCCTTTTTAGTACTAATGTTGGAAAAAGTGTGTTTTTGTCTTCCTTTTGTATTTTCAGGACCAAATGAGCTTAAATGAACAAAAGGAACAGATATACAGCAAAAACTAACATAAATACAAATAAAAGGAATAAATGTGGCATGCCCAACCCCTCGACAGCATCTTCCCAAGCAAAAACAAGGAACAGAAGGCTGACCACGGCCCGTGCTCACTGGACACGGGGGCGTGGTCAGGTGTCTGCAGAAAGGGACAAAGCAATAGAAGCTTCTATTCCCACCACGGGGGCGTGCCCAGCTCAACACGGGGCGTGGTCAACGCTAAGATTCGCAGAATCTTGCAAATCTTGATAGTACAGATACGCTTCTGCACACGGGGCCATGCCCAGTGAACACGAGGCCGTGTGGAGCCTAATGCCGACAATTGCAATTAATGAAGAAAGAGAAAAGAGATGGCCATGGGGGCCTGTCCAGCGGACACGAGGCCGTGGCCGGGCTTCTGTTCAGGCTATAAATAGGGGTGCTTGGCTCACTTCAAAGGCATCCCTTGGCAAACCACCTCTCACCAACTTCACCACCACTACAACACCCACATCCACCACCATCATCCATCATCCACCTTAGAGTGTGTGTAGTAGTCTCGGGATCCAAGATTGATCGTAAGAGTTCTTGTCAATCAAAGGCCGTGTTTGGCTAAGTCTCTTACATCACTTGGTGAAGACAAGCATTTAATGTATTACTTTTGAATTTAATTTTTTCGCACTTTTTATTTGGTTTTGTATTAATGACTTTAATAACTAGTTTCTTATGTTGAAGGTGAAACTTCCTTATCATTAAAGGCGAGTCGGATTCAAGTGATTCATCTTGTCTATCTGTTTTTATTTTATTTTTAGCATTTTTAGTTTTTATTTTTCATGTTTAAAACCTTTTCTAAAAATTTTAGTTTGATTAGACGTTGAGGATAAACCGGTATTAAAAGCTCTTGATTCCTTGGACGACCTCGGTATATTTCCAACGCTATACTACGCTCACAATGGGTACAATTGCCCATGTGTGTGTTTAGTGTTAGTAGAATATCGTGTTCTATAAATTTAAAACTTGACTAATATATAAAATGGGCTTAAATTATCGATAAAACATAACACACCTTACACACACCAAGTTTTTGGCGTCGTTGCCGGGGACACAAGGGTTTTAAGAAAGTTAGGAATCAACGGCCTAATCATTTTTCAAAACCTTATTAAAACTGCATTTTTACATTTTTTAGGTAATTTTTGCATTACAGTAGCCTGAACACGGGGCCGTGCTCACTGAACACGCCCCCGTGCTGCATAATTTTTAATAAAACACCCAGATACAGAGTATCAACACGGGGCCGTGTTCGCTGAACACACCCCCGTGCTGAACCAAACCAGTTGCATTTTTTCAAAATGCCCAGATACAGGATCTGACCACGGGCCGTGCTCATTGAACACGGGGCCGTGGTGAGCCTCTGTTTCCGTTTTTATTTTTATTTTTATTTTCTGGTCCCGATACTATGTTGTGGTCTGCTGAGTGATTCTTATGGATCAATACTCAGGAGGTTACAACTACCACTATGCGGAGGATGAATTTGAAGACGAGTATTGTACCATTTGTCGTAATCCTCATTCGGTACAATATTATGACCTCTTTGAACCATCCCCTTCATACACATACTATGAGGAGCCTAGGTACGAGCCATCCACTTCATACACATACTATGAAGAGCCAAGGTATGAACCTTCTCCCTCATACTCATATCTTGATGAGCCAAGGTATGAGCCTTCATACTCATACTTTGAGGAACCAAGTTATGAGCCTTCACCTTCATATACTTACTATGAGGGACCATGGCGTGAACAACCCACCTCATATAAGTATTATGAAGAACCAAGTTACGACCCTTATCCATCATATACTTACAATGAGGAACAATGGTATGCACCATCTACCTCATATGAGTATTATGAGGAACCAAGGATCGAACTTCCGAACTCAAGCTTTGAGGATCCTTATTCTGCTCACTTTGACGAACCACCAACTATCCCACCCATAGCCGAAAAGATAATAGAACACCTTAAAAGTATCGAGCGCTATATAAAAGAAGCCCGCGCAAGGGAAGAGTGTAACACCACGTAAAAACGTGTCCAATTATATAAAGACGCGTGTCCTAAACTCTAAATATGTAAAAGTTTGAGTTTGAAGGACTAAAGTTGACAAACGATGAAAATATGTATCCGAAAGGACTAAAAGTGTCAATATGCCAAACTTGTGCCTCTGAATGACCACACACGAAGAATGTATTCTTAAACGAGTAATTATTTGGATATAAGAAGCCGTTTGTGAAAATAATCGAGAGATTAAAAACTACAGGGGTTAAACGTGTCAACATGTTAATTCTTACATCTGAGTCACCTTTTAACGAACCTGGGGATTCGTAATGTTCAAATACACTCTCAAGAATAAGTGATATCAGTTTCACGTGGTTTCGAGATCGTTATGCAAATTTCCAAGAACTTGGGTTAAAAGCGTCAATGTTAAGAAACTTATGATTTTGGTGATCGTTTAACGAAACCGGGGCTAACGGAGTTTGGTTACACTTACATGATCCTCCATGAACTAACTACAAGGGGCTTTTGTGCCTAAAATGAAGTTAAATTTAGTTATAAAGGACCAGGGACTGAAATTGCCAAATCAGAAACATTTTTAACCTGAAATCAAGGTCGTTGCGGGGCGCGTAGACCCCTTTTTAATCCTACGCGGCCCGCGAGAGATGCCCAGTTCAGTAAAATGTTGCCAGCTGCAGGTTTCTGCTGTTACACCGCCTCAAACACTTCCAAATCGATTCCAGGAGCTTGTTGACGGTTTTATAATACCACCAAGACACCTGGGATGATCCTAAACATCCCCATAACACATGTGATGATCCTTGATCATGTCCTTAAAGTATAAATAGGCCTTCATATGAACCATTTCATTTGCACATATCATTCAAATCTTCTCTACTCTCAACTCTGGAGGTTCCTGACAAAAAAGGGAGCTTATTCTTGTAGAAAATATTGCTAGGACCCTTTGTAAGTGTCTTAGCCCCCTTTTTAGTTCAGTTTTATAATTTAAAAACCGAAAAGTCAAAGTTATCGTAAACTGACTTTGACCTTCGGTTTAAACTTAAATGGTCCAGCCATTATTCGAGATGAATGTGGTTATGTGACCATAATTAGGTAGGTGATTAACCCTTAAAAGGGGACCTCCTAATTATTTCGTTTGCTTAGTTAATTGTCCAGTCAAACTATTTAATTAAAAAGTCAAACTGGATAGAATTGTAAATAATAATTAAAACTAATAATACAGAGGTTATAAATTATATTTTAACACCCTAATAACTTAGTAATTATTATTAGAACATGTTTAGACATGTTCAACCCGACAATTCTGAGTTTAGGGTCGGTTCGCAACCGAAAGTCGCAAAAGCTTGACTTTTGCTTTGACTTTCAGTTCTGACCCGATTAAGCTTAATTCTTCTATGTTTTAAGCTTCCATTAGGACCACATTATGTTGTAGTATAACTCTCTGAGGTTATATTACCTGGTCATTTATATTTTGAATTATATGCTATTTTCCGTTATTATGCTTATAAATGCCCATTATGCCCTTATGTTATATAAACGAGATTTTTGAAAATGTGAGAGGACAAAAAGCTTTATTACTGATATATAAGTATGTCAAATAAATTTGACATCAGTTTCTGGTCTCAAACTAAAGTATGCAAGATATCGTAAAATGAAACTTTTTATTAATTAAATTACGATATTTTGCATAAGGCATGTTTAAACATAGATTTTGATCCAAGACTCATTACCTACTGTTAAGATATTATTTTTAAGGATTTTTGAAATATTGGGTCAGATTATAAACTGACCATAACTTAGAGTTCTTGTATAAATTCCTTAATTGACGATAACGCCCTTTTAACTAATAAAATGAGATTTACATGTGATTAGCATACCAAACCTTTTTCTACTGATGATAACGCCCTTTTAACTAAATATTTTAAAATCTCAGAATTACATAAACATATCAAATATCGTCAACTAGCGATTTTTACGCTAATTAGGTGCATAGTATGGTTTAAAACCATATTTAACACCTAAGACTTGTTACCTACTGAATTTTTAAATAAATTTTAATATTATTACAGTAGGTATAAGTCATAAACTCAGACTTCCAAAAATGTCCTTAAAAGCATATGTGAAATGACCAAAATACCCTTTCGGGGCATAGTTTGGCCATAAATGGTAAACCTCACATATGTATGATATCTTACTGATGTAACTTGATAAAATAAATATTTTTACTGAATGTTTTAGACCAGAACCTTAGTTTACTATAAAATCTCTTTTATAAACATTAAAATGACCAAAATGCCCATACGGGACTTAAATTGGTTTTAAATACTTTTGGGGAATATATGTTAACATCTTACTGATGTATTAACATATTTTAAGCATAATAACATATGAGAGTTGTATATAGTTCATTTGGTTACCCGTTAAGCAATTATGCGTTCGGTTCGGTTTATGTAACTAGTTTACATAAATTAGCCGAAATGGGTTTAACCTTATCATTAAATCTTCAAAATCCAGAATGTGTTTAGTTTACCCATATTATACAAGTATCCAAACTTGTCGGGTTGAAACCACATTCTATTCCGATCTCCGCTTAATCTAGTGTTTCAAACCGTAAAGTATCTTTCATACTAACCGGTCTAAGTCTTTGACTTAAATAAAGACCCGTTAGTATCCTAATAGGTTAATAAACCTTCTATACAGATTAAGTAGCTTCGGTAGAAGGTATTTTCATAAGGCTTTATGAAACATACGGCTGAGTTACATCGTTACACATCTAGCTCAGGTAAATACTTTTAACTTATTTTCCCTTATACGGGCTTGGTATACGGTATAATAATACCGCTTGGTCGGGTATGGAATCATTTAATCGGATTGTGATTAATAAATTACATAACCCGTTTTAATCTGTTTTGTTTGATAACATAAACATTAGGGGTTAATACGACCGTGTCCTGGATATCCTTGGCTCATTTCATTTGTAAATGACCACGACCTATGCACGGGGTGTAGGCATACACCTGACAGATGCAAATGATAAATAACCCACATGTTGGGGATAACTCCTTTGTGGGTTTTATAGTGGTGAGTCGGTTAATCATGACCGGCTTCCAAACCGGCCCCATATGTATGACAAACATATAAAGCTGTATACAAGATTATCTTAAATAACTGTCCCAAGTTATAAATGGTTTGTGCCTTGTGCACCTAAATCAATTTTCATAAACTCTTTTCAAATGAGTCGGTTAATTGTATTTACCAGTGAAAACTGACGTATTTTCCAAAGACTAAGTGATAGGTACCTCTTGAAATTAGGCTGGAGCTACTTGGTGTCAAATAAGAGGATCTTGAAAATCCTTAGATGCCTGGAGTCTGTTATTTCAGTTTTCTTGTATTTTGTTTAATGATCTGCCTGTGGATCTCTATTACAACCAGTCTATATATTCTTTTATTTGGACACTCGGACACTATGGTTTGTAATAGTAATTATCTCCCTTGACTTCCACTGTGCTATTATATTGTGTGTATTGACTATGATGATATCAACTACGTCACGATACTCCCCACCGGGCCCACCGGTAATATGTGGAAATAACGGGGTGTGACAAAGAGGAATCCCGCGCGAGGGAAGAGGTAACATGTACTAAAGAAGCGATAGTTGAAGAGGTAAAAATGGAAGAACAAGTAAGTGAAAAACCGATACATGAACTAAACAACGAAAAAGGTGAGTCCTACAACGTTAAAATTAAAAAAGAGTCTAATTTTCAAGAAATTAATCTCTTGTCACCTTCTTTCGAAAACCGTTGTTTGGTACCTACTTGTGCTAAGTTTTTAAAAGATTTAAACATTAACACTAAAATTGATGAAATGGTAAGCATTAAGTTAACAAATGATCAAACTACGCTAATAAAAGATGACCCATTTGAAATTAACATTACACCGGTTCCATGTTTCTTTCAAAATTCCTTTATTAGTAATATTACAATTGATAAAGATCTTTGTGTTAATATAATGCCAAACTACATTTTCGAAAAATTAAGTATTGGTGATTTTTCTCCACTTCAAATACCCATTTTTCTTTCTAATCGGAAAACAATAAAATCTATGGGAGTAGTTGAAGATGTGTTAGTCCAAACAAATCAAACGGTGGTTCCAACCGACTTTGTCATCCTTAATGACGCTCCACTTGTGTTGGGTCAACCTTTTGTGAAAACCCACAAAGCTTTGATTAGTTTAACTTTTATGTTCTCTAGTTTAGTCTTACTTTTCAGGAATAAATCACACTTGAAAAGGTGGATATTGCCAAAGGGACGTTAAAACTGCACCCCATGCATGAAAACAGAGCTTTCCGTCAACTTTTCCATCATTTCAGCATGTGCAGCACGGGGCCGTGGCCACCCAACACGCCCCCATGCCCAGGGTTCTGCATATAAATTTTCTAACAGGTAACTGACCACCGCCCCGTGTCCACTGGGCACGCCCCGTGGTCCACCTTCTGTAACTTTTTTTTACAGGCAATCTAACCACGGGGCCGTGCTCAGCCCACCACACCCCGTGTTCAGCTGCCCAGTAACATAAAAACTTGTTTTTAACACCCTTTTACACATTCAATCAACCTAAAAACCTGTTTTTGGGACACATTGAGGACAATGTGTAATTTAAGTGTGGTGGGGGGGATGCTAATACCTTGAATTTTGCAAGTCCTAATAACAAGCCTTACACAAAACTCTTGGAACCGCTAATCACCCCAAATTTTTTATAAAATTTTCATTTTTACTTGTCTTGGTTTAATTCGGGAACAACAAGTTCTAAAAAGGTTATATTTTTAAAAATTTACAACCGATAGCGTCGTGATAAAAAGAACCAACATAAGAAAATTATGAAATGGCATGACAAATCTAGTTAAAATTTGATTATATAAACTTGATCACATTATAAACCCATTCCCACAATAAGTGGGGTTTGAGCCTTTATTGAGCATACAAGCATACATCTTTAAACTAAATGCTTATTTTTCATTTCTTGTGTGAATAGCCGCTTGGTTCTTACGACTCTAGAACTTGCCACAACGATACATTCCCGGTCCTTACCAACTTAAACCCAAGTAAGTAAATGATAGAGGCATTAGGACTAACCCATTTTCCTTTCAACACCATTATTTTTCATTTTCTTTATCACCTACCCAAAATCCCCCTAGTTAACCCCTTTGAGCCTAAACCTTTTCATTTCTAAACCCACCCACAAAACAAACACCCTTTACCCACCAAAAACCTTTTTCTTTTCAACCCTTTATTTTAGTAAAAAAACTCGGTTTTCTTGTGATGTTTCCTTATAAAAAAACGAAAGTCTAGCAATAAACAAACAAGTTCCTCAAAGAAACTTTGTTTGAAAATGCTTAGTTTGAATAAAAGTCACAAAAACAAAAATTTTACGACGACCGACGCTTTTTACGCTTTTAGCCCTTTTTACTAACCACTAACCCAAAACCACCTACCTTTAGCCCAAGCCTAACCCTTCCCCAAGTCCTCTTGATATTTACAAAGGTTTATAGTTAAAAAGGAGGAGGACTAATTGCTTGGCAAGTATAAGGTAGAAGTAAGTTCCATGCCGATCTCGAGTGTTTCACAAAAATACATTTTCGGCCGAGTGTTGAGTGATCTCCCGTGAGGTATGTGAACTTGTATATAAATGGAATTTTAAAGTGGCATGTTATGCCCAAATAAGTAATTTCTCTTATGGAGCGTTCTAAATAAATCATAACGAATAGGATTGTAAATAGTACAAAAATAAAACCCAGTAAAGATCTTGGATTCCCGACACTCAAGACAAGCCCAAAACTTCTCTTCTACCAATTCTATTTGGGTGTGTAAGCCACATAATAAAGAGTTTTGCTTGAGGACAAGCAAAGATTCAAGTGTGGGGGTATTTGATGTGTGTAAATTGCAACATATAAATTACATCAAATGAAGCATAAAACTAACCTTTTTTTTAGTACTAATGTTGGAAAAAGTGTGCTTTTGTCTTCCTTTTGTATTTTCAAGACCAAATGAGCTTAAATGAACAAAAGGAACAAATATGCAGCAAAAACTAACATAAATACAAAGAAAAGGAATAAACGTGGCATGCCCGACCCCTCGACAGCATCTCCCCAAGCAAAAACAAGGAACAGAAGGCTGACCACGGCCCGCGCTCACTGGACACGGGGGCGTGGTCAGGTGTCTGCAGAAAGGGACAAAGCTATAGAAGCTTCTATTCCCACCACGGGGGCGTGCCCAGCTCAACACGGGGCGTGGTAAACGCTAAGATTCGCAGAATCTTGCAAATCTTGATAGTACAGATACGCTTCTGCACACGGGGCCGTGTGGAGCCTAATGAAGACAATTGCAATTAATGAAGAAAGAGAAAAGATATGGCCACGGGGGCGTGTCCAGCGGACACGGGGCCGTGGCCAGGCTTCTGTTCAGGCTATAAATAGGGGTGCTTGGCTCACTTCAAAGGCATCCCTTGGCAAACCACCTCTCTCCCACTTCACCACCACTCCACCACCACTACAACACCCACATCCGCCACCATCATCCATCATCCAACTTAGAGTGTGTGTAGTAGTCTCGGGATCCAAGATTGATCGTAAGAGTTCTTGTCAATCAAATGTCATGTTTGGCTAAGTCTCTTACATCACTTAGTGAAGACAAGCATTTAATGTATTACTTTTGATTTTTAATTTTTTCGCACTTTTTATTTGGTTTTGTATTAATGACTTTAATAACTAGTTTTTTTATGTTGAAGGTGAAACTTCCTTATCATTTGTCCGTGGTGTCTTGGCATTACTTTACTGTCTATATAAAGTAAAAGATTTTCACCATTCATATCTCTACGGTCTATATAGAGATATGTTGGCTACCTAGTCGGGGGTTAAGGGAATGGTTTGGTAAGGTTCTTGCCTTGTTCAGTGTATAGATCCTGCAAGGACCTGGGTCAAGCTTACTAGGACCTCCTTCAATACCCATTGGTATTGGATGGCGGGGGTGCGAATGGCTTGATCCCCTCATATGTAAACTACTATTAATACATTAACCCGGCTACTTGGGATTGTATCCCTGCTGACTCAAACCACTTAGCCGAGGGTAACGTCACCTTCAAAAGAGGGGCCTACCACTTTACGCATTAATAACTTAATTACTTATCTTCCAATATTCCAACCCTTTGGGATTGTATCCTTGCTGACTCAAACCACTGGGTTGAGGGTGACGTCACCTTCAAAAGAGTGGCCTACTACTATAACTACGATAATCTCTTAAAAAGGTGCAAAAGTGCGGAAATCGTCAAAGGATACATTAAAGGCGAGTCGGATTCAAGTGATTCATCTTATCTATATGTTTTTATTTTATTTTTTTATTTTTAGCATTTTTAGTTTTTATTTTTCATGTTTAAAACCTTTTCTAAAAATTTAGTTTGATTAGACGTTGAGGATAAACCGGTATTAAAAGCTCTTGTGTCCTTGGATGACATCGGTATCTTACCAACGCTATACTATGCTCATGATGGGTGCACTTGCCCATGTGTGTGTTTAGTGTTAGTAGAATATCGTGTTCTATAAATTTAAAACTTGACTAATGTGTAAAATGGGCTTAAATTATCAATAAAAACATAACACACCTTACACACACCACTTCCATCCGCAAACGGATGGACAGACTGAGCGCACTATTCAGACCCTAGAGGATATGCTCCGTTCTTGTGTCATCGACTTTGGTGGTAATTGGGATGTACATTTACCATTGATCAAGTTCTTGTACAACAACAACTATCATTCCAGTATTCAGATGGCTCCTTTCGAAGCTTTATATGGTCGCAAGTGCCGATCTCCTCTGAGTTGGCATGAGATTGGTGACAAGCAACTTACTAGCCCTGAAATCATTCAAGAGACGACAGATAAGATTCTTCAGATCCGCAATAACTTGATCAAGGCTAGGAGCAGACAAAAGAGCTATGCTGACAAAAGGCGTAAGCCTATGGAATTCAATGTTGGAGATCACGTTCTACTCCAAGTATCTCCTTGGAAAGGAGTTATACGCTTTGGTAAAAAGGAAAAGCTTGCCCCTCGCTATGTGGGTCCTTTCAAGATACCTGAAAGGATTGGCAAGGTGGCTTACCGACTCGATTTGCCTCAAGAGTTTAACAATGTACACCCAACGTTCCACGTATCTAATCTTCGGAAGTGTTTAGCCGACGAGGAACTTCAGGTTCCTATCGAAGACTTACAAATAAACGAGACTCTTCATTTTGTGGAGAAACCGGTCGAAATCATGGACCGAGGTACCAAGCAGTTGAGGCGCAGCAAAATTTCCATAGTTAAGGTGCGATGGGAAGGAAAGCGTGGCGCCGAATTCACTTGGGAACTCTAGAGTGAGATGAAGACCAAGTATCCACAGCTCTTTGAGCAGTCTTCCTCTTAGATTTCGGGGACGAAATCTCCTAAAGGAGGGGAGACTGTAACGCCCTGCGTTTTGAAACTTTCATATTTTGGCAAGTCTCATCCTTGTAATACTTAATGTTGCCTATTTGAGCCTTAAACTATGTTAAACTATGTGAAACTTTGCTTGATGTGATACTTTGTGAAACTTGACTCTTGTGAAACTTGACTCTTGTGACACTTGGCCCTTGTGATACTTTGAATCTAGACTCTTTTGATACTTTGAAACTTGAATCTCGAGACTTGACACTTGTTATGTTTGATACTTATTAAACAAGAGACTTTGATACTTGATACTTTGATGGAGCGAGAAACTTTGATGCATGAAACTTGATACTTATTGAACGAGAAACTTGGATTCTTTATTGATTGAGAGACTTGATACTTGATACTTTGATCCTTAACACTTTGATACTTGATACTTATTAGACGTGAACGTAGCTTGAACGCAACTTGAAACACGGAAGATTTTGTGTTAATTATATAATTTTTATCATGTAATGGTTCCTCACAATAATACGCAACACAATGCTTAATCTAACTCACAAAACGAACCAAAGTCGGAAAACTAGCAAGCGGGTCTCGGCTGTCCGAATGGACGTCCGATCGGATGACCACCCGATCGGATGACCATCCGACCGGATGGCCATCCGACCCCCTTTGCACACTACACCGCCTTAGCTGTCCCGTTCAGCTATAAATAGCCCACTTGACCCTTCATCTCACACTTTTGCCTTTGTCATCCGACCACACGTACTCCCTTGTCCTTTCAAGCACTTTTCTCGAGATTCAAGCTCAATCCGTAAGTATTTCTTCTAGATTCTTGTACAACTTTAGTAATTTAACACATCCACACAAGATTCTTCATCAAAATCACACGAACACTCAAACTTTTTCATGAAAACCAACTGTTTTGGGTCTTTTGAAGGTGCTTTTCCACTCAATGGTTTGTACGACTTGTTGTGGAGCATCATCGGCCTTAGATCTAACAGATTTTCACAGTGTTTTAACAAAATCTAAGGAAAAGTTACACTTTCATACCAGATCCGACGGAATTTCTTATGTTTCCGGCTCAGAGTTTACACTTGATTTTCGAACTTTCTTCAACTTTTACATGAAACATGGGTGAAATCAGACTCGAACAGACTTTCGAATCGTTTCTTAGTCAAAAGACAGCTTGAGAACTGAACTTCACCAGAAAACGGACAGTTTGACGAGTCCAAACATGAAACACACCGGAAACAGTTCGCTAGTTCGAGAAGGGGTGGTTCCCAGCCGACCGACGAGCTGGGCTTGGTACGTTTCTGTTGTTTGACGCGTCATCACACAGTCTCCGTTAACTCGAAACTTGGAAATTTCACGAAACCTCACTCACTAATCGTCTGTCCGGATGGCCATCCGATCGGATGACCATCCGTCCAGATGTTCTGATTATCATGACACTTGTTTGTTTTACAGGACACTATGATCTCAAAACTTGAAACTTTATCAGATCGCAAACACACACTGTTCGAATGGCCATCCGTTTGAATGGTTATCCGTCCGGATGACCATCCGCTCAGGTATACTATCAGACACTTATTCTCGATTATAGCACTGTTCGACACTCTGTTCTCAACCGGGTCAGCTCTTAGAGGACTTATGATCTGTTCCTCGCACGCAGGCTGATCCAGCGCTCCCTTCGATCCAATCAAACAGTGTTTGGTTTAAGCACCCACTATGAGTATACTTGATCCTTTTTTGTTTTAAACACTTTTGGGATGTAACATGTATTCTATAAACTTGACACTTGAAACTATGTGCAACATACTCTATCCTCGTTAAACATGAAACTTGATACTTGAGACTTTTATGCTATGTGAACGTTTAATCCTTGTGTGTAGTTCCGCCTTAACAATGGTAGCGCTATAGGGGTAATGCACCTCCCCGTTAGTCTTTGGGAAAGGCATTTTAACGCATTGGAAACTTGAGCTATCACTTGGACTGCGTAGACTAGCATGGTGAAACTTTTATATGTTTATATGATGGATATGAGTTTTTGAAAACTATTATACTACGTATTCAAACTTGTATGCTTGCCAACATTTTTGTTGATAGTATTTTAATACATGTTGCAGTTTGATAGTAGCTGGGATTCAAGGAAACAAGCTAGGATGATGCTTAGAAACTCATCTAGTTAAATCAGGAATTTTGAACAATATTTAAATGTTATGTATTTGATACTTTCGTGGTTGTGATTTGTGGTCGATGTTTAGACAACATTTATGAAATTTGAATAATTATTATTGAAACAAATAGTGTTGTGGAATCTCTTGAGCAATCTAAACGCTTAGTGTCGCGCCCGATGTTTCCGCCATTGGTTGGGGTGTGACACTCCTTGGTGAGCTTTGTGTTTTCTAGAGAGAGAAAGATAGGGTTTGGATCTTTGTGATCTAAACCAGCTTGTAGAAGATGATGTATACTCGTTCGGTATGTAATCTGTGTTGGTTGTAATGAAATGAATGAGTTTCTCCTACATCTTCTTCTCCATCTTCTATGTTTATGTTGTTTCACATCTTGTTCAAGTGCAATGTTGATGTTCGTCATCGATCCAGTGCTTTCACACAATATTCTTTTTGATGCTGAGGTGCTTAAGGCAACATCTTTGTTGGAAAAAGCTGTAAAAGATCATGTTGATGTAGACAAACCTGATCAAGAGAAAGTCCATGAACCTGCTAGTAGTCCTGATAGTGAAGATCTGTTTGGTGATGTAGACGTTGGTGTGTTGATGAAGAGAAATACAACTCTTGAAAAAGATAAAATATTTTGGGATGTTCAGATTGCTAGTTTGTTGGAAGATATTACGCACAAAAATCAACAGATTCAAGATCTTGAAACAAATTTAGGATCTCTTTCTGCTATGGTGATGGATCTAAAGCAAAAGTGGGAAGAGAAGTTTGGGAAGGATTTTGCTGAACCCAGAAAAGAGTATATTGTAGCTGAGAGAGAGCAACATGACAAGGAGCGTGAAGAATCTCTTAACAAGTATATTGAGAATCCCCCACGTACCACAAATCAAAAGTTGAAGTTGAAAAAGTTGTCATGAGAAATGTTGGTAGCGAGAAATATTATGGGTTTCAAGATTTGCCTGATCAATATGTGGTTACTATTGGAAGTGATCGATATGATAGATATGGAAATCGATCTGGGATTAAGATTTGGGCATACAATGATGAGAAGGGAATGTTTTTGGTTACCAGAAAAAAATGGAAAGGTTAAATATTATAACTCTGCAAGTTTGTTTAAGTCATGGACTGCGGTTGATCTTAGTGAGTTAAGTCTGGCTCTATATCATGACCAATGCAGGACTCCAAATTGTAAAATAGGATGGAATTTCTACAACAAGATACATAAACAAGCATTGGTAAACTTCAAGGATATGAATCTGCAGAAATCGTTTGTTAAAGTGCATAAAGATGTGATTGATCCTAATACCAACAAACCGTTGAAGACGGTGATGTGGCCTCCAACCAAATGAGCAAAGACAATTCCCTGGCTTAAAGATCTTCCTGATGACAGTCCGCATGAGTTCAAGTTTTGGATGTATGATCTCGTTTCGGGTCAAGCTGTCATAATGTGTGAAAGTGATGAATTCAGAATTGCTAATGTTCGTGATCTAATGCGTTATGGTGAAAATGATATTCATTTGCTTGGAAGATCTCAGATTCAGAGTGATCCATAGTATGAAGTGTGTGCTAAGGCATATACGGCTGGAGTTGCTCAAATTATAAACTTGAAGATGTGGGCTGGAAGAAGAGGTTGAGTTGAGACGCAGTTGTTTGGACCCTACATTGGAAACAAGATATCGGATGCACAACTGAAGAAGAAACCAAGACGTAAAGAGTGATTAGTTTACCAAGACAGAATAAACCTAGGGGGATATTATAAGGATATAATTTAGTAGGTTTAAGTTTGTCTTGTACAAATTAGTAGTGGGTTGGTATTGTGGGCTAGTTATGATGTTTTGGGCTTGTCTAGATAGAATACGGTTGGGTTGTGGCCCGGTTTGCAATTGGTTCACCCTATGTATTATAAATTGGGGTTCCTAGGTCATTTAGGGGTTGGTGACTTTGCTTAATATTTTGAGTTTGTGCTAGTTGTACCAGACGAGTTCATAGACTCGTGTGCAATATAATACAATCGATTTCTTCTTGTCACTTTCAACTGTTTTCGCCGCTTTTGATTGTGTTTGTGATATTCTGTGAAGATCTCTGGACTTACAGCCATCTGTGAAACAAAAGTAACTGTCACACTTATATTTTTTTTTTAAATTTGGTATGATATAAATTTTCATTAATGTTTACACGCTTTTTAAAAAAAAAAATTTAATTACTTGTGAGATTAGATACATGGAATCATTTATACAATAATTTATCATTTAATATTTCATTATAATAGGTTACAAAATTTGTAAAAAAAAAATAATAAGCACCACACAATAATTAGTGACATAGAAAACGACCCCTAAAAAGATACTTAAAAACATATTATATAAACAAACACTTTGTATTATTAAAATAAAGTTATTTATAGATACGAAAGATGATAAATATCAAGAAATCATGTCAAAAAACAGAAACAAAGAACCTAAATGGTTGCATTGGTTATGAATTTTGAATTCTTTCATTTCATATTAATGATTTGAAATTCGAATTGTTGAAAATTAATGTGATTACTTTTCAGACTATATTTATTTTTAAAATTTGATTATTGTTTTATTATTTAAATGTTTTTTAGAGTGGGTTATGACTAGATATCTACCAAAACAATTGCATATATTTCATTTTGAAATTTATAAGTATTAGAATTTAAAAAACATTTAAATAAGTTTACGTAAACATATAATGAATATTTATTGATATTTTTTTTAATTTTGAATCTATTATATAGATATATTGTTTAATTAGTGTGTAATCGATTGTGTGGGAATAAAGGAAAGTGTAATTGTGAAGTTGATTAAAAAAAATCGGTAACAATCTAAATTTCAAAGATACAAATGAATTATAACATAAATAAAAATAAATCATATAGGGAAAAGTTGCAAACGAAAATAAAAAAAGGAAATAATTGTAATTGTAAACGGAAATTTAAAAAAAAATTATTATAAGAAATGAGGACTTTTAAATTTGAAAAAAATAAGTATGCAAGTACTTTCTTAAAATAATGCTTCATTATTTTCCCGTCAAAAACCAAATCTAGAGACCCTAGAAATATGAAACGTGTTCCACCCATAAGGGTTTGTTTGGTATGACGTTATGAAATGACGAGTGAATGGAATAGACGAGGTAATGTAATGGATAAAGGAATGTAATAAATCATTACCATTCCATAGTCCTATTTGGTTACCGTATGAGAATGGAATTAATCATTTCCTTGAGTTGTTTGGTATGCAGGAAAAGACGAAGAAAAAAAATCGGTGATGGGTGGTGGTAGTGGGTGGTTGTGGTTGCGGTGGTGGAAGGTGGCGGTAGAGATTGGTGATGATGGTCAGTGGTGGTGGCAGTGGCCGGTGGTGCGGTGGTCGGCGGCGGTCGGCGGTGGTCGATGGCGGAGGGTGGCAGCAATAGGTCGATGGTCGCAGGTGCGGCAGTGGTCGGGTGGTGGCGTCGTTGGTTGGCGGTAGCACCGGTGGTCGGTGACGGTGGCGGCGGTGGAGGGTGGCGACGGCGAGTGGTGGTGATGGTCGGTGGTGGTGGTGGCTGGTTTTGGCGGTGGCGGGTGGAGAAGGTGGCGATGGTGGCGGGCAGTGGTGGTTGACGGCGAAGGGTGGCGGTGGTGACGAGTGGTGGCGGGCGTGACGATGGCGGGTGACAGTGATGGTCGGCGACGGAAGGTGCGGTGGTGTTGGGCGGTGTTGGTGATGAAGGGTAAGAGGGGAATTGAATGGAAAAAAAACAAGGGAAGTGGATGAATTGATTTGAGAGAATGAAATGCCTTATGTAATAGATGATTCCATTACCTTGACCAACCAAACACATCTTTTTTCATTCACTCATAATAGTTCATTCTATTCCGCCTCTCATATTCCTGTATACCAAACACTACCTTAGTATATTAACTCTATTACATTTTTGAACTCCCGTCAACATTGCATAAATATTTTTTTTATTTTTGACTTTTTTGCCTTTTTAGGCCAAACTAATTTTCGATTTTATCCCGCTTTAAACTAACGATTTTGCCAACAGTTTAAAATTACGCTTTTACCTTCAGTTCCAAATAAAATTATGCTTTTGCCCTCAATGAAAAATTACACTTTTGCCCTCATTTCAAAATGACGATTTTGCCCCGTTTAAATTTATAATTTCGCAATTAGTTTTGTTTTCTTCCACTCAGGTAAATTACGATTTTCCCCTCAATTTAAATTTACATTTTTGTCATCGGTTTTGTTTGCTTTCCCAGTCAAATTACGATTTTGCCCCACTTAAAAATAATGATTTTGCCATAAGTTTAAAATTACGTTTTTACCTCAGGTTCAAAATAAAATTATGCTTTTGCCCCCAGTGGAAAATTACAATTTTACCCTCGGTTCAAATTTACGATTTTCCCCGTTTAAATTTACAGTTTTGCCATTAGTTTTGTTTTCTTCGTCACTGGTAAATTACGATTTTGCCCTTAATTTAAATTTACATATTTGTCATCAGTTTTGTTTGCTTTCCGAGTCAAGTTACGATTTTGCCCCCAGTGTATAAGTACAGACACAAGATGGGGGCATAGTGCGAGGCAATTGCCTGGATCTCCCCCATTGGCCCAACCAATTTGCGATTTTTCCCCGATTTAAAATTACGATCTTGCCATCAGTTCAAAATTACGTTTTTACCCCCTAGTTCAAAATAAAATTATGCTTTTGCCCAGAACTAAAAATTACAATTTTGCCCTCAGTTCAAAATTACGATTTTGCCCCGTTTAAATTTACAGTTTTGCAATTAGTTTTGTTTTTCTCCTTCCAGCCAAATTACGATTATGCCCTGAATTTAAATTTATATTTTAGCCATCGTTTTTCTTTGCTGTGTCTTTTCTTTTTTTGTCCTTTTCCACTTTATGTATATATTATAGTTATTATTGCGCGAAACTATTAAGAAAAACTTTCGCAATTCAGTTGGTTGTATGAACATTTAAATATAGTGAGTGTCTCGGGTTCGAAGCCCTTCATGGGAAATTTTTTTTTACTACCTGCTGCTAAATAAAAGTTTGAGTATCTATTATTCTTAATAATATTTTTCGTGATTTATTACTTCTTTTTTCACTTTTACGTTGTTTTCCCTGCTTCTAAATTTGTAATTTTTATAACCAATCGGTATGGTACCGGTATTTATGGGTAAAACACCGGTAAGTAACGAACTGAATGGGTATCGTGCTTATCCCGTTACAAAACAAAACGAATCGATAGCATTCGAATTCCCCGCCGCGCAGGGGAATTTCACTAGTTCTACTTGATCTAGAGTCTGAGTAAATATAAATATATAATAAGCCTTCTTAAATATTTCATTTTTTTAAAGGATGTGACTTTATTCATTTCACACGGTAAAATGTACCAAAATGACTTTGTACGTGGATGAAAAAAAAAAAAAAAAAAAAACAAAGCGAACAAATTTGCCATAGATCCAAACGATGTGATCGATATTTGATTTTATCCGTGATAAAAATCCTCTACAAAGCTGCCCTCTCGTGATCCAAAAGGACACAGGTGGTGTTCAACAACACACACAGATCTAAACACATCTTTCCTTTTCACTTTCTCCGATCGCAACAATGTCTTCAGGTTCAGGATTTAGCGGTGATGAAACCGCCCCCTTCTTCGGTTTCCTCGGCGCTGCTGCCGCCCTCGTCTTCTCCTGTACGTCCCATCAAACCCTAACCCTAATTTTCACTTTTTTATTTACTATCTACTTAATTAATTAATTGCCCAACGAATTGGATATACAACATTAGAACGACCGATTATAATCCCTGAAAACCCTAATTTATGATGTTTTTGATACGTTTGATTAGAAACTATACAATTGTTGATATTGAAATTGTGGATCTGGAGGAATTGAAATTAGGTCTTTGATTGATTGATTGATGGATTTGTGAATTGGATAGGTATGGGGGCTGCATATGGGACTGCTAAGAGTGGTGTAGGTGTGGCGTCGATGGGGGTGATGAGGCCGGAGCTGGTGATGAAGTCGATTGTGCCGGTTGTTATGGCTGGTGTGCTTGGTATTTATGGTTTGATTATTGCTGTTATTATTAGCACTGGGATTAACCCTAAGGCGAAGTCGTATTATCTGTTTGATGGCTATGCGCATCTTTCGTCTGGTTTGGCTTGTGGTCTTGCTGGTTTGTCTGCTGGAATGGCGATCGGGATTGTTGGCGATGCTGGTGTTAGGTATTGTCCTTGGCTCATAAATGGTTTAAATTATTTTTACGGAAAGTTTTTTTTGTTTTATGCATGTTGGTGAGTGCCTGCTAGTGATGATATTGTTAGTATGGATAAGTTTAAAAATTGACCTTGTATAACTTAAGATAATCTAGATTGCCAAAAGTGTATATAGGTGCTTACAAATTTCTTCGTTGCTTTGTTCATAAGATTGTATAGTTGTTGTAATCAGATTTAGGGGATGTTTGGTAGCCTTTTAATTTCTGAATCAATCAGCGTTAAGTCTGTTTGGTTAACTACAATGACATCTTTGAATCAGTCTGCAAGCCTCTGACCCATTAAGTTCAAAATGATGCTGAATGGAAATTTTACCCCTCTGTCCCTTCACTTGTGTCCATGACCCTCAGCCGACAACTCACACACCACCTCCTCAACCCACCACCACCAACCACTAGGTCTCTTACTGACTTAGAGTCTCTTACCCAGTCAGGCCTCTTACTGGCTCAGCACTTACTAGCGCAAAGGTTGCCAAACAACCCCTTACCCTTAGTACATTAGTTACTCATTAAAATTTAAGAAAACTGGACAACTAATATTTGCTAATGGAACAGATAGATTTATATCATGTTCTTCTTGACCTGGTGGTCTTTGGTAAACTGATGCTTTGATATTGTTGACGTTTATCTAATCTGGCATATCGATTTGGCCCATACTCTTTTCTTAGAGGTGGTTATATGGCGGGGCGGGCAGGCCAGGTAACATGTCAAATTCTGTTCGAGTTGAAAATGGGTCGACAGACTAACACTTTTGTTCTATTTTCTATTTAGTTTTGTACAAAGTTTTAAATCTGCTTACAAAACTGTAGTATAGAAATAATGATCTAGGTTTTTTCGATACTATGTTTTAGGAGGCCGTAGGCAATAAAGCATTTTAATACACTTTTGCAACTATTGACTCGTTTCTGTTATGACTGTTTTTTTAGCAAGAAACATAAGATGGCAAGGTACTTAGCTTTACACGGTTATTACAATGATATATTATATTATTAGTTGTATCCAAGTATAAAAGATATCATCATATATGGATGTATTATGTGCATATACATCGTTTTGATCATCTCACATACATTAAGATACTATGCTTATATGACACCTTTGTGATAAGCAACAATTATTTACCATTTAAGATATCGAAACGTAAAACTTAATAAATAATATATTATATTATATATAATACAATTACCATTACCAACTTTTGTGAATAGTGATTTGATTTTTTTATTTTTTTGTCTCTTAGTCTTTTGTGTACTTTTACAGTTTTACCCCTTAAATTTCGGCATTGACACTTACAACTCCTTACCTTTCTAAAGACTTTGTAATCGAATTTTACGTGTTTATTTTTATGTACGTGTGAGTATAAATTCAAGTTGATTTACGCTTCGACGTAAATTTTTCCAGAAATGAGTCGGGTCAAATGTATTATGTTTTCGTGCTTACTTTTATGTACTTTTTCAGTCGGTCTACAATTTGACATAAAGTTTTTACAGAACGCCGCGGCAACGCGCGGGCCAATTTGCTAGTTATGTATACAAGTATCAAATCTAATATAATGTAATAATAAATCAGTTTGATACTATTAGATTATCTGAAAGTGACTGGTTTGTTATGTTAAAACTAAAATAAGAGCGTAGTATCTCTTATTTTAAATACTAATCAAGTAAGAAATCGGTAATTATGTTTTACAAACATCTTTTGTTTGTTTTGTATTTAGAATTTTATAAAAGCAAAAAAGTTGATGTTTAGATGACTGTATTACTTTTAATAAGCCAATTAAACTTCAAATAATTCGTAAACGACAATTAAAAAATGTGTCTATAGCGAAATACACTATTAATCATCTAACACAACTTTTTATTTTTCCAATTACATTAAAGTCGTATTATATTATAACACGGAGTAAATTACAAAAATCGTCCTTTATGTATGTCACTTATTGCAAACTATGTCCTTTATCTTCAATAATTACAAAAAACGTACTCGATGTTTACAAGGATGAATGTGAACAATTAATGATCCAAAATTATAACTAGTTCAACCCGTTTACAGCCCGCCAACCCATTTGACCTGTTTGGATAACTGGGTTAGCGACTTAGCGTGTTGTCACTGTTGTGTCGGCTTCAACAATCCAACCTGCTAACCCAAATATAACCCAAATCGAACTGGTTATAATATCTTAAGACATTCAATCTGAATATATTTTTTTATGTATTCACAGAGCGAATGCACAGCAACCAAAGCTTTTTGTGGGTATGATTCTTATTCTCATCTTTGCTGAAGCTCTTGCCCTATACGGGCTTATTGTTGGTATCATCTTATCTTCGCGTGCTGGCCAATCGAGAGCAGATTAAGAAGGTAACCCGACAATGATCGCGGACTTGTTTCTATATTCTATATCTGTTTATTGTTTGTTCTCATAAATGACGATCGTTTTTTTATTTCCCATGTTTTGAACTTAAGTTATTGCATTATTTTTCATAATTTCTTGATGGAACTCCTAGTGATCTTATTATTATTAGTGTTTATGATGTTACTGTAGAATAAGGCCATAATTTTGGTCAAGACTTTTGTTCATCGGTGTAATTGTTACAATCATGATTCAATAGCCCTTTGCACTCACAAATTGTATATCTTATTCTGTAAAAAATTGTTGGGATCTAATCAGGTTCTCGTTCCTGCATTTGGTTGATCCAATACATAAATACGAGCCTAAACTTTTTCTGGTTGGATTGGGAACATACACTCCCACCGTTTTGGTTTGGTGCATTTGAACCCGAGTAGCCGGTTTTATCGAGTTCTAGTTGAACTGGTAACTCGGGTATAATGATTGGACCAGATTTATATATTAATTAGTTTTTGAATTAATCATGTATGTGACGTGGAATGCTGTATCCGGTTCTGTTTTGAAAAATGAACCTTAAATCTGGAGCGCATTACGATGCATGTGGCTTGTCACGACCGTCTGATGTGGCACTAGTGTGGTCAGTGGTGCAGGTATGAGGTCTTGAGTGTTTAGATAGATTTTCGTTTGTATGTTGCGAGTCTGTAGTTGAGTGTTCCGAATGTAATGCGCTCCAAATGCGACCTGCTCTAAACATTAGTGCTTCGGACATATGTTCTGATCACACTCAATATAGATATCCGGATGAGTGAAGTGTGTAAAGGTTACTTCTTTTGCTCACTACCCACAATAATTTGGAAGGGTCAAGGTAGAACAAGATGATGAGTTTATATGCCAAAATTAAAGGGGGAAGCTGCCTTGCTGGAGGGTCACAGGACCTAATGGACCTCCTGTAGTTCCACCCTGATTTTATTGGATTCCCATTTATTAAAAGAAAATTTGTTAGATGAGTTAATATTAAAAGAGTTCATAATAAAAGAGTATGTTCTTTGATGACGTTTTACTTCACCACAATAGATGTCAAGCCAAAACAAAGGTTGTTTATAGTTTCTTGAGATAAAATATAACTATTGAATTAATAGATTGTTTAATATATGGCAGAAGCTAAGAGAGAGAAGATCATTAAAATTTGTAAAATTGAAACAATCCGACGTCAATAGGTAGGAATTAGTTGGTATCAGATTTTATTGCTCGTGAACCTAACCAAATCTGCTTCTACTCGAGTTAAATGATACATTATGGTTGTAGACCATAAGAACCTAACCACATCTGCTTCTACTCGAAGTTAAATGATACATTATGGTTGTAGACCATAAGAACTTATCGTCTTATTTTCGTACTTTATAACCATAATAAATAATGACATCGGACCTTTATTACAAATCAAATTATCAACTAGTTTTGTAGGAACTTATCGTGATGAAATGAGTTGTTGATTGTTATTATTATTATTATTACTATATCTATTGGAAAATTTCATTATTAATAATATGTTTTAACCTCTTGTAAAGTTCACTACATATAAACAATAAGACGATAGGCAAAGAGAAAAAGGAATCTTATATCAAGTAACAATTCTTTTATAGTTTTATTTAGATCACCTCAATAGGAGCATTATTGGGTGTTTTTTAGGAAAGAGGATGTGATGTGGATGAGGGAGGAAACATTGACCGTACACATTTCGTTTGAAGAATGCGTTCTAAAGAGTTGCGAGGACAATATACGAGAGGTGATCGATCATTAATACCCTACGATGATGCTAGATTTGTGAGAGGAGCAATTTAGTTATTCCAAAGACAAGGGTTACTTTTGTTAATAGTTAATTCATGAAGGGCAACTTTAGAAACTTCTAGAATCTTAACAAACATTTAACAGTGTAAGGATTAGGTTGAAGCAAGATAACAATCTCACCAATGGCTTCTTCTTCCTCAGCTGCTTCTGTATCTCTAATGGCTTCCCAAACCCTAATCCTCCAAAACCCCACCTACCTCACCCCCACCAGACCCTCAATCATCACTCTTTCGAACCGCAGATCCCACTTCTCTTCAAAACCCCTTCAATTTTCTCGCACAAACCCTAACAAAACCCTAATTTCCGCATCATCGTCTTCTTCATCATCATCACCAACAATAACCCCAAATCCACAGTCGGAAACGCTACTCACCGGGTCAACCCGAACCCTCACAACCCTACTCGCACTCGTCGTTACAGCATCCAAACTCTTCACCCACAAACTCACCAATTTCGCCCTAAACTCAAACCTCCAACAAACCCTAGTTTCCGCCGCCGGCCCGTTGTTCTTCGCCACCATGAGTGGGCGGCCGGCGCGGCTGCACACGCCGCTGACGGTGGTGGCGGCTGGAATGGCGAAATGGCTGGATATATACAGTGGGGTTTTGTTGGTTAGGGTTTTGTTGAGTTGGTTTCCGAATATTCCGTGGGATAGACAGCCGTTATCGGCTATTAGGGACTTGTGTGATCCGTATTTGAATTTGTTTAGGAATATTATCCCCCCGCTTTTTGATACGTTGGATGTTAGCCCGTTGTTGGCGTTTGCGGTTCTCGGGTTTCTGGCTGGAGTTCTTAAGAACAGCAGGATGGGGTATTAAGAGAGATGAGGTATGAATGTATGATGATTGATGAATGTTGGATTTGTGTGAATGTGTTATTGTGTGTTTAGTTAGTTTGATAGTGGTGATGAATGAGTTGGATTGTTTGGCTATTAGGGAAATGTAAACAATATGGCCTGCTTGTTAGCTACTCGAGATTAGCTTGCTAAAAGCTTGAATGAGCCTGAACCCGAGCGTTAGCTTCACTTATCAAGCTCTTGCTGGCTTGCAAGACTAAATGTGTCTATTTTATTATATAATTTTTGTTTAATGTATTAACTATATATTTATGTAATATCTGTTATTATTTATAAAATTATGAGAAAAGTAACTAAATATTATGTGCATCATGCTATGTATAAAGATAACTATAAATGTGTATAAGTTGAGCTAGGCTCAGCTCAGCTCGTTTACAACCCTATTGGCAATAAGCGATTGTGATTTTACTATTTTTCTGGTTTATTACTGAATAAAAATGAGCAAAAGTTGGAGGAATGTTTTCTGAGAAAGCTTGTTATTAAGATAATTATGAAAGTACTTGATTATTGATTTATACGATTACTATGTAGTCAATATCCCGATATATCAACCAATATATCAGTGATATATCGGTCCCCTGCCGAGATAGCGGTACAAAATATTGGTTAGAATATCGATACCGATAATATCAGCGATATTGTCCGATATTTGACCGATATTTGATCGATAAATCACCGATTTTCCCGATACCATTCTTCTTATTTCTATCGTTCATTTTTCTTCTTATTGCTGCTATAAATGTTTTAAGTCTTAATTGTTAGTTGTTACTGTTAAATGTTAGTGTTTTAAGTCTTAGTCAGTTCTTACTTGTTACAATTGTTAGTGTTAAATTGCTATATATATAAATTTAGCATGACATTAAAAATTTAAAATTGCCGATATCCCACCGATATCCCACCGCGATAACCGAAATCTCAAATATCAGTCCTTGACCGATATCCAATATTTTACCGCATTAACTACTTAGTACGATTATGATCATCCAAGCACCCATAGTTGTCAATGGCGACCGTAGCGATCGCTATAGCGCGTATAGGTCTAGTGTCGCTATTAGGGTTGTAGCGATGGATAGCGAGAATAGCGACACTTCACTTTTTTTGTTTTTTTAAAATACAAATAGCAATTAAATATAGCTGGATTTTAGGCTTTTGTTAAATATACATGTAAAATAACATGTATTCCAGGGTATTTTGATATAATATACATTATAAAATTAATTTTTTTCTAGTGTATCGCTATTTATAAAATAGCTGCCCGCTATTTATCACCATTCACTATGTAGCATATAGGTACCTTATCGCTATTTGTCGCTATTCGCCATTAACAACTATGCAAGCACCCCCATAGTGTTAATACCTCGAGAATTTTTGTGCACATAGAGTAAGCTTATGTTCATTGGATTCTGAGTTTGTTGTTTGATCTTGTTGTTAGACACTTAATGTGTAGTGGTTTAGTTAGTGAGTGAAAAAGTGAGTGTCATGTCATTGCCACACAACCACTTAGGCATTGGGGATCTTATTATCTAACTCACTAAAAATGTGTAGTGGTTTAACTAAACAAATTAAATAAAAGAGTGATGTGTGATTATTTGGTTGGCTAAAAAATATAAAGGTTTTCATCTCCCTCTCTTTAACGCTCGTTACTGCCATAGCGCTTCAAGGTTTGGCGCCTGTGGGTAACCCCTACGTAATGGTGCTCTAGGGCGTTAGCTGGTGATGTGGCAGTGGGATAACGGCATAATGCTCACTTCACATAGTCTTAGTATGCTTAACTTGCTTTGTTCTCACCTTTTGAGATAGTAATATTTCTTGTAGGTTAAACGAGTGCTAACACATTATATGTTATATATGAACTATACTTGTCATAGCCACGTTGAGTTTAGCGATGTCAATAATTTGGTTTGGCCCGTTATGACAAAAAATCTGGGCAAAACTACTAGCTGTGGTTTCAAAAATACATACCAAATCTGCTGGGTCGTCCGTACCGGTCTGGACTTAATGGATAATGGGTTGACAAATTGTTTTAGCGGTTTGAAAGTTTTTATTTTTTTTTATATTTCAAAGTTGTTCGTTCATATTCAGTTTTTAAAATGACTGATGTTTCGTAAAATATACAATGATGTATATCTCAAATTGATGTATATTCAGTTTTGAACCGGCCTGCTGGCTTTGGTTTGGACAGTTTGGTTAGTTTTAGGTAGGGCTGCAAACGAACCAAACGTTCGGCGAACAGTTCATGAACCGTTCGGCGGGAAGTTCGTTTGTGTTCGTTCGTTTATTAAACAAACGAACACGAACAAGAAATTTCGTTTGTTTAATTAAATGAACAAACATGAACAGAGGTCGTGTTCGTTTGTTTATGTTCGTGAACGTTCGATAACATGTTCTTTTGTGTTCGATAGTTCATTAGTGTTTTTAGTTTTTATATATATTTAAATACTTCAAAATTCCGACAAATTAAATATCTAGTAAGTGTCATTGTATTATATATTCTGTTCATGAACGATTGTTTGTGTTCGTTTGTTTCCATTTGTGTTCATGAACGTTAGTTTGTGCTCATTTGTGTTCGTCAACGTTCGTTGCCTAAAATTAACAAACAAACACAAACGAACATGAACAAGTTCATTTCCTTAACAAACAAACACGAACATAAAATCTCGTTCGATAAGTGTTCGTGAACGGTTCGCGAACACATATTTCTTAACAAACGAACACGAACAAGATCTTGTTCGTGTTCGTTCGGTTCATTTGCAGCCTTAGTTTTAGGGATAATGCCCATCACATCGACGGCTAATAATGTATTGGTTATGCTTGTGTTGTCTACCATACTACCATAGTACTATGTTTTATTGGAGACGAAAGGGTCTCTGGTTATCGTCTACGTAGGATGAAATCAACCGTGGGCATTAAATGTCATATGTTGTCAATAACTTTTGTTTCGTATAACTAAAAATCTTCACTCATAATTTGAGACCTCTAATGAGACATAGAAGCTAAGATGAGTTGATGGCATGTTAGCAGTTATTAGAAGGGATAACCAGAATACTATAATACGTCGCAACTTGAGCGGGCTAGGTAGGTTGGATAATGGGTCAAATGCAAACAACTTTCTTGTCCTTGCTTTTCTAATATAATTATTGTTGAATATTAGTATCTTATTGTGGTCCTAGTTCTTCAAATTTTTATGATCGCATTGAAAAGGCACATCTGAATGCCTCTTAATTCTTGTCTTGGGTCAAAATAGTGCTCGAATGCAATAAAAGCTTAAAAACATTGCTTTAATGCAAGGGTATTCACTGTTTGATTTTAGCCGATTTTGTCGAAAATTATGGGCCAAACTATTGACTACGGTTTAGGAAAACGACAAACCAAACCGGCCAGGTTGGATGGTTATTCTAGGCTGGCTTGTTTTGGCAGTTTGAATTGGTTTTCTATCTTCTTTTTTCTCAAATTTGTTGGGTTTTCTTAAAAATCTTACAATGATATAAAGATTGTTCACGAACATGATACATAACTGATTAACTGTATATTCCAAATATAAATAAAAACTAAAAATAAAAGAGGTTAAGCGGCTGATTCCAAGTTCCAACCCGTCGGCTGGACTGATGAAGGGCTAAACCTTCAAACCAAACCGTATAAATCTCAAATAAGTCAACATGCTTCAGGTTGGGCAGTTTAAATGTTTACGAACATCTATACTTTTATGGGGCTATGATTCTCAAACGGCTATCTTATGGGCTTTTTTTTTATCTTACCATCCTCGTGTGCTTATTTCATATTCATAAAACAGGTCTGCAAGTTTGTAGATACGGTTTGATGGATTATTCAGAAGCTTCATGGCAAGGTTGTTCTCTCAGCGTCTTCAAGTTTTGCTTCTTTTTTATAATATTCATGACTAATAACTCGTTGAAGGTACTATAGCATTAGCAAAGTTTGCTAGGCATTCAATTGGCTGCTTATATATAGTGGTTTAGATGGGGACTTTTATCTATTATGCATACAGATTTTTATTTAAATGGCTGTATCCTGCATTTTATCTCCAAACATTTACATGCTTGTTTCCATGTTTGATTAAAACTATTACATTGTGGGTCAACTGTATCCTCCATAGAAACCTTGTTGGCGTCATGGGGTGTGTGGGACTTTTATCATATATGAATAGACTAGTCTAAGTTCCCGTGCGTTATACGGATGGTCTCAAAGTAAGTATTACATGAGTGGTCTCAAAGTAAATTATATTATTTAACAGCGTTGATGCAGATCTATTCCCATTATTATAAACTCTTGATTAACCGACCCAATAGCTTTCCGATTGAAAAAACCCATATATAAATCACAAAAACATCCATGCTGAATCTGGTGGCAATGGCATGTTGAGCTTGCTTTTATAGTTGTTCGAACTACAATGTTTCGTCAAAAAGTATCTTTAAATAGAAACGGTTGAAATGGGTCAAAAGTTGTTCAAAGTGGTATTTTGTTCAATAATAATAAATCATAAATGGCCAAAAGTTTAATCGAAAAGTAGTACTTAATCATAAATGACTTTTTTCTAATACACCAGTTGTAACAAATGAGTTTTTCTTCAAAAGAACTTAAAACTTGAAAAAAGTATTGATTCAGAAAGTAACCTGGTGGTATATGTTGAAGCAATTTAAATCAATGTAGGATTATGTAACAATATGAGCTTCTCCTGATTAACCTGCTCTTCAAACATGTAAAAAACTAACAGTGATTTTAAAACAAACATTTAGCAAAAGAATATCTGGAAAAAAAACCCGGACCACTAAAGGTGTCATTAAAACGTAACATGCATAGAACTATAGGAATGAATGTAAACAGTGAACAACTAATTAATGTAGAGAAATCAATGGAAATTGTGAATACAATAGGTGTCGTACCTGTGCTAAAGTCATTGTATGAGTAATCTCAAGTGGACCTTATAAGTAGATAATGGATACAGAAGAGTCTACGCATGTGCTAAAGTCATCGCATTAACGAATTCAAGTGGACCTAAAAGTCAAGAGCACAACAGAAAAAAACACCATTTACTATTATTTCTTGAATCGGCCTTGGATTACACTAATTGGTTTAGTTATTTACTACTATTTTTATATATTATTATACATATATATAAATTAGTATCGTTGCTAAGTAGAGGATCCTGTACATTAATCTAAAAGTGTGAGAAGTGTGAGAAATATTGTGGTGATGACATGTGTCATCAATCTAAATTAATTCAAAAGGGTAAACAAGGAATTTTCTTATTGATTTAATTAATTGATAACATTCCATAACCGCCACCCTTAATTATAGGAATACGAATTAAGAATTAATTTACGAATTTGTGTCATCTCGTTGAGAACTGTATAGCGTTATATATTTTTATATAGTGTTATATGGTGTTATATAGTGTTTTTTGGTGTTATATAGTGTTATATAATGGATGTATAGTGTTATATAGTATTATATGGTGTTATAAGGTATTATATGGTGTTATATAGTGTTATATAGTGTTATAGTGTTATATTTGTCTGATAGCATGTCTATGATAGATGTATAGTATTATATATTGTTATATAGTGTTGTATGGTGTTATATGGTGTTACATAGTGTTATACGGTGTTATATGGTGTTATATAATGTTATATAGTGTTATATGTTGGATGTATAGTGTTATATATTTCTTTTAGCAGTTACATATTTTTGGATTTTTTAGAATGTCCGAATTTTAAAATAAGTTTAAAATTGAATCGCTAGAATTTAGGAGAGGTTACCTAATTTGAAACATATACAAAGACACTATTACCCCTATAATTTTCAAATCAGTCCAAATAATTAAAACACAATTTATAATTTGGTCCATACTGATCTCAACCATTAGAGCAAAGATCTAATGGTTTAAAACACTTCCCACACTTTTGAATTAATGTACACTATCCCTACTCATCGTTGCTAAACCAACAAAGATCAACAATGAAGGTGTATCATGTTTCTCCATAGTGAACAAAAATATGGAATCTTGATTAAAAAAAAAACAAGAAAAACAACTAAAATGAATATTTGCTGCAAATGATTTTACATACCTGCGATGACTGGACATCACGCCCACAGGCATATTTCGAGATTTTAACAACTTGAATGCACTTAGTTACTTTTATAGTTACTTTTATCCTCAACCGGTTCTTTCAAGCTTCCTCGTCGTTCTGAGTTGCTCATCTTCATGGCGGAAAAAAACTGCCAAAATTAAAAAAAAGTATATAATAACATCCTACCTAAATACGACCAGAAACTACTAGCATAACCTCAACCCACAACACATACATCAAGTTCCCCCCATAGTTGTTAATAGCGAGCATAACGCCCGCTATAGCAAATAGCGTAGCGCTTATGTGTCGCTATACAGTTGGTAGCGAGAAATAGCGAAATTTTTGTAATTTTTTTATTTTTTTGGTATAATATACATATAAAATATTTCTAAAATTTTCTTCTAGTGTATCACTAAATGTGAAAGAGTGCCTACTATTTCATCGCTATCGCTACGTAGCGTATAGGTAGCTTGTCGCTATCGTCCGTTATTCACTATCGACGACTATCTTCCACCAAAGTAGCGCTCTTCCCACGGGACATACCTTTTACTCCACCATTGGTATTTAACATACATATCCCCACAAAGAAAGAATGTCAAATAGACCCAGCAACAATTTCGCACTTACAGTAGTTAAAAAAAATTTGACCATGAAAATTGGATGTGGCACATAGAAACATCACTTATAGAGAATACAATAAAAGAAAGATATAAAGAAAAGGGTTGTACCTTATATGTTAAAGTAACTCCATAAGAGTTACCCATTCCAACTTGTTTTTTTCTTTCACATGTCAAAATTTCCAACCATAATATAGTCAGTTAAAACGCACTAAATATGTGATTAGATTATAAATACAATACAAATAATTCATCTTTTGAAGTCTTAGATAATCAAAACTTGAATTAAATGATACCAGAAGAGCTCAGATTAGTACGTATTTCTTCAAAAAGCAACTAATTGTGAAATTTTTCTACAATGCGCTATAAAATGCTTGTTACAAAATGTAAGAAACACTTAATATAATATAATATATCAAGAGAAACCATAGCAAATAAGTATGGAAAACCCCTAATTTTATTTATAAATATATCGACATTGGTTTTATGATTATGGATAGTATTTAATGGGGAAGAATATGTGAGTGAGAAGATACCAGTTGATTCCAGGAGATGATAAATGAGATATGGGGAGGGGGGTTCCCTTACGTCGCCGGTTGTCGTCCTACGCCTTTTTTAGATTTGGAATGAACATTGTAACTTTGAGCGTAAGAAACTTAATTTTTCATTAAGCTCAAACATACCTCATGGTAGTAGTCACTTTCAAATTTCAGTTGCTGGTGCAGCCCTGCTTTAGTCCAATCCAGTCCATTTTTGGCTAGTGTAAACTATTTTTTTGTTGGTTAAGGCGCTTCTTGCGCTTTGCTGTGTTTGGGGCACCTAGGATGCATCTTGCATCGCCTTCGCCCCTAGCCACCAAGGTGTGCGCGCATCGTACACGTTCATTAAATGTGGACGTAAATACCATTTACTTTATAAGTAAAATAGACAGATTAGTTCACATACCTTAACATTAATCCTCTTCAAAGAAGTCTATTTTTTAGTTGGAAAATGCATTCAACCTTACTTGAGCACTAACTTCATGATGAAGCTTTAAATTTGCTATATATATATATATACACACACACACATACACACACACACTCCCCTGTTTGTCGTATCTCTGGTAAAGAAACAATTCTTTTGTCAATGGCCCTACAGTAATAAAATAATAACAATCAAAATTCTGATTTTTAATAGAGAGAAGAAAGAGCATTGTCTAAGAACCTGAAAAGACGTACTAAGTGATTCATTTGTCAATACAGATAAATTGCATATTTAGGTAACAAACCTTGGTTTGCTTAATGTTTTGCCGGCAGTTTATTACCATTCACGTGAAGGATCAAACTTTCAAACGACTTTAATTTAGGATTATTTTTAAGTTAACTATGCAACATACACTAATGTTTCAGTTACGCGTCCGTTGCCACATCATCATTACACCGGTTCATAGGTGAACAAGCCATGATCCCCAGTTATCCGCAGCCCACTATATATAATATGCAGGAATCAGTAGAATTTGTATACATTATACCTTCATTGCTCTAACAGTCTCTGCGAAATGACCACTCCCAACGTCTGGAAGATCATCGCGATCCACAAGTGTTAAAACAATATAATCCACACTGCATTAACCATAATCCAACATACATTTAGTAAGAATGATGATGGCCCCTATTAAGTTGTCTTGAAGTTGGGCACGACCCCGTGTTCGATCAGGCACGGGCTGTGCTGAACCTACAGAAAGTGAAGAAAATGCAGGAAAAGAAGAAAAACCTAGAAAGAAAATTAAACAAGATATAAAAATGATTGGCACGTCGATTTTAAACGTTCTTAAAATCCCCATGTCCCCGGTAACGGCGTCAAAAACTTGATGTGGTGCGAGTGTGGTATAATTTTTTAGTATATTTTTAGCACTTTTTACTCGGTTATAAAGCTTTAAATTTATAGAACACGATACAATACCATCACTCTCTACAACACGTTAGGGCAAGTGCACCCACCGTTGGCGTAGTATAGTGATGGTAAGATACCGAGGTCGTCTAAGATCTTTTAATACTGGAGTATCGTCGACGTCTAATTAACCAAAAGTTTGAGAAAAGATGTTAGCAAGTTTAAAAAGAAGTAAAATAAAAATGTTAGAAGAAAAGCAATAAACAAGAAAGAATCACTTGGTTCCGACTCCTCTTTTACGTATCCTTTGATGATTTCTGCACTTGGGCTTTTCAAAGATATTATCTTAGTTATTGTGGCATGACCCTCTTTTGGAGACAACGCTACCCTCAGCCATATTGGTCTGATTCAGCAGCGATATAGTCCCACAAGGCCGGATTATTGAAAGATAATTAAGTAAGTTATTGATGCAAAATGTGGCATGTCCCTCTTTTGGAGGCAACGCTACCCTCGGCCATATTGGTCTGAGTCAGCAATTATACAGTCCCGCAAGGTCAGGTTAAATTTTAATCGTAGTTTATTTATAAGGGATTCAAGTTGTTCTTACTTCCCTCGATTTGATGTTATCTGCCTTAAGAGAAGTCCTAATAAGCTTGAATCAAGTCCTCGCAGGATCTATACACTGAACGAGGCAAGAACTTTACCCAAACCACCCACGAACCCCCTTCCAGGCAGTTAACACGCTTTATATAGATCGTAAAAACATGAATGAGTGAATCAACAAAACATGGAGGAATGATAGAGTAAATGTCACTTTCAATATAAAAAAACTAGTTATTAAAGTCATTAATATAAACCCAAATAAAAAGTAACCAAAGCTTGGAAATCAAAAGTAATACATAAAATATTTGTTTTCACCAAGTGATGTAAGAGATTAGCCAAACATGGCCTTTGTTGACAAGAACTCTTACGATCAATCTTAGATCACGAGACTACTACACACACTCTAAAGGTGGATAATGGAGGAATGTTATGAATGATGGTGTTGTAGTTGTGGTGGAATGGTGGCAAGTGGGAGAGAAGTGGTTTGCCAAGGGATGAGTTGGATGTGAGCCAAGCTCCTCTATTTATTGCTGAAATCAGACTCCTCATACGGCCTTGTGCCCAGGGGGCACGACCCCGTGTCCTTCTTTCTCTATCTTCATTTAAAGAGAAGTGTCAGATCGTATGCACACACGGGCCCGTGTGACAGTAGGCACAACCCCGTGGTCAGCTTTGTGGGATCCATTGAGAGATTATTCATATCTAGGAGTTGACCACGGCCCCGTGTCCATGGGACACGGCCTTGTGTCTCTTATCTGCTTTGTTTATCTTGATCTCCATGGAATTTGACCACATCCTGTAGTGGGGAACGACCCCATGTCTTGATGGCACGACCCCGTGCTTGTCTTCTGGATTATTGTTTTTGTTTTTGTTTTGGGGTGTAGCTTGGAGGGTAGGCATGGTGTGTCAATTCCTCTTTCTTGTATTTGTGTTGGTTTTTGACGTTAATTTGTTCCTTTTGTACGTTTAAGCTCACATAGTCCTGAAAATCAAAAGTATAGAAAGAAACATACTTTTTGCAACATTAGTACATAAAAAGGGTTGATCTTATGCCTTGTTTGATATTATTTATATGTTGCATTTCGCGCATATTAAAAACAAACACATAGAACCTTACCAACCCTAACCAAAAGTATCATGTATCAACTATCAGTACAGACTGGGGAAAAGCAAAAACAACATAAAATAAAAGATACTACTCCAGCTGTTGCTACTCCTGCTCATCATCCTGACCACTAGGCCCTGGAGCTGCAAAGAAGGTCAGAATACCCATGATCAAACTCCCTATCATGTACCTCAGTGCATTCTCCTGTCTGTCCTGACCACTCTGAATCATGTCCTGCAAATCCCCCATTGCTAGGTCATCATACCATGAATATGACCAAAACCTGTATCCGTCCTATCATATAACGACTCCAAAGTAAGTGGGTTCGAGGGTGGTTGTCAGAGCGGGTAATGAGGTGTAGGCATTTCTGATCTGTGTGGAGGCCTTTGAAAATGTGTAGGAACCCCAGCTTGCATAGCCTCTGCTGCTGCTGATCCCTCTGGAGGCTGAACCTGCGGAGCGACCTTAAACTCTTCCCATATAATCGGCTCAGTCATCGTCCAAATGCCATCCAATTGAAGCTCTCAAATACCAAAATAAAGTGTCACCGGCCCCATCCTCAAATGATCTATTTTATACCTGTTGAACACATCTAGACTCACAACGAGCCTAGTAATGTATGGGCCCATGTCCAATACAGCCCGTGGACCTCCCATGCGAACCCTCTAAAATGACCAAGCTAAAACACTTGCGAGGTTCACTGCTGATGTGTGCAAAATGCAAC